>CM059872.1:20067840-20411416 GCA_030490815.1 Acer saccharum | reverse complement strand
TTCATTTACTTGATTGAATGTTTAAATATTTGACATGCAATATCAGAATATGTAAATTTCCGATCATTGCATAGAATGATAATGTATGTTTATTGCCAAAATTTTAATATATACTGCAATCAAATGTGAAAAAGATAGATTTCAACTTATAAGACCCTTAGCCACTGATTGGCACACCAGATCCGGTGTTTCGTTGTTTTGGAAGATGGGATAAATAGTCCCAAAAGCAAAATAGTCTCATAAACATGGGATAATATATCAATACCACTTCCACCCTTGTCTTTATTAGTCCTACGACTATTTTTACATGGACCCACCATAATTAATTCATCTCTCTTTACCACTACCAACCTCACCATTCATTTCTCTCTTTTGTAGAACTTTGAAGAAATCAAGCAAATGGAGATCAATGTTTTGCCATCAAATTACAACTTTACCGAATTTCGGTTAGAGTCTATTAGGATCGATCTGGTAAAAGTTTGGCAAATCTGTGGCATCAAGCGATGAAGAGATTAGAAGAGGAAGAATTTTCATTTGAGTTCATGTGAGTAGACCTGGCACGGTTCCGGTTCGAACCGTGGAACCGAACCGGAACCGGAACCGGAACCTGAACCGGAACCGGAACCGGAACCGAAACCGGGTTTCGGTTTCGGTTCTAAGGTTTGAGGAACCGGCCGATTCGAACCGAAATGGAATCGGCGGTTCCGGTTCCGGTTCCGGTTCGGGTTCGAACCGGCGGTTCACACAATTTTTATTTTTATTTTATAAATTTAATTTTGTAATTTGTAATTTATTTATTTTATGTTATTTTTAAAATTTGGGTGACTCAATTTCCAAATACCCAATGAAATGTAAATTGTAATTTGTCATTTTGTTTAGTTTTATTTTAATTTAATTTTGTAATTTGTCATTTGTTTATTTTATTCAAATAATAACCCAATGAATTTAATTTAATTTTGTAATTTGTCATTTATATATTTTATTTTATTCAATTACAATCTACAACTTATAAGTTACAAGTTGTCAAGTTAGAACTTAGAAGTCTTTTTTTTGTTTGTTTAATTAAATTCTTAAAAAAATAAAAAAATAAAAAAAAACCGGTTCAAAACCGCCGGTTCCTATGGAAATGGAACTGGAACCGAAACCGACATATAGCGATTCGGTTCCGGTTCCACCAAACTATGGAATCGGAATTGCAAGTTCCGAACCGAAATTGGACCGAAACCGTGCCAGGTCTACATGTGAGGGTTTTATCTAAAAAAAAAAAAAAAAAAAACTTTTCATTTTCGAACTGAAATAGAAATCCGCTATTGTATTCCAAAAACATTGTTGTGTATCGAATCCCCATTCAAAAGGGTTTTATCTTAATCTGAAACTAGAGAGTTGTTTTCGAAGAAAAATTGTTGTATTTTCTCCTATTGTTTAGTTCTTGTTATTTTGACAAGAGAGATAGTGAGGCTAAGCAAACCAAATGAGCAAAAACAATATAATAAATGAATGAATCATGCAATAACCAATGATCTGGGTTTGTCAAATTTTTGATGATCTAAGTTTATCAAATTTTTGGATCTGGGTTTATCGAAATAATGTGTTTATATTGTCAAATTCAAAATATTATTATATTTTCCTTTAAAAACAATTATTATATTTAGTCCAATAAGATGTTTCACCAAACAAAACACGGTATTAATTCAGTCCAGTCCCATATTTCTCCAAATACAGCATAGTATTAATTTAGTTCAGTCAAGTCCAATCCAATCTCATCTAATCCCAGTCTCATCTCAATCCAATCCAATCCCACGCACCAAATAGGGCCTTAAAGTGTGGGGTTGTTGTAAGGATTCCCATATCTTGATTGGCTTATTTCGTGGACAAACCACGTTGGGGATTATATGTAAGGGTAGCTTAAGTGATTCATTATCAAGCTCAAGACCCTTTCAAGTCCTCAAGGGACAAGCACTCCAAAGGTATATCTCTAGTGCATAGTTTTCTTTGAAGAGATTTAGATTGCACACACTCACTTAGCATACTTGTACTTGTGTGCATTCTCTTCACATGACATTTCACACTTGCACTTCTTTGTTATATTTTTTATGTATGGATTTGTCCATAGATGAGTTCCGAGCGATTCGGAGACTTTTCTATATGTTTCGGATGATTTTCGAGACATTTGGGATATTCCGTATTTTTATCGGAAACCGAATTTTAATTCCGAGCTTAAATTGGAAAGTTATATAATTTTCTATATTTATGATTAAGTCCGGGTCAATATTCCAAAGACGGAATTGGATTCTAAAATTCGAGATCAACTGGACTGAAGAACACTCGGATCCGAAGTCAGCTTAGTGTGGCATGTTAGCCACACCTAGCAAGGCACGCAAGAGGGTGGCGTGAGCCACGGGCTGCTCACGGCAAAGAGAATTCTCTACCCCCGTGCACACCACGGCTCTTCAACGCGTACTTGTTTGCCTTTATTCTTTGTTTTCTTTGTTTTAATTGTTTGTGTCTTCTGTCTGTTTGTGTTATAATATATTATATATATATATATATATATATATATATATATATATATATATGTTTAAATGTGCACAGCCTAATATATATATATAATCACCGTTTCACCTAAATATTATATATATATATATATAAAGTGTGCGTTTTTGTCTGTTGCTCACACCTAATATATATATATATATATATATTTATATAAAAAACGGTGCCTTTGTTTTTTTAGAAGACCTAATGCATATATATCTCTTTATATTTGCTTTCTTCTTCACTTGACAAATACACACTTTAAGAGAGCAAAAATATCTTCGAGAGAAAAATCCCCAAGAACCTTTCTTTAACTCTCAAAACCCATTTTCATATGCATCAAAATATCATCTAAACATTTTCTAGCATAGTTAGGATGTTTACTTGCATGGGTCTTGGTCAACACACTTCTCTTGGTATGTTCTTCACTATTATCATTTATAATTACTGTTTTATTTATCAAGGCATCTATTTTATTATTTGCTTGTTCTTAGATTAACATCTATTATTTAAAATAGAGATTGTTGTGTTGACATGATTGTGTGTTGTATTGTGATAGATATCTAGGTTTTTATAATCTATTTTTATCTAAGCTATTTGACATGTCATCTAGCCATTTATATCTAGGATTGTTTTAATTGCAAAATCATTATCCTAGATAAGCATATAGAGTAACCTAGCTCTAATTTGCATTTGAATATTCATACATATTCACTTAGGTTACTTCTCTTCATTGAGAAGTAAGTCTTGGGGCTAAGAGTGCTTAGGCCTCAAGCAAATTGGAATAGGGTTGCTAATAAAGGCCCGCTGGGTAGAAGTGAGGGGTTACAGACCGGAGTGTTAGACGAGGTCTACATAGGTTGTAAACTTCATTTCAATTAGTGATTTCGAGTTCCGAGTGTGGCGCACTATACAGCCCGTGGTTTTTCCCAGTGGTTGGGTTTCCACGTATATATCTTGTGTTATTTAAATTCCGCACATATTACACTTGATATATTATTTGACTAGTTAGGGGCATTTTCGTAAAATTGACTTGCATGCGAAAATTGGGTAATATTTGATAAAATCTATTCAACCCCCCCCCCCCCCCCCCCCCCCCCCCCCCCCCCCCCCCCTCTCGCTTATATTATACACACCGTATTCTTTTCAGTTGTCTTGCAAAAGTTGAAGTTCCTTTACCAAAGAGAACTAAAACTATGACCTAATAAGGTTGATTATGTTTTCATAGGATTTGCAAACACAGATGCAATATACAGTGAAAATGTGTCTAATGCTAATACAATTAACCTAGAGGGGAGGTGAATAGGTTGTTTACCAATTAATTACCAATTTTTTGATTAATCAAGATTAAGGAAACAACAATAAAAATCAAATATAAAATGTGGAAATTAAAAAACGCTTAATTTTTACGTGGGAAACTTAACTGGTAAAAACCCACAGGACTAGCCTTGTTAGCCACTTAAGCCAAAGAAATCCACTATATGAAAAAAAAAAAAAAAAAAAAAAAGGTTACACCCTCAAGTGATACATGGACACTCACCCTCGACAACCTCAGGCTATTATCACTTCCACTCACCACTCACGGTTCAATTATGGTGATATCCCCTAATCCACTACTTTTGGCGTGAGCACCTCCTAATCTACCCATCATGCCTTTTATAGTGGGTCTTGACACTTGCTTGTGCAACCAACACCTTTGGCCACAAGACCTTCCTTTGCTTGTCAACAACCACTTGTGGCTACAAGACTTGAACTCAATGAAGAGAGTAAAATGTCTAAGTGAACAATCAATGAATACTCAATGCAAATTTATGCTAGACAAACACAAAAATGCTTAACTAGATATAGATATTAAATACCCAACAATCCTAGTTATTAGAAATGCCTAAATGAACATATATAAATGCTCAATGCAAAATATGCTAAACAACAACATATAATACTTAACTAGATGTAGAGAAATCTACCCAATAATCTAGTTATTATCTAATCCTCAAACAATCTCCAAACTTCAAAGAATATGCAATTAATATGAAGTTGAGTAAGTAAAGAACAATAAATGAGATGTGGATTTGTTCTTACCTAATGATGGAGATGATTAATGAAGACCCATGAATGATTTTGACATTAAGTGCACATGGGAGAGGATTGGAGAGTCAATGAAGAAAGCTTGAAGCTTCTCTGTCTAAAACCCTAACTTTTTCTCTCTTAAAGGTGAATTTTCATGAAGAGTATTTGAAGAAAAGAGAAAGAGATGTTTAAATAGGCTAGGGCATCAAAACGCGGTTGTTTTGCCAAAAAAAAAAAAAAAATGCGCTTTTCGCAGTCTATTTTCCCTATATAGCTCAACTACACTTGGGTCGCAAAAATCACTAATCAATTTTCGCGGTCTATTTTCGCTGTCCAGTTCAACTAAACTTGGGTCGCGAAAATCACTGATCAATTTTTCGCAGTGTATTTTCGCAATCCAGCTCAACTACACCTGGGTCGCGAAAAGGCACCACAACGCAACAACTCAATTTTCAAACGACCAAAAATATGACCAAACGATATCGAAACCTATTGTATAATATACCATTGGAAAGGTATAGATGTCTAATTTCTACTTCTTTTTACAAAATAAGATTTGAACATCTATAGAAAGAGTTATGGTTATTTGAGTATGTTAGGTTTTTGAGTCATGTTTGGCATAATTCCATATCAAAACGATATTTCCTTTGTATTGATTAATTGTCTAGGTTTATGGTTAAGATTTGAATATCTATAGAAAGAGTATGGTTATTTGTATTGTTCACAAAGATCTTATACATGATGCATGAAATATTTGTTTGTACTTGTTTGAATAATGAGTGACATACTTTTGAAAAATATGAGCTTTATATTCTTTGAATGCTACTCTCTTGAGAAGTAATGATCTTAAGTAAATCTTTCTGTATTGCTTTTAGATCATGCGTTTTTAAGCCTTAAATTTGGTTTTTAAAAAAGCACTAATTCTTCTCTTATATGTCTTGTTTGAGTAACTTGAGTTCAAAATTATGTAAGTTGTAGATGCAACTAAGAGTTTTATGCCTAGTACTTAAAAGATGATCTATGGTTAGTATCAATTTTGTTTCAGCAACTATATAGAACTCAATGGCTACCTTCATGAGTGAAAGCCGTCATGAAGTGTACAAAAAAAGAAGGAAAAATCAGTGAAGTGTTGAAAATTGTGATTGCTCGGGTTGAAAAATAGAAATGGGATGACGAGTCACATGCACACACACACTCATATGTTGAAATTTTATGGAAAAGCTTAAGATGAATAGATGTTGATATGGTTTGCATGTTGATAATCCAATTACCCCTTTAGATATTTGTATAGATGTTTTGACATGGAATTTGCCAAATGGTGAGATTGTTAGGTTTTTGAGTCATGTTTGGTATAATTCCATATCAAAACGATATTTCCTTTGTATTGATTAGTTGTATAGGTTCATGGTTAATCAAGCTTCAAAGAAAATTGGCAACTCATCAAGCAAAGAGAAGACTTCAAGAGGAGCAAGCATTGTTGCACATCAAAGGTATATTTAGATCTTATTCCTCTTACAAGGCGTTTAGGCACACACACACATTGCATCCATATGTGTCCCTGCATCATTCTCCTCAATTGGTATAACACATACACACACATATTATTGTATACACATGCATTAGATTTAAATTTATTAATTTTGTAAAAATGCATGTTTTAGGACTATCTCTAGGAAATTGCATACTTGTATGTTCTTGTGTTATTTGTTTGTGTTTTATTGATATCAGACTTGAATATGCTCTCATATTGTTCCTTATTGATTTCCAAAAGTTTCGGTTACTCATTCATAAGTTTTCGAGTTCCAAGTTGGAAGTTATGAAACTTTCTATGTGTTTATCATGCATGGTTTTCGTCCTTGTGTATCAAGTTGAATTCCACGTTTTTGGGTAAAGTTTCATTGTCGTCCATGTGCGTGAGAGAGAGTCTTGGTTCGTAATCCAAAAACGGATTTGAATTCGAAGTTCGAAGACCGGAGAACGGTTGAAGAACGTATGAGGTGCGTGAGAGAAGAGGAGAATGGCAAAATTCCATTTGCAACCCCTTCCCCATGGAGGCACGTGGGCCCCACAGGAAGGACACTCCTCTGCCCCCATAGAGGCCACATGCCTCCATAGGGAGCTGATGTGGAGTGCTATCTTTGGCTGCCAGTAATGGCCTTTTCTCCAAGTCATCTCTTTCCCATTCTCTTTTAAATACTCTCTCCCTCTCAACTCTCTCCCATTCTTTTTAAATACTCTCACTCTCTCTCTTATTTTTCAAAATAAGAAGACTAAAGGCCCGTCCTGCAGCCTATTTTTGTTTTTGTTTTCCAAAAATGATTTCGAATTCACGTCCGGTAACTGTTTTTCATTTTATTTTCAAAATACAAAACAAAATGAAAAACAAAACAAGTGTTAAAAGTGGAAATTTTGAAAAACAAAATAAGTTGTTTTTCTTGAATTTGTTTTTGTTTTTCAAATGAAGTGGGTCCCATATCATTAAATAAGTGGGCCCCATATAATTAATATATATTTTATTTTAATAAAACTTTTTTTTTCACAGACTTCTTCTTCTTCCTCTCCCGATCTCCTCTTCTTCTTCTTCTTCCTCCGCCGATCTCCTCTTTTTCCTCCACGGTTCTTCTTCTTATTCTTCTTCCTCCGCGTCTCGCCGCCAATTTGGTCTTCTTCCTCTTCCTCTTCCTCTTCAACTGTTAAAATTTGTTAACCCTAAATTAAATTACAAAATGTTTTTTTATTAATCATTTAATCATTTATTTATAATTATTATAATATTAAACAAAATTTAAAAATTGATATTTCAATTTTCGAAAGTTTTCGGTTATCCTACCAGATGCATTTTTCCCATTTTTATTTTCAAATACGGATTCCATTAAATGCTATCAGACACGTATTCGTAATTTAAAAATGAAACCAAAAACACTATTTTCATTTTCATTTTTCTTTTCGAAAACAAAAACAGAAAACGACTTGCAGGACGGGCCCTAAGTGTAGAAATTTTTCATACTTTTCTCTCAACTTGAAATAACCATAACTCACTTATCTCAAATCGAAATTGAGTGATTCAAAAGGGAGAAATTTTGCCTTGAAGTCCTCTATCATCTCTAAACAACTTTGAAGTCATTTGTTCAAGTTTATTTGGTGTTGTTATATGTAAAATTCACCAAAGAAGACACGTCATCAAAAAGCGTAGACCAACATGGCCACGTAAGCAGAAAGTCAAAAGATCAGTCAAAAGGAGACACGCTAGCACCCCACGTGGACAGGCTACTCGGCACCAACGTAACAATATTAGAAAACACTAATAGAGCTGAGCAAAGCCGAGTAGAAGAGTAAAACCTATTCGGCCCTACTCGGTACAAACATGAACAATTACGTAAATCCTTATCCACCGCCTACAAGTTAAACAAGAGATGACAGGCAATCACAAGTCGACTACAATACGGTCACCAAGAGTCCAATAAGGAAACAAATAGATCCTCTTCTATACTTTAGGTAATCAGAGTCCAAAGCAGATTTAGATTCAATGGCATTAAGCACGTGATGATATCAAATAGGAGAGGAATCCTAAAACTAACTCTGTAATCTTCTACTTGTACACCACGATATCAAACCCTAGCGGCACCCAAAACCGTAGCGGTACCATGTATAAATACCCCTACAAAACACAGTAAACGGGGTAAGAAATCTTAGCAAGAGAGAGAGAGAGAGAGAGAGATCAGAGTGTGTATCATTCAAATAATTATAGTGGATTTGACTAAGTTGCTAAGGCAACAACCCGTCGATGTTTCTCTGATCACAAGAGTTTTACCACGTATTTCGCTTATGTCATTATTTACAACTGTAGTGTTCTTTACTTCGTTCACATTTACAGGTTTTCGCTAACCTAAACTATTGACTGGTTCACCGTCAAGAAATCACCGTCAACAATTGGCGCTAGAAGGAGGGGGCCTACTGAATTTAACTTCAAGATCCCTTGTGAGACAATGGTTGGCAAAGGAGATGGTAACGGTTCCAAATATAGTTAGGAGCTACCAGACGATGGGTTGGGGGAAGACACTACTCACAACACCGCGGATGCCACCCTAACGGCCGAAGATCAATCAACCGCCATAGTTGGCATTCAACGTTTCCCTCCAACCAACAAGGAGATCACGCAACGGTTTCGGGCGTCTCTACAATAGCTTATATCCGATGCAGCCAAGTAGGGGGTTAACCTTTCCACCACGGAAGGCCTAACCTCACCGTATAACCTGTATACCCCGGACCAGCAGCAAGGCAGATTACGTTCCGTAGTGGTTGCCCTAACACTGGATGTGCCCCTAAAGATGAGTCGAAACCAGAAAGACCGACCTGAGACATTGTCGGAAAGATAGGCCCAGGATGATAGAGAGCCTAGAGAAGAAGATCACCCTAGTAGAAGGTATAATTCCGATCAAGCAGAGCAAGATCGAGACCAACCAAAAAGGCGCACTCATAGGAGAGATCGGTCATCGTCATCAGGAGAAAGTGACTGGTACCATCGTCATAATCACCAAAGGGGCACAATCCAGTTACATGGCCTGGAACATGAGACCTGAAAACAGGAACCTGAAGAGCAAAGACAAGGGCTAACCATTAGTCAAGGTTTTAATCCCATGGGTGAACCGGAGGGTGACATGGACATACTCATATAGAGTTTGACCTGAGAAGTGTAGAATAATCGTCAACAGATGGATGCACTAATCAGGCGTTACAGGCATCACGAGCTATCGGACGATGAGTCGGGCAGCCCTTTCACCAATGACGTTCTTTGAATGCCCTTCCCAGAAAGGTTCAAGATGTTGCACGTGGAGCATGTTCAGAGATATAAGAGTGCCATGGCCTAATACATCCACAACGATGCCCTACTACCCGTAAACACTTGGGGATTCAGGTTCTTGGTGGTTTGATAGATTGCTGCCAGCAGCAAGCATAAGCAACTTCAGCGAGTTGAGCAAGGCGTTCTCAAGACAGCTCCTTGGGAATGTGCATAGAAAGAAGTCAGTAGCTCACCTATCCCAACTTAAACAAGGAAATGATGAGTCACTCAAGAAGTATCTGGGAAGATTTGGCCAGGAAGTGTTAGAAATTGGAAGCGCAAATAATGAAGCCATTGTTGTAGCGTTCATCAACAACTTACAAAATGGCCAGATATCTTCCGATCTAAGAAGAGCTCGCCTGACCAGCTATGCGGATATGGTAGACATGGTTAGGGTTACGATTTAGCCAAGGAAGAAGAAATCGCAACAGGCGGTTATTTTATGCATGGTGGATGACCAGGGGGTCCTAAAGCCAAAGACAACGTATCCAAGACTAAAAATCCGAAGGGAGACAAACAAAAGAACAAAGCTTAGGATGATCGGGACGGTCATCGAGCTTATGACCCGAAGACGGACCAGCTATACCAAAAATTCCAGGGCAAATACACGAACTACACCCCATTGAAGAAGGATCAGGAATAAGTACTTGCGATCTTAGAAGAGAAGAACATGTATAAAGAACCTCCTAAACTGTCATTCTTTGCTTAGAGGGATACAACAAAGTATTGCAGGTTCCATAAGGAGAATGGGCTTGAGACTTCCAAGTGTTTTCAGCTCAAAGACCACATAGAAACCCTTATCCGGGAGGGACATTTGAAGGATATCGTCCTGAAAAAGGTCGAGAGAATAAATGGACATCGAGATAACCGGTAAGAAAGCTGAGTCCAAAGAAAGCTGAGGATGAAGGAGCAATAAATACCATCTTTGGAAGGCCAGTAACTGGAAAAAGCAACTGAGAAAAGACCCAGGAGATTCGGGAAGCAATGGAGGCTAAAAGAGACCTTGATGTAAATTTTATCGAGCCCGATCCAAAGAGAATTAAAAAAGGCTGGAACCCAATACTATTCACTGAAGCTGATTCACATGGTGTAGATATTAGGCTAAATGATGCACTAGTCATCAGTGCTCGGATTAGTCATAGAGAGGTCCATCGAATCTTGATCGACAACGGAAGCTCAATAGACATTCTGAGTGCAGAAGTGTATGACCAACTGAGGCTGGACAGAAAGGACCTGCAGCCTTTTCATACCCCATTCTGAGGATTCGACGGAGTAGAAGTAAGATCTTTGGGCACGGTGAAACTTTTAGTTAAAATCGGGAAAGCTCCCTGTCAGAAAACAGTGTTGTTCGACTTCGTGGTCGTCGACACAGAGAATTGGCCATACAATGCCTTACTAGGCCGACCATTCTTGAATAAAGCTAAGTAGTAACAACCACTTACGCCTTAATGATGAAGTTCCCAACAGAGTATGGGGTAGGTGTGGTTAAAGGGTCGTAAGAGATGGCACGAAGAGCAAATCTGTCGGTCTACAAAGACAAGGAAGATAAGGAAGGACACTTAGTGTGTGCGGTTTTGTCAGTCGAACAAACCGTGGAAGGATCAGAAGAACAGGTAGAGATACCTGAAGAATTTGAACTCGACCCAAGGGAAGAACCTGAAGCTAAAAAAGATGAGCCGACTAAAGTAGTCAAGATAGGTGCGAACTTGCACGAAAACATCAAAGCCGACTTGACCTACTTATTAAGAGAATAGAAAGACGTATTCGCTTGGATCCATGAAGATATGCCCGGGATAGACACGAAAGTGATATCGCACTACCTGGCCGTCGATCTAGAATTCAGACCAGTAGTGCAGAAAAGGCGGTTGTTCAACCCATAGAGGAGCTCGACGATCAAGAAAGAGGTGGAGAAGTTGCTCGCCGTAGGGTCGATAAGAGAAGTCACGTATCCACAATGGGTAGCCAATGTGGTATTAGTTAAGAAGAAGAATAATCAATGGAGAATGTGTGTGGACTTCACAGATTTAAACAAAGCCTGCCCAAATGATAGCTTTCCTCTGCCGAGAATAGACCAATTGGTAGATGCCACAGTGGGTGATCGCGCTACAAATGTTCACATTTAGCGCTCCCTATTCCTATCTTTTGTGTTCGTTTCCGAGCATTTTTGTGTATATAACGTGTGTTTTAGCTATGTGCAGGTAAATATCCCATATAGAAGGTGTTTGTACCAAAAGTGAGCAAAATAGGGCAATTATGTGTGAAGAAGAGCACGGCTGGTTCGTGCCGTTGGAATGAACCCGCGAAGCAGGGGAGCATGAACTCGCGGAGCACCATGGCTAGTTCAGACCTTCTGGCTGGCTAGATATGTTCCGCGAAACCGAACCCGTCAAGATTCCCGCTAGCTTGTACCTTCTGGCTGGCTAGACATTGCCCGCGGAACGAACCCGCTGAAACTTTGGCTAGTTCGTGTGGCTAGACATATCTCGCCGCACAAACCCGCCAGACCCCTGTCCGAGCCAAAAATCATGATATTTTCAGAGGCATTCATGTCTTTTCACACCCCATTCATGCCCAAAACTTGCCACCATATATATACATCCCTTTTGCCTCTCTTTCAAACGGTGCACCATAAATCCTTGCTCCAAGAAAACCCTTTCTTGGATTGAACATCACAAAAGAGAGAGAGCAACCTCTAAGCCTCCATGGGGGATTTTTCCTCCATGGAAAGCTTTCCATGGAGGATTAGATACTAAGAGAAGGAGGGCTTGTGTGTCAAAACCAAGGCATAGAAGTTCATAGGAATTGAGAGCTTTTGGAGGCTTGTCTTCAAAGGTGATATTTACTACTCATCTTTTGTATTTTCTTATGATGTGTAACTTATGTGGGAATATTTGTAAACCTAACACTTATGCTATAATATATGTTGTATTGTTCTTTGATTGATTTGAGTATGTTCTATTCATTGATATCACTAAATCTATTGTTGTGATATTCATGTGTGTGGAGAGTTAGATGTTGATATGTATATATAGATGAGATTAGGAGTAGCTTAACTTAATGATGTAGGAGTAGTGCAATCAAATATCTCATCTATGTATGTATGTTGGTAGAAGACTCAATATGTATGTGTTTAGAATGATTAGAGTAATTGAGTTGAGTTTGTACTTAGATTATCATTCTAAGTATTAGTTTGGCTATTAGCTCATTTGAATGGAAAAAGCATAGCATAACTATGCTATGATGGCTTGGGTCAATGTTCTTGTGCTCAATGGGTCTAAACCCTAGACACAATCACTCTTCCGATTGGAGAATGATGACATGATTTTGGGAATTCTCTATTCTAGATTCCGGGGTAATTTCCTTAATCAAGAGAACGAAACCTTACTCAAATTAAATGGAATTCACATGTTAAACAATCAACATGATCTCTATCTTGTGTTTGGTAAACTTGTATCCCATATGTGTTTCATGTCTTGCTTTTCTCCAAGCCACCATTATTTTCGTAGCTAGGGTGTCTTGCCTTTAGGAGTAGATTAACTTAATTAGGAGTAGATTAATTAGATAGACAAGACACCCGGCTACATTTCTACCTTAGTTAGTTAGTTTACAACTCCACACACACACACCACACGCATTCCTTTTTACATTGCTTTAATAAACACTAGAGCTAAATACCGTTAATGGATTCCATCTCCCTGTGGAACGAGACCCTTGCTTACATGCTATACTTGTCCTTTGACTCGTGCATTTGCGAGGTGATTAGAATAGAAATATCTTTTCTACCGGGTACAACGACGCTCGGTCAGTGGGCCATGAACTACTAAGTTCCATGGATGCTTACTCAGGCTATAATCAAATCCGGATGAACAGAGTAGACGAAGAAAGAATGGCCATTACCATAGATCAGTGATTGTACTGCTACATGGTAATGTCGTTCGGTTTAAAGAACATTGGAGCAACATATCAGAGGTTAGTAAATAGGATATTTGCTCGTCAAATCAGAAGAAATATGGAAGTCTATGTGTATGACATGCTGACCAAGAGCGTCACAGCGGAAAAACATTCTGTGGACTTGAGGGAAACTTTCGATGTCTTGAGGAAGTACAAGATGAAGCTTAACCGAAACAAATGTGTGTTCAGAGTACCGTCGGGGAGGTTCCTAGGTTTTCAAGTTCACCAAAGAGGGATCGAAGTTAATCCTGAAAAGATCAAAGCGCTTGAAGACATGGTCTCACCAAAGATGCTGAAAGAAGTACAGAGGCTGACCGGATGTCTTGCCTCACTTAACCGGCTCATAGCCAAATCAACGGACAAGTGTGCTCCGTTCTTCAAAGCAATAAAGAAAGGGAAAGGGCTCAAGTGGAGTGAATAATGTGAAACAGCCTGTTAGGTTGATAATTAGTGTTGGTATTAATTCCATATCAAAACGTGTTTTACTTGTAATGTTTAGTGGTTAGTAAATGAAGGATTTCGAAGACGAAGGACGTCTCAACCATTATTCGTTCAAGTTGCCGGCTTTTAAGAGTTTCGGACATTATCGGTCTACAAAGGTATACAAAGACCTCTTATCTCTTACAAGGCTAGGCACACACTCACACATATCATTCTTGTGTGTCCCTTCATGATTTTATTTCATTTATATTTCACTTTCACACACTTGGCAAAATATGCTCATGCATTCACATTTAGTTAATAAACTTTGTGTTTTGCATTTTCTAGGACTATGTCCGGAAACTAGCATATGTGTGTGTATTTGTGTTTGTATATTTCCGTATTTTGTGTTTAGGACTTGAACATGTTCTTATTCAATGCCTTATTGAGTTCCGGTCGTTTCGGTTACTCATTCATAAGGTTTCGAGTCCAAACGTGTTGACTATGCCACTTTACGTTCTCTTACGTTGTGTTGACTTCATCGATGATTTCCGAGATGATTTCTCAACCGTTTTTCAAAGTTGTATAGTCGTTTTCCGTGCATGAGAGAGTCACGGTTCATAATCCAAAAAAGGATTCAAATTCAGAGTTCGGACACCCGAGATACGGGCCGACGAACCGAGGGAGCGCGGGAGAGGACAGCCCAGGCCGTGGGCACATGGTCTGGCCGTGGTTGAGGCCGTGGGCCCCACGGCCTGAGCACCCTCTGCTCCCTGTGGGCCACGCGCCCCCCACGGCCTGGGGGTGACGTGGCACCACGTGATTGGCCGAAAAATCTTTTCTCTCTCCTCCTATTTCTTCCCTCTCTCTCTCATTTTGAATTTTCAAGAAGAATGTTTTCATTTTCCCCGTAAGGCATTTTCTCCAATTTTTCCAAATTTCAAAACACCATATCTTCCTCATCCGGATCGGATTTGAGTGATTCAAGTTGGAGTGTTCGTATTTGAGTCCTCTAACATCTCCAAGTGGTTTGGTAGCTGTTTGATCGTGATTTCCAGTGGTTGATCACTGAATTCCGAACCAGCTTCATAATCCGAGGTAATGGTCTCATCTAGGGATTCTTGTTATTTGACCTTCCAAATGCTTGGGGTTTCTTCTTCTATATCTATGTTATTGTTTTATGAAAGCTATTTGAAAAGGTAGCTTGATTATCATTCCAATTGAAACTCAATTTGTGGACTTATGTTGACTAGATTTTATGATTCTAGGTTTTACATTTGTTTGTGAGTTGTATTGTGATTAGAATGGCATCTTAGGTTGTTTGATACTTAATTGAATTAATTTTGTGTTAAAATGACTTTGAGATTTGATTTGGTCCTTTGATTGAAGAAATCAAGGATTTGTGTATTTGTTTGTGTTTGAGAGAATATAGGTTTTGATTGATGTAAATCTCAAAACCTTGCTCTATATTTTTGTCTAGTATATTGATTGATTTTAATCTCATATATCTAGCCTTTGATTGTATATTGATAGCATCTTGAATTAGGACTTAATGAACATTTTGTGATTCAAGTGTTATGTGTGTGAATGAGACTTTGAGTGTATGTGTTAGGTGTTTCACATGCTTAGGTTTCTATTCATGTATTTTTGCATCTAGACTTGATTAATTGTGTTTTCACATGTTTAGGTCTATTTGTGCCATAGAATGTATTGATCACATGTTCTATGTTGAAATGAATGTTTGCATCATTTGCATTCACATGATCACACTAGGAAGTCCTTGTAAAAGGCATGAAGTCTTGGTTAGAGTCGGGATGACTCGGATAGCCAAGCAAGAAGTCTTGCCTAGAGTCAGGATGACTCGGATAGGTAAGCAAGGAGTCATGGCTAGAGTCGGGAGGACTCGGATAGTCATGCATGGGAGGCTCCCTAGAGGCAAGAGTGCCTTGGATAGGGAGTTGGCTAACATATTGGTAGGCCTAGGCGTATGGTTAGACATAGACTCCGATAGAGCGGGGTACACGGGATGTGTCTGCACTCTTGAGGAATTTCTAATCTTCCATCGATGTTGGTTGAGTGTGTTGTCCAATATATGGTGGTTCCGCATCATTGAGGGATTTCATACTTTCCAATAGGGTTGGGTAGGCTTAGACTTCACTAGGTTGGGTGAGCTAAAGATTGGTCACTTTGTGAATGTTCTATGTTTACTTTCCAATAATATAGTACCCAATGGTTGTAGTTCAACCCGTGGATGTTTCCCTCCTTGGAGGTTTTACCACGTTCAAAAAATCCCTTGTGTTAATTCTTTCTATCTCTTCTCTTATATTTTAATTGTATATTTTATTGTCTTGATTCATAATATTCACTTGTGATGTATTGTGAACCAAGTCTTTGTATAGTGTGATTAGTGTATTCATTCTATAGATCAATTTGTATCTTTGATTCTTTTGTATATTGTAATATTTGTTTAGTGACATTTTGCTCACTCTTGTAACACATTGAACATCTTATGAAATACAAGCTTATTTTGTTGTTATGATTATTTGATATTTTACCTCACATGACTTGTTGATATACTTAGACATTTCTCTTATGATTGTGTCATCGTATTGTCTATGCATGTCTATCTTGGCTTATTGTGTTGTGTGTAAGGCTACCTTGAGGGACAAACGGATGTTTGTTCAAGGGTTTGAAAAAAGGTGTAAAAACCTATTCACCCCCCCTCTAGGTATGCTTTAAGCAATTTAACTTCGTTTGTGTACATTCACAGCCTTATAAAAATTGAAAGAGTATTTGGGGCGGGCACCAATCCTCTCAAAGCTAATGGTCGGTGAAACCCTATACTTGTACCTATCCTTCACGAAAGTAACCAGTTCAGTGCTGATTCAGCTAGAGTAAGGAATACAAAAGCCAGTGTACTACACAAGCAAAGCCCTGCTCCCAGCCGAAACAAGATATTTTCCGGCCGAGAAAATGCTCTCGCATTAATTACAACAGCAAGGAAGTTGAGACCATATTTTCAGGCACATACAATAGAAGTGTACATTGACTGCCCGCTCAAGCTGATCTTGCAGAGGCCAGAGTTATCAGGCAGATTGACTAAATGGGTCATAGAGTTGAGTGAGTTCAACTTCAAGTACACCCTAAAGGCAGCATTCAAAGGGCAAGCGGTGTCAGATTTTGTGGTCGAATTCACTGAACCAGATATTGAAGTAAGAAGAATGATGGGAGAAGAGCGAGGAAAGTTGCATGTGGATGGATCATTTAAAGTATACAAATGTAGTTAAATTGCTTAAAGCATACCTAGAGAGGAGGGGGGGGGGGGGGTGGGGGGGGGGGGGTGAATAGGTTTTTACGCCTTTTTCAATCCCTGAAACAAACTCATGTTTGTCCCTTAAGGTGGCTTTACATACAACATATAAATCAAACATTCATACATAGACAAGATAAGCATGTAAGCATTTAAGCATTGTCTATATATATCAAGGAGTTGCATGAGAAAGAATAACATTGAAATCTCAATAACAAATAATACTTGTATTCCAATATTTGTTCAATGTGTTACTAGTATAAATAAATATAACAATTCACAAAAGAATCAATATACAAAAGAATAATATATACAAGTATGATCAATATGTTTTGCTTTACAATTCACACTTAACAAATTTTGATTCCAAATACATCACAAGTGAAGAATGTATTACAAGATTAAAACAAACACATATACAACCAAGAAAGAGAGAGATAGAAAGAATTAACGCATGAGATTTTTTAACGTGGTAAAACCTCTAAGGAGGAAACATCCACGGGTTGAACTACAACCATTGGGTACTATATATATTGGATAATAGATTAAAAATTCCTTAAAAGTGACCAACCTTGATCTACTTCCTATTGGAATCTATGTCTACCCAATCCCTATTGGAAGATACAAAATCCCTCAATAATGCGAAGCCACCATATATTGGAGTCCATACCAAACTAACATCGTTGAAAGATTAGAAATTCCTCAAGAGCCAATGCACATCCCATGCAACACTCTCTATTGGAGTCTATGTCTAACCAAACGTCTGGGCCTACCAATAATGTAGTCAACTCTCTATCCAAGGCACTCATGCCTCTACAAAGCCTCCCATGCATAGCTATCCGGACCTTCCTGATCCTAGCCATGACTTCTTACTTGGTTATCCGGACCTCTTGTCCTAACCAAGTCTTCCTTGCTTGACTATTCGGATACCTTGTTCTAGTTAAGACTTCATGCCTTTTACAAGGACTTCCTAGTGTGATAATGTGAATACAAATGATGCAAACAAGCAATTCAACATAGAACATGTGATCAATACATTCCATGGAACAAATAGACCTAAACATGTGAGAACACAAGTTATAAAAGTCTAGATGCAAAACTTGAATTAAACCTAGAGCAGTTGAAAACACCTAACACAAATAACACTCGAATAAATCATATACATGAAGCACAAATTCATGATGTTACAAACATACACAAAAAATGCTAGAATTACAAAATGTATTCAATGAATATTCTAGCCAACAATTAGAGCAAGGATATAATGACAAATCAATTAAATCCTAGATAGCTCTAAAAACACATACAAATGAATTAATCCTAGATTTTATCAATCAAAGGATCAAAACACATTTCAAGGATTATTAATCATAAAATGATTCAATCAAGTCACAAATAATCCTAGATATTAAACTAATCACAATACAACTCTTAATCATGTGAAAAACCTATAATCCAAAAAACTAGTTCACATATGTCTCTAATTAGACTTTTGATTAGGTTTGATTATGAAGATATCTTTTTCAATAGCATTTACCATACATACACATACATATAGAAGAAGAAACCCCAAGCAAATTGAAGGTTATAAAAGAAGAAATCACAAAGATATGAACACTACCTCGAGTTCATGAGCTGGTTCGTTTTCTGGGTAGAACCACCAGAAATCTCAATCAAACAGCTACAAGATCACTTGGAAAAGGTAGAGGACTCGATTACAAACAATCTCCAACTTGAATCACTCAATTTTGACTTCGTATGAGAACGTTATGGTGTTTGGAAGGTGAGAAAAAGTTGAGAGAAAATTTTGGTCATATGGATTTTTAATTTTTCTTCTTTTTAATGAATGAGAGGGAAATGAGAGTTTTTAAAAGAATTTAAGAGAGGGAAAACGAGGGCCAATAGGAGCAAGCCACATCACCAGCCTGTGTGGGGCGTGTGTGGCACACATGGGCAGAGAGCTGCCCAGGCCTTTGGCACACGACCTCCACACGTGGCCTCTCTTGCTTGGCCATTGGCCGAGCAAGGTCCTTTCGCGCTCCTCCCGCATTCTTCGACCGTATTCGGGCCTCCAAACTCCGATTTTGAATCCATCTTCGAATTACGAATCGTGACTCCCTTATGCACAATGAAGACTACAAAACTTTGACAAAAGGTTGATAATTTATCTCGAAAAACGACGATGAAGACAACTCAATGAATGAAAATGAAAAATAGCGTAGCTACATTGTTTGGACTCGAAACCTAATGAATGAGTAACCGAAATGACCGAGACTCAATAAGGAATCAAATGAGATCATGTTCAAGTCCAAATACAATAAAACACAAACAAATAAACACAAAGTCACACATGCACGCCATTTCCTAGACATAGTCCTAGAACATGCAATTAACATTGTTTATCAATTTGAATCTAATGCATGAGCATACATTACCAAGTGTGTGAAAATGATATATAAATGGTGTACAACTATGCAGGGACACAAATGAATGACATGTGTGTGTGTGTGTGTGTGTGTGTGTGCCTAGCCTTGTAAGAGGAATGAGGTCTATTTTACCTTTATTGTGTAATGAAGCACATTCCTCATTGAACAACACCAACTTGCATGAAATGTGGCCGAGCCTTTCTTTGAAGCTTCAAATCATCAATCCTAAGACCACTAATCGATACAAGAAAAACATCATGTTGATATGGAATATATGCCAAGACAAACCAAAAACCTAACAATCGTCAAACACCCATGGCAGCGGGGCAGAGGTAGTCATATCAACCCCAGAAAGAGATGCTGTATGTTAGGTTGATAATTAGTGTTGGCATTAATTCTATATCAAAACGTGTTTAACTTGTAATGTTTAGTGGTTAGTAATTGAAGAATTTCGAAGACGAAGGACGTCTCAACCACAATTCGTTCAAGTTGCCAGCTTTTAAGAGATTCAGGCATTATCGGTCTACAAAGGTATTCAAAGACCTCTTATCTCTTACAAGGCTAGGCACACACTCACACATATCATTCTTGTGTGTCCCTTCATGATTTAATTTCATTTAAATTTCACTTTCACACACTTGGCAAAATATGCTCATGCATTCATATTTAGTTAATAAACTTTGTGTTTTGCATTTTCTAGGACTATGTCCGGAAACTAGCATATGTGTGTGTATTTGTGTTTGTATGTTTCTATATTTTGTGTTTAGGACTTGAACATGTTCTTATTCAATTCCTTATTGAGTTCCGGTCGTTTCGGTTACTCAGTCATAAGGTTTCGAGTCCAAACAAGTTGACTATGCTACTTTACGTTCTCTTTCGTTGAGTTGACTTCATTGATGATTTCCGAGATGATTTCTCAACCATTTTTCAAAGTTGTATAGTCTTCGTCGTGCGTGAGAGAGTCACGGTTTGTAATTCGAAAACGGATTCGAATTCAGAGTTCGGACGCTTGAGATATGGGCCGACGAACCGAGGGAGCGCATGAGAGGACAGCCCAGGCCGTGGGCCCCACGGCCTGGAGCAGCCTCTGCTCCCGTGTGGGCCACGCGCCCCCCACGGCCAGGGGGTGACATGGCACCGCCTGGTTGGCCGAAATCTTCCCTCTCTCTCCTCCTATTTCTTCCCTCTCTCTCTCCATTTTGAATTTAGTTGAAGAAATTTTCAGTTTTCCCGTAATACATCCTCTCCAATTTTTCCAAAATTCAAAACACCATATCTTCCTCATCCAGAGTCAGATTTGAGTGATTCAAGTTGGAGAGTGTTCGTATTTGAGTCTTCTAACATCTCCAAGTGGTTTGGTGGCTGTTTGATCGTGATTTCAAGTGGTTGAACACTGAATTTCGCACCAGCTGCAGAATCCGAGGTTTGAGTCTCAACTTTGGGATTTCTTGTTATTTGACCTTCCATTTGCTTGGGGTTTCTTCTTCTATATCTATGTTATTGTTTGGTAAAAGCTATTTGGAAAGATAGCTTGATTATCATTCTAATTGAAACTCAATTTGTGGACTCATGTTGACTAGATTCTATGATTCTACGTTTTACATATGTTTGTGAGTTGTATTGTGATTAGAATGGCATCTTAGGTTGTTTGATACTTAATTGAATTAATTTTGTGTTAAAATGACTTTGAGATTTGATTTGATCCTTTGATTGATAAAATCTAGGATTTATGTATTTGTGTGTGATTTAGAGAATATAGGTTTTGATTGATGTAAATCTCAAAACCTTGCTCTATATTTTTGTCTAGTATATTGATTGATTTAAATCTCATATATCTAGCTTTTAATTGTATATTGATAGCATCTTGAATTTGTACTTCATGAACATTTTGTGATTCAAGTGTTATGTGTGTGAATGAGACTTTGAGTATATGTGTTAGGTGTTTCACATGCTTAGGTTTCTATTCATGTATTTTTGCATCTAGACTTGATTATTTGTGATTTCACATGTTTAGGTCTATTTGTGCCATAGAATGTATTGATCACATGTTCTATGTTGTATTGAATGTTTGCATCATTTGCATTCACATGATCACACTAGGAAGTCCTTGTAAAAGGCATGAAGTCTTAGTTAGAGTCGAGATGACTCGGATAGCCAAGCAAGAAGTCTTGCCTAGAGTCGGGATGACTCGGATAGGTAAGCAAGGAGTCATGGCTAGAGTTAGGAGGACTCGGATAGTCATGCATGGGAGGCTCCCTAGAGGCAAGAGTGCCTTGGATAGGGAGTTGGCTATTGTATTGGTAGGCCTAGGCGTATGGTTAGACATAGAGTTCGATAGAGCGGGGTACACGGGAGGTGTATGCACTCTTGAGGAATTTCTAATCTACCATCGATGTTGGTTGTGTGTGTTGTCCAATATATGGTGGTTCCGCATCATTGAGGGATTTCATACTTTCCAATAGGGTTGGGTAGGCTTAGACTTCACTAGGTTGGGTGAGCTAAAGATTGGTCACTTTGTGAATGTTCTATGTTTACTTTCCAATAATATAGTACCCAATGGTTGTAGTTCAACCCGTGGATGTTTCCTCCTTGGAGGTTTTACCACGTTAAAAATCTCTTGTGTTAATTCTTCCTATCTCTTTCTCTTATATTTTAATTGTTTATTTTTTTGTCTTGATTCATAATATCCTCATGTGATGTATTGTGAAGCAAGTCTTTGTATAGTGTGATTAGTGTATTCATTCTATAGATCAATTTGTATCTTTGATTCTTTTATATATTGTAATTTTTGTATAGTGACATTTTGATCACTCTTGTAACACATTGAACATCTTATGAAATACAAGCTTATTTGTTGTGTTGTTTATTTGCTATTTTACCTCACATAACTTGTTGATATACTTAGACGTTGCTCTTATGATTGTATTATCGTATTGTCTATGTATGTCTTCCTTGGCTTATTGTGTTGTGTGTAAGGCTACCTTGAGGGACAAATGAATGTTTGTTCAAGGGGTTGAAAAAAGTGTAAAAACCTATTCACCCCCCCCCCCCCCCCCCCCCCCTCTAGGTATGCTCTAAGCAATTTAACTTCGTTTGTGTACATTCACTGTAGAATGTGCCATGAGGTTCGACTTCAAAGCAATCAAAAACTAGGCCAAGTATGAAGCTTTGTTGGCCGGCTTAAGGGTGTGCATAGCATTGGGAGCAGACGAGATAGAAATTTTCAGTGACTAGCAAGTAGTGGTCAATCAAGTGTTGGATGAATACCAGGCGAGAGATGGGTACATGATAGCTTATTTAGACATAGCAAAAAGGTTGCTCAGACGTTTCAAGGAATACAAAATCACTCAGATCCCTTGAGAGGAAAATGAGAAGGCAGACGCTCTATCCAAACTAGCATCAGCCACAACTTGTATCAGGTCCAAAACAATACCAGTCGCGCACCTGACTAAGCCGAGCACAACAGAACCAAAAGAACTCATGGTAACAGAAATCTAGTCACACCCAAATAACTGGACAACTCAACTCAGGAAGTACTTAGAGGAAAACATTCTGCCAGAAGATGCTTTGGAAGCAAAGTGCGTCAAGTACAGATCAACCTAATATACAATTCTAGATGGTGAACTGTACAGGAAAGGATTTTCAAAAGCATTGCAAAGGTGTGTTACGGGTGAAAAAGCCGAGCAGATCCTAAAAGACGTCCATAGTGGCGTATGCGAGAACCACACTGGTGTAAGAGCCTGGCACACAAGATACTCAAGTAAGGATTTTACTAGTCGACCTTGTTTACTGAGGCACATCGATTCGTGAAAAGTTGTGAGACCTGCCAAAGGATCACCAACGACATTCGGCAACCTCCAGAGCTGCTTAGAAGCCTAACATCCCTCTGGCCATTCGCCATGTGGGGTCTCGATCTTATAGGACTAATGCCTACAGGGGTCAAAGGAGGAGTAAAGCATGCTATCGTGGCGGTAGATTACTTCACCAAGTGGGTAGAAACAGAGGCACTCGTGCATATCACCGAAGCAAACACCACCAACTTCGTCAAGAAGAACATACTATATAGGTTCGGGATTCCGAGTACCATCATAATTGATAATGGGACCCAATTTGACAATAAGAAATTCAAGGATATGTGCAAAGAACACAAGATGGAAAACTACTATGCTTCGCCCGCCCATCCTCAGACCAATGGCCAGACAGAGGCAGTAAACAAAGTGATCAAGCACACACTAAAAGCAAAGCTGGACACGAAGAAAGGTAATTGGGCAAACAAGCTCCACGAAGTGATATGGGCGTACCGAACAACTGCAAGAACTACCACAGGAGAAACACCTTTTTCCTTAGCATTTGGAACTGAGGCTGTCATCCTGGTAGAAACATCTTTTACCTCCCCAAGAGTCTGGTTGTACGACCCAGATCACAACGTCAGCATGTTGTTGCAAAATTTGGATGAACTAGAAAAAGCCAGAGACAGATCCCAAGTAAGGAACACAGTGTGCCAGTAAAGAGCAGCAAGGTATTACAAATCCCATGTCCGTGTGCGTAAATTCCAAATCGGAGATCTAGTACTAAAAAGGGTGTCCCCAAACACCAAGGACAGAGCAGCAGGGTCTCTTGCTGACAAATGGGAATGACCATACATCATCGATGGTATAGCAGGACATGGGGCCTACCTAATTGCCCGACCTAAGGTGGTCTAGTGCCCCGGCCATGCAACACGCAGTACCTGAAGATATTCTATCCCTAAGGGATCATTTTATTTTCTGATGCTTAAACCAGCTTTTAATATTTAATGTTTCAGCTATCTAGCTATTTAGTTTTTCGGATATTCAGCTTCTAATAAATGTAGCAATCTACTAAAATTCACATGTCCAGTCCAGTTGTGCAGCATCAATAAAATCCCTTACGAAAACCTTCCCTAGGAAAAGATTAGCTGACCAAAAATTAAAAGCAATCTTAAAAGAGAAGAGAATTAAGATTTCGTCTCAAAAAAATGAGAGCTCAGGCGCCTTGAAACCGCGAATGAACGGGTGGATAGTGTCCAAGGGGGTGAAAAAGCTGAAATAGCATGTCTACCTTATTGGGACGATGCAAACGCATCACCCAGCAAAAAGGCATACCCGAGGCCCCATGATTACTGGAAAGCTGCTCAGGGCGTCGCCAGGAAAAGTCTGGTAAGATGCGCAGCTATGTTGGTCGGTATACACTACCCCAACGATTCGGTAAACCTCTGTACAAACAAAACCTGGAGACGTCCTAGGTGACTTGTGCAGGGACCTAAGTGTATGGTTGTGGCGAGCCTCGATGTAACACCTAGGTAAGAAGGGAACAGGGTATAAAAACCTAACTATCAGTTAATAAGATACTCGGCTTAGATTTGGGTTACTCAGTTCAAACATAAAACCTAACTACCGGTTAATAAGATACTCGGCCTAGTTATGGGTTACTTAGTTCAAGCGAAAAACCCAACTTCTATTTGATAAGATACTTGGCAAAATCATAAGTTACATGGTCGAAACAAAAGGCCCTCTCACTAGTTGAATAAAAACTTGGCAGAATTAAAATAACCATCTAGTTTTAATTACAGGTTTACTCGTCTCTGTTTGTTGCGTTTATTTTAAATGTGCAGGAGGGGCATCCAAAGCAAAAATTTGCGAAATAGCTCAACAAACGCAAGACATAAGTTATGAAGAATATATAAATCAAGAACGAATATACATAGAATGTCCAGGTTCATTACAAAAAGAATCATGGTCAAGAAGTTGGCGCTGGGGGTTGAGAGCTGCTGCCGACAATGCTCGGATTTGGTACCATCTCGTACTCACTCAACAAGCTCTCATCTGATGGCCATCTGATTTCATCCTCTTTATCATCCATCCAGGGGCTATAGTCTTTCCTAGCTACCGGTTCGACATTGGGCTCCTCACAGTTTATCCCAGCCTTCTGGCACGCATAAAAAGTTGAGAAAGCACGCTCGATGGGAACTTCCAAGTGCATAGGGTGAGGCATTTTGCCCTTACTACGATAGTAAGCTCGCCATTCCCTCATTTGGACTTGAAATGCCTCCAAAGACTTGTCCACATGCTTCCCAATCGATAAGTTCCAATTGGCTCGAGCTCTATCTATCGCTCTGTTTTTAACCTTGAAGAACTCAACTGCTGAGATGAGCCCACGTTGGAACTCACGGAGGAGCAAAGCATCACAATCAAGAGACCTTTTAAAACGGTCTACCCCTTGGACCTCAAACTCCAGCCTAGCCTCCTTAGATAACGACTCAACAGTCAAAGCCTGACGCTCCAAGTCCTCAATTTTATGCTCATAAGCCAGTTTGGCTTCCTCTGCTTTTTGTTCGGCCTGTAGCATTGACTCTTGACTAGCAGACAGCAGGTCCCTAAGAGAATTAGCCTCTTCGGCAGCTAAGGAAGCTTTCTGCGTAGCCTCCATTTGACTTGCCAAGCACTGATCAACGAATTCCTGGTTCGTTTTAATTTGCTCCTGACAAGCCCTCTCAGTCCGATCACGATGGCTTTCACTCTCCTTCAGTTGTGCCTCTAGACGCCTAATTCTATCCGCTTGAGTGCAACTGGTCTGGAAGGCATTAGACATCTCGGCAACCATTTGCCCAAACAAAACAAAACAAAACAGATGAAATAAAGCAAAGGAATATAAGAGCATGCTAATGAATGAAGACAAGGAAAGGTAACTTACATAAGCAGCGCCATTAAAGAAATTTTGGAGCCTACTCGAAGTATCACCAACCCTGAAGCGACTCTAGTGATCTTCACCAAAATAGGCGCGGCCAAATGACATTGCCCTCAACATGACCTGAGGAGAGGGATCATCAAATTGACCAGAAGGGTTCGGACCGCTGGCACCGATGTCTAGTGAAGGGATAGGATCTATTTGAACTGATCCTTTTGGTGACCCAAATGTCGGAGTACCCTCGGGGCGTAAACCCTCTGTATTTTGATCTGCTTGAAACACAGAGGCAGAATGGACATTTGTCTCCTCAGCTTGGTCCTCATCAATTTCTTCCCTAGCTTGGTCATCAACTTCTTCCCTAGCTTGGTCACCGTCCTCACCACCCGAAGAGGAATCAATGTACTCCACCATTCAAGTAATTTTAGGAAGAGGACGGTCATGTGAGAATTGAGCTTCCCTCTTCCCAGAATGTCTTTGACGAACGTTTAGATCAGTGGTCGGATCCTCAACTTCGACCTCATCTACATCACGAGTAGGGAAAGTTTTGGGGGAAGCAGACAAGGCGGGGCTAGAAGTCTCCCCAACTTTTTGTTTTCCCTTATCAGCGGCAGAACTCCTCTGCTTGTTTGACCGAATAGCTGTCTTGTCTACAGTAGAGCTGCTCGGCTCATTCACTTTCCTCGCTACACCTAGCTCCTTGTCCTGATCACGAGTCTCATCGGGAATGTATTCAGGAACGTCCCCTTCAACCTCTTCCTTAGGAGCTTCCTCAGAAGTGCTCTCACCCGAATCTCCTTGAGGAGGAACAATTCCGGTGTCCTATTGGCGATTGGCCTCCTTACAACTTGCTTCCACAACAGCCTTTATTCGGTAAGCCTGAGCGTCGCAGACGATATCTGTGTCAAAAACTAAGCAAAAGTGGTAAATTAACAAATGTAGTCAGCACGGCCCAGAAATCAGCAGAAAATAATAATAAATATATACTCACGTAGCCTACGAGCGTACGAAACTTGAGGAAACAGACAAGCTATAATCATTTTCTCCTCGTAAAAAAGATAGGGCTTACCCCTCTTCTCTAGAGAATGTACAACTGCTCTAGCCAAATTAGTTAGTTCTCCGTTCGTGAAAATAGGGGTTGTTTAGTTCCGAGTCTCGGGCGAGCAAAATACTGAGGGACCTTGCGTGTTACCCGAACACCATCTAGGTCAAAACTGATAGACCGACCCCAATTTCCACCCACAAAGAACCAGCTATTTTTCCAAAATTTGTTAGACGAAGGGAAACCCCATACGAAACCCTTCATCTTATCATCAGTGGCCGTCTCAACATTCTCGTGAATTGTCATGCCTTTCGGTATCTAGTGCTCGGGTTTGGTGGAGAGAAGAAAGAAGATTCCCGTTCTACCCATTTGCCTCAACGTGTAAAAGTGCCTGATCTCATGAAGAGTTGGGGGAGGCAGTTTATTCCTATGCCACATGTGCCACATGCACATCAAAATCTGGTAGCTATTCGGGGTCAACTGTGCCAGTGAGATCTGAGCCTCTGCCAAAAATAAGGTAATGAAAGGCTGAAGATGGATCGTAACACCGCAAGTCAACATCGCCCCATAAATCGCCACCATGCCAGGCGGGGGATTCCATGCGGCTTGACCATTGGCTGGCCTCAACGAGATGAGATCATCATCTAAATCAAACCTACGCTTGTACTTGTTGATCTCATCACCACCGACCACATTCGGCTCGACGTCATAGGTGGATACTTGCTCGGTGGAAAAAACGATATGAGCCGCCCGATGCTCCTCTTCCATATCATTCTCGACTACCCTCTTAGAACCAATCCTGCTCTCTCGGGAGTAGGAATCCTTATATACTTTACGCTTGCTGTTGTGTTTTCCCATTCGCTTCCAAGGACAAGAATCGCTGCGAGCAAAAACAGAAGGGTCAGATTGGACCTCAAATTGGGGAAACTCAAAAGAATTGGGGGTAGGGGGAACTTCACGGATAAGCCTCGAAATATCATCATTTAAAAAATGAGGCTGATCCAGGGGTTGATCCCCCAATAATTTATGAATACGCGAAGCTGTAAAAGTGTCATTACACTCATTGGCGGCCATCCCAATAATGAAAAGATGGTGTCTAGCTTTAGGGTCCATGGAAACTAACCTTGAGACGTCTGAAGATGGACAAGTCAAACGAACTGCAGAAAAAACCTCAAGCAAGAAGAAGTCTAGGGGTAGAGAATCTCGAGTCTCTAGAAAAGAGAAAACGAGAAGTGAAGAGAAAGTTCAAGATAAGAACTCGAAATAACTAAAGAATCTAGGTTACCAGAATACTCGTAGAAAAGACTAAAGAAAGTTGGAAGACCTAAGGTTCTTAGAAGACTAAAGAAAGCCGGAAGACCTAGGGTTCTTTGGGCTAGAACGAAGAAATGTTATTTTCAGAAAAAACAAAAGAAAATAGCAGAAAGTGATCCAAGTCATCCCTAATGCGAGCATAAATAGGCAAGACATTTATTTCGAAATTTGAAACCCTAGGTCGGAGTCACAGAAAAGAGGGAAATGAAAAGGCAGGGTGAGTGATGTGGGTGACGTGCAAGACAGCGGAGAGGTTGTGTCCTATAAATGCCACCTGACGTACCAAACTGCAAGAGGGCAAATTGCAGCAGAAGAATGCTTTGAGTCGTCAAAGACTCCAAACGTCACCATCAGAAGATTTTCGATTGAAGGATGAATCGAATGTGCGTGGAGGCAATTAAGACACGTCATTAATAATTTGAGTTAATAAAAAAATCCTATATTTATGAGGCATTTATGAAGAAAACAACAAAATTCGAGCGGAGTAGACTTTATCAGACGAAGGCTAAGTGAGGGTTAAATACTTTCGCCGAGCAAAAATGTCAGGTTCACTCGGCTTAAATATTTAAGGGGGTATTGTTATATGTAAAATTCGCCAAAGAAGATACATCATCAAAAAGCGTAGACCAACATGGCCACGTAAGCAGAAAGTCAAAAGATCAGTCAAAATGAGACATGCTGGTACCCCACGCTGACAGGCTACTTGGCACCAACGTAACAATATCAGAAAACACCAAATAGAGCTGAGCAGAAGAGTAAAACCTGTTTGGCCCTACTCGGTACAAACATGAACAATTACATAAATCCTTGTCCACCACCTACAAGGTAAACAAGCAATGACAGACAATCACAAGTCGACTACAATACGGTCACCAAGAGTCCAATAAGGAAACAAACAGATCCTCTTCTATACTTTAGGTAATCAGAGTCCAAAGCAGATTCGAATTCAATGGCATTAAGCACGTGATGATATCAAATAGGAAAGGAATCCTAAAACCAACTCTGTAATCTTCTACTTGTACACCATGATATCAAACCCTAGTGGCACCCAAAAACCCTAGCAGTACCATGTATAAATACCCCTGTAAAACACAGTAAACGGGGTAAGAAATCTTAGCAAGAGAGAGAGAGAGAGAGAGAGATCAGAGTGTGTATCATTCAAATAATTATAGTGGATTAAACTAAGTTGCTAAGGCAACAACCCGTGGACGTTTCTCCGATCACTAGAGTTTTACCATGTATTTTGCTTTTGTCATTATTTACAATTGTAGTATTCTTTACTTCATTCACATTTACAGGTTTTCGCTAACCTAAACTATTGATTGGTTGACCGTCGAGAAATCACCGTCAACAGGTGTTATATCATCAAATTCGTGGCTACACATTTTTCTATATGGTATTTGATTATCTTTTGATTCTAAGCTTTTAAATGTTCAATTACCTTGGTTCTTCTTCTCATTTTAGTGTATGTTACTTGAACAAATGTTGATAAGAGATAGAGCTTCAATTATATGCTAGATTTGTCTAATTAGAGACTTGAATTTGATTATGTTTTTCTTAAATCTAATATTTCACATGTTTGAGAGTTGTATTGTGACTAGCTTATAATCTAGGGCTATTCATGTGTTAATTGACTTTATCTTGTTGATTGATAGCCTTTACATGTGCTAGGACTCTTTTGTTGAATATATTTAGGATTAGCACATTTAATTTTATATTTTAAGCTTATTGCGATTTAATTGATCATTGGGCAATTATTATTTGAGTCCCTAACTTTTTGTAAAACATCAATTTTTTAAGCGTGTTTGCTTTTTAGGACCCTTGTTCCATCACTTTTATAAAATACATCAAATTGGTCCTTTTGTCGGTCAAAAGTTAGTCAAAGTTAACGGCATGGGGGTTATTTTTGTCATTTCATTTGTTATATGTAGAGATTAGACACGTTTATAAATTATATTTAATAAATAAATAAATAACTAAAAGGGATCTTATCTGTTTATAAGGGAAAGTTCAACACTAACCCTTAAATCCCTAGAAAGAAAAGCTTTCATTTGGTCCCCACCAACAATACACACCATTCTTGGACCAGTTGGAAGTCAAGAAGCATTCCCGCCACCATTCTTGCACAAGAAAGACAACCCTTTCACTCACCCACGATGAAGAACGAAGCGAACCTGTTCTGTAAGTGTTGAACTCTCTTTGGGAACGAAATTGTTTTCTATTTGATATACATTTTGGTTTTGGGGAATTTTTTTGGGGATTTTTCATGATATGTATGGATTAGTAAGAAAAGTTGATTTTGTGAAAAGAAATGATCGATTTGTATTGTTTTTGTTTCTGTGTATTATCGATTTAGGGTTTCTTTGAAAAAAAAAATCATGTTGAGATTGTTGTTTTAGTAAACTTTGTTTACTTTTTGATTGGATTTTTTAGTTTGGGATTTTATTTTGCTTAAGTTTTATGTATATTTTGAAAATATATATTATGTGTCTAAACTAACTAGGAGAGGAGGGGGGGTGGGGTGAATAGGTTTTAATCAAGTTAATTACCAACTTTTATTGATTAGTCAATATTCAAAAATTAACCAAATACAATTAAATACAATCAACGTAATTAAAGTACGGAAAACAATAAATAACACGTTGATTGATTTACGTGAGAGACCACCCTTCAATTGGGCAAAACTCACGGGCTATTGTGCTAGCCACACACAGTCCTCAAATCCACTATTGAAATGAAAGTTTAAAACCTATGTTGACCTCAAACCATTCTTGGTCACTAACCTTTCCACTTTAACCAACGAGCCTTTAATAGTGATCCTAGACCAACTTACTCATGCAATAATCCACTTAATCACAAGGTTTAAACTCAAGGAAGAGAACACAACCTATGTGAATATCAAATGCTAGGTCAACACATTTAATGTTTATCTAACCATGAATGAACAAGTCAAACAATCCTAGATATTATGTTGCTATATGACATACATATAACTTATCTATATAAAATAAATGCAAACCTAGATGCAATAGCTATTATAATACAAAACCCAATAACACAAAAATCTCAACTTGTAGATAAAAACTTAATCTAGATGAAAACAAGTCATAAAAGAGATTTCTTGTTAAGCAAGAACACTAAGATGAATGAAGATGGTGTTCTACTTACCAAGTCATGTGTGTTGATGAAAACCCATGGGAGAAAACAACCTAGATGATGCTAGATGATGTTGGATTCATGAATGGATGATTGGTTTATGGGTTTTGGTCAATAAAGATTGAATCTTGCTGGCTTTTCTTGCAAGTCACTCTCAATCTCTCAAGAAACTCAAATTATAAGCTCTAATTCGGCCAAGAAGAGAATATAAAATATATATATGAAGCCGTAAGAGAAATGACGTCGTTTTGGCAAATAGGCTGTAAAAACGTATCAAACCGTGGTGTATACCACGGTATAGACAAAGTATCCAAACCGCGGTACACAAGGCATCACACTCCTAGGAAACTTCATAGTTGGGACTGCTAAAGAGGCAACTTGCATCAGCCACGACATACACCACGAAACATAATAGATGATGCACTTAACAAAACCGCGGTTCATGCAGGATGAACTAGCCGTGGTACCTGAAATGGCACGAACCGCAGAAAAGAGAAAATATCTCTTTTCAACCCAACAAAGCACACCTAACCTATATGAATGTTATGTAAGTGTGAAGTGAGTAAAGAACATGCATGAAGATGGATATAATCATGAACGAGCACTAAATATGTAACACGCAAGAATATACAAGATAAGAGAATGCATGAGATTGCGTGTGCAATTAAATCTCTTCAAATTGTTTGAGCACAAGTGATATACCTTTGAAGTGCTCTTGATCTTGAGGTCTTGAGAAAGCCATGAGCTTGATCACAAACAATGAAGACCTAATCTACCTTTACACATTAACCCCAAATGTGGTTTGTTAACGAAATAAGCCAATCAAAATATGAGGACTTAACATATTTGTTGTCTTTGGTAGTTGTTATTTGAAATTATTTATTTATTTATTTATTTAGTGTTTGGGATTTTTATAGTTGAATCAGTAGGTTTAAATATTGGGTTTTGCATGGTTCTATAGTTGGTTTTTGGAAAAAAAAAAAATTGGTGATTTTGTTGTTATTTTTTATTGTGTTTATTTAACTTAAAATTTCTAAAATGGAAAGGTTTATTCTGACATGGGTGTTGTTATGTTTATTCATTAGGTTTGTGTATAATGTTGTCATTTCATGTTTACGTGAATTATGCCAACAAGGTTTTTGACCTACAAATCTTAGAACCCGGGGACTGCAGCGTTATTAGCATCATAAATGATGTTAAGAAGGAGATTACTGGGCATCATGTTAAGAAGGGTGAAACCTGGGAGTTGTCCATAACATTTCCATGGAATGAACAATGGTATGTGTTGAAATCAGATGAAGAGTTGATATTTGTCTTTGAAGAGTATGACCGTCGTGACAAGCCAAGCATTGAGTTTGATCTAACTCTGTTCCCTCTTGCTGTTGAATTCCGTGAGGATGATGTTCAGTTGTTACTAATGATGGAAAGTACTTGACCATCTGTAGCAAGTGTTTTAGAGCTTGAGATCCCATCTGCAACAAGTGATTTAGAGGCTGATATCCCAGACAGTGGACCACCTACAACAAGTGTTGAAGGTTATTTTAGTGATGTAGACAATGATTATGAGGTTAATGAAAAGTCTAATGATGATGCAGATTCAGATGTCAGTATAATTGATGAATGTGGAGAAGTAGATGATGACGTTCATGACCAATATGATCCAGATGGTGACGACACTTGGCTGCTAGAGTCCTCCGACAAAGAAAATAGTTGTATTAAGATGGCAAAATATTGCAGACAACATCAATGGGCACCTAATCCGGATGGATCTATTGAAATAAGTGAGGGGAAGATATTAGGGAATGCAAAAACAACTAGAGATGTCATTGAAGAAGATTAAAATGATAAGTGTAGATACACGGTGACCTATAAGAATGAAACATGTGACTGGAGAATACACATTTCATCTCTCCCTGATAGGGTTACTTTCATGGTAAGGAGTGTTAGTGGTGGTCATAATTTATGTCCAAGGATGACAAAAAACAAAAAAGCTAATGCTAGGTGGGTTGCTTCAGTTCTTCAATCCACCATTCTTGTAGACCCAAACCTTTCTGTAAAATCATTAAAAAAACAGTTGTGGAAAAATTTACAGTGAGTTGTGACCGCCTAACTATTTATAGGGCTAAGAATATCATGCTTAGTAACTTGAAGATTGACCATATAGCATCATATGCAAAGATGAAGAAGTATGGAAACGCAATTAATGCAATGAACTTAGGTACTTGTGTTAAATTAGCTTTGACTAAAGTACCTAAACCTAAGGTTCCAACAATTTTTTATCAGTTTTAAAGCCTTGCAGACAGGTTTCAAGAAGGGTGTTAGGCCTCTAATAGGTATTGATGGTTGCCATTTGATGGGAAGTTTGGGGGTGTTATGCTTTCGACAACTGCTTTGGATGGGGATAGTGGAATCTTTCCAATAGCATTTTATGTATGTGAGTCTGAGACATTAGAAAGTTGGACCTGTGTAAGATCCTAGATCTTTATTGGCTTGATTCCATTGCAAAACTCTCTTTATTTGTATTGCTTAGTTGCTTAGGTGTTTCGTGATTAGATCAAGCTTCAAAGAAGGAAAGCAACGTCGCATGCAAAGTTCGTCTTCAAGAGGAAATGTGTTTATTTGGATGCTAAGGTATCGAGATACTTCTTCCTCTTGCAAGGCATAAGCGCACACACACACAATTCATACATGTGTGTCCCTGCATTGTAGTTTAAACATTTGGTATAACACATTCACACACTTTTGAGTATGCACATGCATTGGTCTCTTATAGACAAACATTGTAGAATTGCATGCTTTATGACTATCTCTTTGATATGGCATGCTTGTGTGAATTTGTGTTTATTTGTTTGTGTGTTTTGTATTTTGGACTTGAATATGTTCTTATTTGATTCCTTATTGAGTCCCGATCGTTTCGGTTACTCATTCATAAGGTTTCGAGTCCAAACGACTTAGCTAGGCTACTTTGCGTTCTCATTCATTGAGTTGACTTCATCGTCATTTTCCAAGATGATTTCTCAACCATTTTTCAAATTTTTGTAGTCGTAGTCGTTCGTGAGGGAGTTATGGTTCGTAATCCAAAAATGGATTCGAAATCGGAGTTCGGATGCCTAAGATATGGCTAACAAACGTGAGGGAGCGCGCGAGAGGCAAGCATGGCCAAAGGCCATGCATTGGCCACCACGTGTGGAGGCCGTGGGACCCACGGCCAGAGCACCCCTCTGGTCCCGTGTGGCCCATGCGCCCCCCCACAGGGTGCTGATGTGGCAGCCTCTGATTGGCTCACGTCTTCCTCTCTCTTCTCCATCTCTTTTCCCTCCATTTATATTCGAAATCCCGTACAGAATTCTTAACAATTTTTGATTTCTTATTTTGATCATATCTCTCTCATTTCAACTCCGAATTGAGTGATTCAAAAACCAAAATTATTGGCCTTGAAGAGAGCTACAAACCCCAAGCATTTTCAGAGCCATTTGAGTTCGTCATTGTTCCCAGTGATCTGATTTCAGTACGAGACTCAACTTTTGTATGTGAAACTTCTTCTTCTCACTTCATCTTTTGATCATCTCTTTTAATCTTCCTAATTGATAGATGATATGTGTTTAGAATGTTGTTAGATCATATTCTAGGGGTGGTTGATCTATTGATTGTTAAGTTTTAGCCATTTGATTTCAATTGAACATATATTGCTAAACTTGACCTATCTTGAAATTGATTCTAGAAATGTTGTATATGATGTGCCTCATGTTATTTTCTAGGTTTAATTTCATCATCTAAGAACTAAGATTTTTGTGTGATATATTGAATATTCATATCTTGTTCTTATTGATTCACATGCTTTGATTTCTAGGTTTTTTGTGATTGTGTGTTGAAAGCATGTCCTAGGATTTCTCTAAGCATGTTCATAGAGTTTGATTGATCATCATACTTTATTTGATTGTGATTTGCATCATTTGCATCACTTAGATCATTGCCTTGCATAAGGTTGAAGTCTCTAGCATAGTGAGTGAAGCTTTGTGGATAGAGCAAAGAAGTCTTGATTATAGTCGGGAGGACTTTGATAGTCAAGCAAGAAATCTTCCTAGAGACGTGAAGATCTTGGATAGGAAGTTGCTTCCTAGAGGTGTAGGACACATCTTGGATAGGAAGTAGGCTTGGTAGTTCACTAGGCCCGAGTGTAGATTAGGAGGTGATAGCTTGAGCGGATATCATGAGTTGATAGCTTGAGTGTGTAAGTCCTTTTCATATAGTGGATTGCTTTGCCGGTGGTTGTGGTATCAACCCGTGGATGTTTCCTCTTTGAGGTTTTACCACGTAAAAATACTTGTGTCAAGTTTCGTTTTTATGTTTGTATTGATTGCATTACTTGTATATTGATTTTCACATGTGTTGATTAAATCAATTCAATTGTTAAGATTCATCAAGTGTGCTTTTAATTGTTTTATTCCGCATATTTTTTTGTATATTGGAAGAATTTGGGCATATACCTATTCACCCCCCCTCTAGGTATATATTACACTATATTGCTTAAGGGAATTTCAACCTGGTTTCTTAGGTTGCTGCATGAGTGTTTAGGTTAGGATGATAGAAATGCCATTTACTTCATGAGTGATAAACAGAAAGGCGAGTTAACAGCCTTGGATAATGAGTGGCCAGTTGTAGGGAAAAAGGTACTGCTTTAGGCATATGTTGGCAAACTTCAAGTCAACATTTAAAGACAATATGATGAATGGGAAGTTGTGGAGTATAGTAAGAGCTAGTAGTAAAGCTATATTCACTGTATGTATGAAATCACTTGGAGAAGATTCGATGGAAGCTGTTTTATGGTTGATAAAGGAGCCATGTGATAAATGGGCAAGACATGCATTTGAATGCGATATTAAGTCAAATCATATCACAAACAACATGTCACAGTGTTTCAACAACTGGTTCAAAGATGAAAGGGACAAACCAACTTTGACATTGTTGGAGCACTTGAGAAGGAAAATTATGGTGAGGTTTTCAGAGAAATGGGATGAAGTGGGGACGCTCAAGGATTCCATCACTCCTATGCAAGGAAAAGGTTGACTAGAAATGTGATGAAGGGAAGAAATTCAAGTAATTCATGGTAAAGGAGACTGGTATGAGACTGTAAACAAAAGAGGCATAAAAATGCTTGTGAACATTGATGAAGCTACATGTGATTGTGGGATGTGGTAGATCATTGGACTGCCTTGTAAGCATGTTATTGCTGTCTTCATGTATAATAGAGTGTTTCCACATGATCATGTCCATTGGTATTATACCAAGGAAGCTTTGAAGTTGACATACAGTGGTGCTATCAACACGATTCTTGAAGAATCTAGGTGGCCTGAATACCATTCTCAACAAATCGATCCACCTGTGAAACGTTCAAAAGTGGGTAGGCCTAAGAAGAATAGAAAAGGAGCACCTGATGAGCCATAAGCACCATCGAAAATGTTCTCTAATCGATGTCAGATGTATAAAATTATTGGACATAATAGCCGCACTTGTCTAGATAAGGTATTTCACATCAACTTTTTTTTTTTTTTTTTTTTTTTTTTTTTTTTTTTGTCTCCTTCCAAGTTTTCCTTTAATGTTCCATTGTATACTTATAGGGGAAAGGAGTTGGTTCAACCTCAAAAAGGAAAAAGACATCTAAAAAGACTACCAGTGTTGCTGTAACAACTTCCAGGTATTCATTTTTTTTCTTATTTATTAATAAAACTACAAGTGTCTTTTTTGAAAAAAAAAAATAGAATTGCAAGTGTTGTTGCTGAATTAAATGTATAGTTATGTAATGATTTCATATGTTTTTTTCGTTTAGTTTTTTTTTTTTTTTTTAATACAAAATATAATTGCAATTACATATATGAGTAATACATTTATTATTGCAGTGCTCCAACCCACGAAGGCAGCGTAAGCACCACATTTCAACACTTCATGGCTCCACCAAACATTGTATCTCAGCATTATTCAGCAACAATTGAGTAATATACATATTTTTTTGTCTAGTTTTTAAAATTTTTTTTTTTAATTTTATTGTAAAATATAATTGCAATTACATATATGAGTAATACATTTATTATTGCAGTGCTCCAACCCATGAAGGCAATGCAAGCACCACATTTCAACACTTCATGGCTCTACCAAACACTGCATCTCAACATTATTCAGCAACAATAGAGTAATATACATATTTGTTTCGTTTAGTTTTTTTTTTTTTTTTTAATTACAAAATATAATTACAATTACATATATGAGTAATACATTTATTATTGCAATGCTCCAACCCATGAAGGCAGCACAAGCACCACATTTCAACACTTCATGGCTTCACCAAACACTGCATCTCAGCATTATTCAGCTACAATTGGGTAATATACATATTTTTTTGTTTAGTATTTTATTACAAAATATAATTGCAATTACATATATGAGTAATAAATTTATTATTACAGTGCTCCAATCCATGAAGGTAGCACAAGCACTACATATGAACACTTCACGGCTCCACCAAGCACTGCATCTTAACAACAAATGGTACTACCAAGACATGTACCTGATGTTGGCTCGCAGATAGGTTCACTTTCTCAACCTTGAAAAATGTTTGGTAATATTTTTTTTGTATCAGATTTGGTAAACACAAAAAACTTTTATAACGGTTTTTGTGATGTTTAAATCTGATTTGGTGTTATTAGTTTAACAACTTTTTAGTGGCAGTTGATAATAGTTTTAGTTAGACCAATTTCAGTGGCAATTGATAGTTATGTTGGTTGGTTTTATGGGGTTGTTTTTGTGTCTGCCATTGGTTTATTGGATGTTTAATATTGGTATTATAATATGACAGTTAATACTGGTATTTTGTGGCTACCATTAGTTTATTGGATGTTTAATATATGTAACATTTGCTATAAATAAATAAAAAAAGACATTTGTTGCATTATTCTACTACTTTATTGTCAACAAGATATTAGATGCATGAAACTCATTTCTTACATGTCAATGTCATACCAATGCACATGCCTAATAACACCGTGTGAACTAGAACAATAACTTTCAACCAAGCTAAAATTGCTTGGACCTTCTCATACTTGGCATTGACCATATGAAACTGTGAATATATGCTTAATGAATATGTTTTGTTTCAAGCTTCAGTTGCATGAATAAAATATAGGAGTTAAGTGTGTTTTGATGATTTGCATGTTCTAGGTTTTTGCTCATGTATAAGAGCTAGACAACTTTGTTTTGTGAACTTTCATGACTGTCTAGTTCTTCATAAAGTGTACTTAATCCATACATTTCATATGTTACATGCATCATTTGTGTGATGTCATTTGTTTGGATTATAAACTAGAAAATTATACATTGTGTGTCATTGATCATTTCTAGTTTCCATAGGATATCTTGATCATATATTCTATGTTGCATATGTTTGCATTTGCGTACATTTGATCACGTTTAGGAAGTCCTTGTAAAAGACATGAAGTCTTAACTAGGATCGGGATGATCTAAATAGTTAAGTAAGGAAGTCTTGGCTATGATTGGGATGATCCGGATAGTCAAACAAGAAATCTTTCTAGAGACATGTGAGGTGTCTTGGATAGAAAGTAGACAAGTCTTTCATTAGTAGGCCTAAGGGTAGGGTAAAAGGGATGTCCAATAGGAAGTAGACAATTAGGAGGATTGGTCACTTTTGAGGGTGTACTTTTATCATCCAATGAAAGATAGTTTGCCGGTGGTTGTGGATTAAACCCGTGGATGTTTCATCTTTGGAGGTTTTACCATGTAAAAAATAACGTGTCAAATGTCTCTATCTCTATCTCCTTATATTTGTATATGTGTTTAAGTGTATCTTGTTTAGATTTTCATTTCTTCATATTCTTATAAACAAGATTCTTTGTAAAGATTAGAATGCAAACATTATCTTGATAAAAGCTGTAAATATCATTTATGTTTGTAGAGTAACTCATTTCTATATAGTCATTCATTCATTTGTACTTGTGTTTATTGAACATATATATTAATACAAGAGCTAGTTGATTTTAGTTTTAATTTGATTATAGATTTTATTTGATATGCTCATTTGAATATGCTTTTCAATAGTCTACGTGTGCTTTCATATCTTTAATGTGTTGTGATACAAGCTATCTAGAGGGATAAACTTTTGTTTGTATCTAAGGGATTGAAAAAGGCTTGAAAACCTATTCACACCCCCCCCCCCCCCCCTCCCCCCTCCCCCCTTTGTATATTTCAATTGGTATCAGAGCAGGTCACTTAAGGTAATTAGTGTGATTCAAGATCTACAAGATTATTTACTAACTATGGATAACAACCTTAAGACTAATATTGTTTGTGTTGATTGTCCATCTCTTGTTGATGAAACAAAAAAGGCATGGGATATTTTTCAAGCTATTTGTGAATGTGGTTCTTTATTTTCTACTTTGTAGACATTAATGCGGTGTGTCTAATACAACATAGAGAGAGAGGGGGGGGTGTGAATGGGTTGTTAATCGATTATTGCCAACTTTTTTTTCGATTAGTCAATATTAGCATATAAAAACCCAAATCAACAAACAATAAAAATCAAGTAAAGTACGAAAATATAAAGAACACTTGATTTTTACGTGGAAACCTTCGACAAGGAAAAACTACGGGACTAGCCACGCTAGCCACAACAATCCACTATATGAAAAGATGGTTACACCTTCAAGTGATACACAGACTCTCACTCACGATAACCTCAGGCTATGGACACTACCACTTGCCACTCTTGGTTCAATCCTAATGATATCCCCCGATCCACTACTCTTGGCGTGAGCACCCCATAATCTACCCACAAGCCTTTTATAACGATACTTGGCAATGCTTGCCAACCAACTCTTGGTTACAAGACTTCACTTGTTTGTGTAACTTCACTTAGAAGCCACAATACTTTGACTCAATGAAGATAATTAAAAATCTAAGTGAATATATGTCAATGATACTCAAATGTAAAGAGTGCTAGACTAAACACTATATGCTTAATTAGATGTTAAGATGGAAATCTAACAACCTAATTATCAAACAAGCCTACATGCACATACATGAGGTCTTAATTAGTTGTAGAAAGATTCTAGCAACCTAATTGTCAAATACAACTCACATAAACATTCATAAACTTGACTAGATGCACAACGCAAACCTAATCATCAATTAATCATACATGAATATTTATGGTTTATCTATTTAGGTAAAACAACCTAATCATGCAAATTATCACAAACAAAACCCAATCATGTCATAACTTCACTACATATGCAATAAGAGTGAAGATTTGCTAAACTAAGCAATCAAAGACATGTCTTGATTAAGATAGAACAATAAATAAAGATATAGTGTTTGTTCTACTTACCAATTGATGTAATGAAGAAGACCCATGAATGATTGATGCCTGAAAGATGTTATGGATGCATGAGTTTTGGGTTTGGAGAGTTAAGGAATGAAGCTTGAAGCTTTCTCTCTCTAGAATCACTTTTTCTATCTCTTTAGGGCTTTAATTTTGTGGTCTTGATGTAGAAGATGAGAAAGAGATGGTTATATAGAAGCCCTTATTGAAATGGCATCGATTTGAGAAAAAAGGGCAAAAAATAGTGCAGTGCGCGGGTCCGTTGTGCTGGTATGGACCCGCGCAATTACCAGCGCACCTGGACCAGGAAGATCATGAAAAATGACTTTGCTGGTAACTGCGCAGGTAGGGACCCACGCAGTACCTGTGCACTAGCAAATTAGCAGAGCAACCTGATTTCCAAACGGATCAAAACAAGACCAAACGATATCTAAACCTTTCGTATGATATACCGTTGGAAAGGTATGGAAGTAAACTTTCTACACCATTTTACAAAATTAGCTTTCGATATTTGTAGAAAGAGTTATGGTCAAACAAGTGACCAAAGGGCATAATTGGTCAATAACTAAAATCCCCAAACTCATGGTATAAGACCATGAACCAAATGCCAATCCAAGAGAGGAAAAATGAAACCTCTCTATGGTCACAAATCACGCTAATACAAGCACACCATCATGCAAGCGCAGACGTTTCTGATTAAACAAACGGAAACGAATTATACCACACAAAACCACACTTAAGACTAAGAATGAAGTGCAAGTGTGAAGTGTGCAAAGGATGCACACATATAAACAATAAAGAACACAAATGCAAGATGAACAAAGCATGCATGAAGTGTGTGTGTGTGTGTGTGTGTGTGTGTGTGTGTGTGCACCTAAACTTTTCAAGAGACAAAGTCAAGTGAATATACCTTTCGCCCTTGAAGTCATGGAGATGCTTGGAAGCTTGCTAACGGGGACCTAAGCTACCCATTACAAAATCATCCCCAATGTGGTGTGGTTTGTCATGAAATAAGCCAATCATAAAACAGAGGTCCTTACATACTTGGTATTTGTCTACTAAAATTTTGATGATAAGCTTACAAAGAATATTAGTGATAAAAGCGAAGATGAGGAGGAACTAGAGTCCTTGGAAGATAATGTTTATGTAGGTAACTACCTATGTGACACGACTTCACATCAAGTAGAAATTGAAGAAGAAGAGGATTCCCCAAAGGATAATCAAGCTAGACATGATCACTTGACTTTGTAACTTAATGAAAAGAATTGTGAATCAAAGACCACCAGCTTTAACTTGATGGCAATAGCTCAAACTCTTCAGAAGGAAAGAGATGAAGCTTTGAAGGAAGTTTAAGTTTAAGTGAAGTGATCGAATATCAAGAAAAGAAGATGGTTGAAGATGCTCTTGTGTTAGAAAAATTAATGAGTGATTTTGCTAATAATTTGTTTTTCTTAAAGAAAACAATCAAAGGCAAGGAAGAGGAATTGGAAATCATGAAGGCCAAGGAGCTTATGTACATCATGTGACCAAGCAAACTATTAAGGGCTTAACCATAAAAGCCATCAAACTTGATAAGGTAGTAGAGCTTGGTAAACTTCATAGAGATTCAAGTGGCTTAGGCTTTATATATGAGCAAGTGGAGTCTCTTACAACTAAAGGCAAGTCACGAAGGAAAAAGAGGATTTCAAAAGCCAATTCTTCAAAGGTCATGAGCAAAATCAAGAAGAGTAAGGAGCCTTCACCATTGGAACACTCTCACATAAATGGTAACTTTTATGAATTTATTTCGGTTTGTCATTATTGTAATGTAGTTTGTCACATTAGGCTTAAGTGTTATGAATACAATAGGCAATGTAAACTTGGAATTGTGCATCATGAAAATGTTGGTAAAAAGTTGCCTAATTACTCTCCTAAGCATGTGGTTAAATAACATCTATAGTCATAAATAACATTTCTAAGTTTATCCTGGTTTGTCATTTTTGCAATGTTGTAGGACATATTAAACCTAGATGCCATGAGTATATTAGATAATGCAAACTAGGGAATGAGATGCATGCTAGTGAGATGAGAAAATCTTCTTTGAATGTTTCTAAACATGATAATTGCTTTGATGCTTTGTATGATGTGCACATTGTCAATAATCTTATAAAGAATCATACTTGGAAAGCTTGGGTTAAAACGTATGATGTGAAAAAGGTTCCTAGTCATTCTTCTAAACATGTTTCTAATGATAACTCTGTGAATGTTGTGCATGATAATGATAATCATGTGAAGAAGAATGTCAAGAAGATTTGGGTGAAAAAAAGTGTTTCACATGATTGTATGCATAGTCTTGATGATATCCTTGTTCATGGCAATACTAATGTGTTTTACATGAGTACTATCTTCATAAGGAAGATAGTTGATGATTTATCTTTTAGATATAATTTGCCATGAGAAATAGTCATGATGGTGTTTGTGTTAGTTCACCCAAGACCAAATGGGTCAAGGGTGAGTGCTCTTACCATTAATGTAAGTTGCATATGTGAGTTTGCTTTAAGATTAGTGCCAAATTTGAGTGACTTAGCTAGCTAGCTTTGTTTCTCTATGACTTTAACATGAACTTAGCTATCTCACAAATATTGCTATGATAGTCAAAATTTGTTGATTAACTTTAGAGAAGTTGATTTTTGAAATCTATTTTGTGATAAATTTTGTTAAGACTTTTAGAGAAAGTCGTTTTTACATACTTGTTTGAGTTGAAGTTTTTAGTCTTTATTCTCCTAGGATGACACACCAACAACTTGTTATCATGAGAACAAACAAGCCAAGAGAGCTCATAAAAAGAGCAAAGGCTTTGCATTGATGATAAAGCTTGCTAAGGTATATCTTTATCCTAACGCTTGCTTTCTTATTTTTCATCTTTCGACTCTATGTGTGCATGACATCATGTAGCGTGTTATATTAGAGAACTTATATAGTATTCATATGGTTCTCATTAACATTTGCTCTCTAAAGATCATTTAGTGAAATTGTTCACAAAGATCTTATACACGAAGCATGAAATATTTGTTTGTACTTGTTTGAATGATGAGCGTCATACTTTTGAAAAATACGAGCTTCATATTCTTTGAAAAATACGAGCTTCATATTCTTTGAAAGCTACTCTCTTGAGAAATAATGATCTTAAGTAAATCTTTCTGTATTGCTTTTAGATCATGCGCTTTTAAGCCTTAAAACTTGGTTTTTAAAAGAGCACTAATGCTTTTCTTATATGTCTTGTTTGAGTAAGTTGAGTTCGAAATTATGTAAATTGTGGATACAACTAAGAGTCTTATGACTAGTACTTAAAAGATGACCTATGGTTAGTATCCTTTTTGCTTTAGCAACTACAATGAACTCAATGAGCACCTTCATGTAAAGGGTTACACATGTTGGTTGTACAGCTGCCCAATGTAGGAAAATGCTGCACAAATATGACAAGTGAAAGCCGTCATGAAGTGTACAAAAAAAAAAAAAAAAAAAAAAAAAAAAAAAGGAGAAATTAGAGAAGTGTTGAAAAGAATCAAAAAAAAAAAAAAAAAAAAATCTTTGATTTAAGCTTCAAAAAGCTTAAATGAGTATAGTTGAAAATTGTGATTGCTTGGGTTGAAAAACAGAAATGGGATGACGAGCCACATACACACACACGCTCTTATGTTGAAATCTATTATCTTAAAAGCAAAAAATTCCGAATGATAATCAGTTTGACTTTTTATGGAAAAGCTTAAGATAAATAGATGTTGATATGGTTTGCATGTTGATAATCCAATTACTCCTTTAGATATTTGTATATGTGTTTTGACATGGAATTTGCCAATGGGGGAGATTGTTAGGTTTTTGAGTCATGTTTGGCATAATTCCATATCAAAACGATATTTCCTTTGTATTGATTAGTTGTCTAGGTTCATGGTTAATCAAGCTTAAAAGAAGATTGGCAATTCATCAAGCAAAGAGAAGACTTCAAGAGGAGCAAGCATTCTTGCACATCAAAAGTATATTTAGACCACATTCCTCTTACAAGCTGTTTAGGTACACACACACAATCGCATCCATATGTGTCCCTGTATCATTTTGCTCAATTGGTATAACATATACACACACATATTATTGTATGCATGTGCATGATGAGCCGTCGTTGTGTACTCAACAAAATAATGTTTTAAATGTGATCGTTTTGAAAACTAATTTCACCACTAGAAAATCCACTTAGATGTAAAATTAGTAAAGTGGTAAGTAAGGATTCGTTCCACAAGGAATTATAGTAATAGTTGAATAAATTAACAATTCCTAAATGCAATAAAATAAATCATAAGAAATGGATGGTTGTATGGTTTGTCAAGCTATCAAACATACATGTAAAATAAACCTAATAAAATAAGATAGAATGCTCAACAAATCTAGATAAGAAATATACGGAATAAACAATTAAGAGAATAGCTAGGGAATTAATGGGATCACAAATGGATTACGGGAAGTGCTTCTCAAGCTACCTTAGTGAGCCAATCTCATAAATGTTAATCAATTGTTTTCTAGAATGTGTTTTTTAAGGTTGATAATTAGTGTTGGCATTAATTCCATATCAAAACGTGTTTTACTTGTAATGTTTAGTGGTTAGTAAATGAAGGATTTCGAAGACGAAGGACGTCTCAACCATTATTCGTTCAAGTTGCCGGCTTTTAAGAGTTTCGGACATTATCGGTCTACAAAGGTATACATGACCTCTTATCTCTTACAAGGCTAGGCACACACTCACACATATCATTTTTGTGTGTCCCTTCATGATTTTATTTCATTTACATTTCACTTTCACACACTTGGCAAAATATGCTCATGCATTCACATTTAGTTAATAAACTTTGTGTTTTGCATTTTCTAGGACTATGTCCGGAAACTAGCATGTGTGTGTATGTGTGTTTATATGTTTCCGTATTTTGTGTTTAGGACTTGAACATGTTCTTATTCAATGCCTTATTGAGTTCCGGTCGTTTCGGTTACTCATTCATAAGGTTTCGAGTCCAAACGTGTTGACTATGCCACTTTACGTTCTCTTTCGTTGTGTTGACTTCATCGATGATTTCCGAGATGATTTCTCAACCGTTTTTCAAAGTTGTATAGTATTTTTCGTGCGTTAGAGAGTCACGGTTCATAATCCGAAAACGGATTCGAATTCGGAGTTCGGACGCTCGAGATACGGGCCGACGAACCGAGAGTGCGCGGGAGAGGACAGCCCAGGCCGTGGGCCACATGGGCTGGCCGTGGTTGAGGCCGTGGGCCCCACGGCCTGGAGCCCCTTCTGCTCCCGTGTGGGCCACGCGCCCCCCACGGCCTGGGGGTGACGTGGCACCACATGATTGGTCGAAATGTTCTTTCTCTCTCCTCCTATTTCTTCCCTCTCTCTCTCATTTTGAATTTCCAAGAAGAAAATTTCAGAATTCCCGTCTAGAGTTCTCTCCAATTTTTCCAAACTTCAAAACACCATATCTTCCTCATCCGGAGTCGGATTTGAGTGATTCAAGTTGGAGAGTGTTCGTATTTGAGTCCTCTAACATCTCCAAGTGATTTGGTGGCTGATTGATCGTGATTTCAAGTGGTTGGACACTGAAATTCGTACCAGCTGCAGAATTCGAGGTTTGAGTCTCAACTTTGGGATTTCTTGTTATTTCACCTTCCATTTGCTTGGGGTTTCTTCTTCTATATATATGTTATTGTTTTATGAAAGCTATTTGAAAAGGTAGCTTGATTATCATTCCAATTGAAACTCAATTTGTGGACTTATGTTGACTAGATTTTATGATTCTAGGTTTTACATTTGTTTGTGAGTTGTATTGTGATTAGAATGGCATCTTAGGTTGTTTGATACTTAATTGAATTAATTTTGTGTTAAAATGACTTTGAGATTTGATTTGGTCCTTTGATTGAAGAAATCAAGGATTTGTGTATTTGTTTGTGATTTAGAGAATATAGGTTTTGATTGATGTAAATCTCAAAACCTTGCTCAATATTTTTTGTCTAGTATATTGATTGATTTTAATCTCATATATCTAGACTTTGATTGTATATTGATAGCATCTTGAATTAGGACTTAATGAACATTTTGTGATTCAAGTGTTATATGTGTGAATGAGACTTTGAGTATATGTGTTAGGTGTTTCACATACTTAGGTTTCTATTCATGTATTTTTGCATCTAGACTTGATTAATTGTGTTTTCACATGTTTAGGTCTATTTGTGCCATAGAATGTATTGATCACATGTTCTATGTTGAAATGAATGTTTGCATCATTTGCATTCACATGATCACACTAGGAAGTCCTTGTAAAAGGCATGAAGTCTTGGTTAGAGTCGGGATGACTCGGATAGCCAAGCAAGAAGTCTTGCCTAGAGTCGGGATGACTCGGATAGGTAAGCAAGAAGTCATGGCTAGAGTCGGGAGGACTCGGATAGTCATGCATGGGAGGCTCCCTAGAGGCAAGAGTGCCTTGGATAGGGAGTTGGCTAACATATTGGTAGGCCTAGGCGTATGGTTAGACATAGACTCCGATAGAGCGGGGTACACGGGATGTGTATGCACTCTTGAGGAATTTCTAATCTACCATCGATGTTGGTTGAGTGTGTTGTCCAATATATGGTGGTTCCGCATCATTGAGGGATTTCATACTTTCCAATAGGGTTGGGTAGGCTTAGACTTCACTAGGTTGGGTGAGCTAAAGATTGGTCACTTTGTGAATGTTCTATGTTTACTTTCCAATAATATAGTACCCAATGGTTGTAATTCAACCCGTGGATGTTTCCTCCTTGGAGGTTTTACCACGTTAAAAAATCCCTTGTGTTAATTCTTTCTATCTCTTCTCTTATATTTTAATTGTATATTTTATTGTCTTGATTCATAATATTGACTTGTGATGTATTTTGAATCAAGTCTTTGTATAGTGTGATTAGTGTATTCATTTTATAGATCAATTTGTATCTTTGATTCTTTTGTATATTGTAATATTTGTTTAGTGACATTTTGCTCACTCTTGTAACACATTGAACATCTTATGAAATACAAATTTATTTTGTTGTTATGATTATTTGATATTTTACCTCACATGACTTGTTGATATACTTAGACATTTCAATTATGATTGTGTCATCATATTGTCTATGTATGTCTATCTTGGATTATAGTGTTGTGTGTAAGGCTACCTTGAGGGACAAACGGATGTTTGTTCAAGGGTTTGAAAAAAAGGTGTAAAAACCTATTCACCCCCCCTCTAGGTATGCTTTAAGCAATTTAACTTCATTTGTGTACATTCATGTTTAGACCATCACAATGAACCTTAAACAACTTCCCACCGCAATGCCTAACCGATTAAGAAGAGGGGGTCACGGCGAGATCGGTTTGTTACAATTAATGGTTTAGATAATCGCGGTTGATATACCCTCTGACAATCTATCCTACTCACTATGTTCTCAATCCATCAAGGGTGACAATCCAATCAAGATTATATAACAAATTATCCTAAACAAGAGTATAATCAACTAGTGGGCATACATGTCAATTATATAATGCATAGAATCTAATTATAAAATGAATAGAACACAAATAGAGATTCAATACATATTAAAGCTTAAGCAAAACCCAATCCAAATGTTCTCACATCAAAACCCTAGAAAGGGGGTTTAATTACACATATTACAATCAAAGGGAAGGCAAGTAAAAGATTAGGAAATCACCATTAGGCCTCCTTTTGTAAGTTTGATCATTTCCTTGCCTTTGATGCTCCTTGTGTAAAGAGTGGATGATGAAGATGTGTCTAGATAGGTGGAGTCAAATGGAAAGTGACTAAGGAAATATGTGGAGAAGATAGGAAGAAAGGAATGATTGGGGGAAGGTAATCTAAATGTTGAGTTTATGGTGGAAGAGAAATGGTGGGATTATGAATGATAGAAAAGAGGTTTCTTGGTTGTCAAGAGTTGCTGAGAGTTGTTTAAAAAGGAAAAATGGTGAAGAATTTATAGGCTTTTCAAATTAGGTCTCGGGTGGTAAACTACCAAAGCACCCTTGACTATGGCAAATTACCATTTAGTCCTCTTGAGGGGGGCATCTTGTAATTTTCACACCCAATCAGCCATTGACAGAGTTGTGGTCGCTATTTGGCGTTCATGGCGACACTAGGGCTACTTTGGGGCAACACAATCTAGAGCCAAAACAACTCTATGTCGCCATGGCGACAATTTGATCGCGGTTTGAGATTGAGGGCAACATAAGGGAGATTTAGGCGTGATTTGAAGGCATGAATCCCGATGTTTTGGACGCTTGAAAAGGGTACGACTAGGCTACCATTAGGTTTGCTGTCATTTTGGGCCAAAAACCGACCGACGGTAGGTCGAGGATCGGTGTTGAACGGTGGCGGCGCAAGCTAAGGTTTGGGCGTCCATGGCAGCTGCACGCGTGAGGAGGAAGAAGAAAGGTTGAAGACAGGGGGGCATTCAGCAACAGCCTGGGGTGCGCGCAGCAGCTTCTCCTTTGTCTCTAATGGGGTGAATTTAGCACTGAGTAAGGGTGCACGCAGCAAGGCAGTCTTCACTTTGGGCTTCGCCTATGCTTAGACGTGGATTGGGGTGCGCTTAGTGGCTATCCAAATGCATCGTTTCACTTAATTGCCTTGTGGGTTGTTGGGCACGCAAAGAAATAGGCCAGGGTGCACTTAGAAGCCCACTATTAGCCACCACCCCAAAACGCACCGCATCAGATGACGTGGCGTGACTTGGCTGATTTGATTGGCAAATGACACAACACTCCCCTGATCTCTTCCATATCCGCGATAACTTCAATCTTCCTTCAATAATTACACTTTTGCCCCTATTTCTCCAATATTACTTCAATGCCCCTGAACTCTATAAATACCTGAAAACACTTAATTTATACAACTAAATCACGGGTTAATGCCTGAGAATCAAGCAAAAGGAGAAGGAAATGAGGGCCAAAATCATACCACTTTTGGTCTGATTAGTTTATTAGGTTTAAATTGACAAATTTTGTAAAAATGCATGTTCTAGGACTATCTCTAGGAAATGACATACTTGTGTGTTCTTGTATTTATTTGTTTGTATTTTATTGATATCGGACTTGAATATGCTCTCATATTGTTTCTTATTGAGTTCTGAAAGTTTCGGTTACTCATTCATAAGTTTTCGAGTTCCGAGTTGGAAGTTACGAAACTTTTTGTGTGTTTATCGTGTATGGTTTTCGTCCTTGTGTATCGAGTCAAATTCCAAGTTTTTGGGTAAAGGTTCCTAGTCACCCATGTGAAAAAGAAAGTCCCGATTCATAATCTAAAAACATATTCGAATTCGAAGTTCAGTGGTCAGAGAACAGTCGAAGAACACATGAGGTGCGCAAGGGAAGAGGAGAATGGCAAAATTCCATTTGCACCCCTTCCTCGTGGGGTCGCGTGGGCCCCACGGGAATGACACTCCTCTGCCATTGTGGAGGCCACACGCTTCCACTGGGAGCTGATGTAGAGTGCTTTCTTTGGCTGCCTGAAATGTCCTTCTCTCCATGTCATCTCCCTTTCATTCTCATTTAAATACTCTCCCTCTCATTTTTATTTTTTTAAATAAGAAGACTAAGTGTAGAAATTTTTCATACTTTTCTCTCAACCTGAAATCACCATAACTCACTCATTTCAAATCTAAATTGGGTGATTCAAAAGGGAGAAATTTTGTCTTGAAGTCCTCTATCATCTCTAAGCAACTTTAAAGTCATTTGTTCAAGTTTATTTGGTGTTCTATCATCAAATTTGTGGTTGCACATTTTTCTATAAAGTATTTGATTATCTTTTTATTCTAAGCTTTTGTTTTATGCTTGTTTCTCCGGTAAAACCGAGTTTTTGATGTCATAAAATGTGTATTTCAGGTGTATTGGGAAGTCCAGGAGTATTGTAGTAATTTTGGAGAAATCAGGGGCTAAAAGGAAAATTTTGGGTAAAGATTGAAGATTCAACGATTAAGGAATTATATGGGGGTCCTATTTGCAATTCTCCACTCAAAGCATGCAGCAGTGCCATGTCATAAATGAAACGGTGCATTTCATACGCGTGGGTTGTTAGGCTTCTTAAGGCACCCCGACTTACCTCTTTGTGAACCCTAGTTAGAAGCAGACTTGGGCTGCTGAATGCGCCCATGTGAGCCGTTAAACACACCCCACATTTCATCTTCTTCTTCAACCTCCAGCAGCTACCTTTTCGCCATTGAAGACCTGCATTTCAAGCTTCTATTTCTGCGGCTTCATCAAGCAGTTCATCCAGTAGCGCCACATCGCGGTTCTTCCATAAAGATTTCTATAACTCCTCGCTACGACTTAAGAACTGTGGTTCCATCTTCAGTGGTCATAGTGGATAGAGTGTACCCATCTTCAATTGCCATCCAAACCCTATCGTTGATAGCCGAGATAAATGTCTCCATATTTCCTTTCCATGAGGAATAATTGTCTCCGGTGAGCAATGGTGGTCTTATGCTCGAGGCTCCCTCATGACCCATCACATTTCCACTATAGTGTTTGATGCAATGGATGAAATGCAAAATGCAAGGCACAAATGATCATGGATCACCTATGAATGTCTAGGAACCCGCTTTGATACCAATTTAAAACTACTCTAACATGTGTATATAGAACCTAGAGGGGGGTGAATGAGTTTTTAATCTATTAATTACCAACTTTCCGATTAGTCAAGATTAATAACAAAAACCCAAATCAAAATAACAACAAAAATCAAATGTAAGTGCAGAATTTAAATGACACTTGATTTTTGCGTGGGAAACCCTCCAACCAGGAAAAACCCACGGGACTAGCCTCGCTAGCTACTTAGTCACAGAAACTCCACTAATTGAATATTTGTTTACAACCTAAGTTGACATCCTACTCACTCTTCTCAAGGTTTGTAACATAAACTATTCTACTTACATGCCTTTAAAAGTGGGTCTTGACAATGCTTGTGCAACTACCACATGTAGCCACAAGACTTGGACTCAATGAAGAGAATCAATGTCTAAGTGAACATATAACAATGTCCTAAATGCAATAATGTGCAAGACAACACATAATATGCTTAACCAGAAAGATAGATGTGTAATCTAACAATCCTAGTTATAAAAGGTGTCTAAATGAACATACAAGTAGACTAAACTAGATGAAGAAATAAATTCTAACAACCTAATTTTAAGCTAACACCAATCAACATTTATGAATTTAATGAATATGCATTTAAGATGAAGACTTTGTAAACAAAGTGCAATAAATGAAATATCTTGGATAAGAAGAAGATTAAACAAAGATGAGTGTTTGTTCTAAACTTACCAAGTAATGAAACAAAGATGAACCATGCTAAGATGCTTAGATGCTCATAGATTTGGGGAATAGAGAGTCACACAATATTGCTTGAATCTCTCTCTCTCTCTCTAAGAACTCAATATGCTAACTCAATCTTAGATTTTTGAAGTTCTTGGTGAACAAGTAAGTGTCTTGGGCTTTAAATAGAAGACAACAAAAACTATATCGTTTTGGCCAAAAACGGATTGCCACAGTACCGATTTTACGGTTGAACAAGATGACAATTCATCACGACAAAGCAACTCAAGCATCGCCGGGAAGTCGCGGTCTCTTTTTCACAGTGGTCTATGACGACACATGGAGCGCAAATACAACTAGAGAAAACCTTTGCGTCGATGTCGCAGTTCTCCAAGACGACACAACGATAGCGAAAACCACTGAAAGGCTTGTTATTGGTTTCCAAATAGGCAAACAAAAATAATAAAAACCTTGCAAGTACACAAATTGTGAGAAATAACACAGCGGTGAAGCAATGATCGTTCCCACAGAGAATTAATCACCTACTAAAATAATGATTTATATCTACGACACTCTAGGACTCTAATCAAACTAACAGTATAAAAACAAAGACACTAAACACACATACACACACGAATGGGGTTTTGAATTGATTATTAAAACTAAAGAAAATTAAATAACAACTAACTAAAAACGCAACAGAAAATTAATGAGGAAAAATATATAAATTTTTCACACTAGTTAGGACCTCTTATCCACCACTAAATAATCATCCAATCCATAGACACTAATGAAGTTAAGGATGTCAAACATGATGAAGATATTCACAATAAGGAGGTGGGTATTCCACACAAGTTGTATCGATTCTCTCTTAGTTAGTATGTAGATTTCATGGTATTTGCATAAATACTAACCTAGCATGGGTGTTTACTTGATTTAATAATCGGAACCCATTAAGAACCAAGAGAATATGAATATCACATGAACCCTAAAACATTGTATCTATTCTAGGCTATTCATGAATCAATTTCCCTTAATTGGGTTGTAATTCAATTAATTATTGCATGCAAGAATATGTTCGTCAGGTATTCGAACTCTATCCTACAACATAGATCTTAAAATCATGCTCCTAAGATGGTCAATCAAAGAAACAAAGATAATATAAAAACAATTTCTTATGGAGAAATTGAAATCATCATGCATGGAAAATAATACTTCATTAAACAAAACTTGTCTATGGGATTGAATTCATGTCTAGGGCTTCAAGTTAGCCCTAACTAACAAAGAAATTAGGTAGAAATAAAAACTAGAGAAAGGTAGAAGAAAGAGAATGTTGATGGAGTCTTCAATCTTCAATCTCCAATCTCCAACTCTCCACACTTTTTTCTCTTGTAGAAAACTCTTGGTATTTATAGGTGATTTCTCCTTATGGACTCCCTAATTTGCTTTGTTGTAGGAAACTCACCAACTTGAAAAGAAGAATTAAATAAGAAATGTGTAAGATCCTAGATGTTTGTTGGCTTGATTCCATTGCAAAACACCCTTTATTTGTATTGATTAGTTGCTTAAGTGATTCTTGAAGAAAAGAAGCTTCAAAGGTGGAAAGCAACATCTAATGCAAATATCGTCTTCAAGAGGTGAAAGCATCAAAGGTATACTTAGACTTCTTTCCTCTTGCAAGGCGTAAGCGCACACACATACAACTCATACATGTGTGTCTCTGCATCGTTGTGCAAAAATTTGGTATAACACATTCACACACTTTTAAGTATGCACATGCATTGGTCTCTTATAGACAAACATTGTAGAATTGCATGTTTTATGACTATCGTCTAGGAAATGGCATACTTGTGTGATCTTGTGTTTATATGTTTGTGTTTTATTGTATTTAGACTTGAACATGATCTCATATAATTCCTTATTGAGTCCCGGTCATTTCGGTTACTCATTCATTAGGTTTCGAGTCCAAACGATGTAGCTATGCTACTTTGCGTTCTCATTCGTTGAGTTGTCTTCATCGTCATTTTTCAAGATGAATTCTCAACCTTTTTACAAAATTTTGTAGTCTTCATTTTGCGTGAGGGAGTCACAATTTGTAATCTAAAAACGGATTCAAAATAGGAGTTCGAAGGCCCGGATACAGTCGAAGAACGCGAGCGGAGCACGAGAAGAGCAAGCATGGCCAACGGCCAAGCTTGGTGGAGCACGTGTGGCACATGGCCAGAGACCTCCTCTACCCCCGTGTGCCACACGCACCCCACACGGGATGTGTGACATGGCTCTTTTTGATTGGCCACCGAATCCCTCTCTTCTCCATCTCTTTTCCCTCCATTTATATTCGAAAATTCTGTAGAATTCTTCACAACTTTTGATTTCTTATTTTGATCATATCTCTCTCAAATCAACTCCGAATTGAGTGATCCAAAATCCAAAATTGTTGGTCTTGAAGAGAGGAACAAGTCTCAAGAATTTTTAGAGTCAAAAGATGTCCAGGTTTAACGCAGTTATCTGATTTCAGTTCGTGGTTCATCTTTGTGTATGGTAATCATCTTTTCTACACTTTTCTTATGATCAACTTCATGGATCTACATTATTGATTGATGAAAAATGTTTAGAATGTCTTTGATTCCATTTTTGGACTTGTTTGATTGATTTTCAAGTTTATCATTTGTGATTTCATATGAACATCTTTTTGATAAACTTGAAGAACATGAACTTGATTCTAGAAATATTTTTTGTTCTTGAGCTTGATTGTTGATTTCTAGGTTTTTGTCACATGTTCATGAACTATGATTTTTGATTGTGATATCTATCATTTAAATCTAGTTCTTGTTTGGATCAAATCAAAGCTAGTTTTGTGATTTCTATTGAAAACTTGTTACTCTAGCTTTGATTGACATGTTTAGGTTTCTAGATATTTTTGTGAATGACTTTGAATGTCTAATCTAGATTTCTAATCACATGTTCATAAGAATTAGTTACATTTGCTTGTGAGCTTGATTTGTGCAAATCTAATTCTTCATAGATTGTGTTTGATCTACTTGCTCTATTTGCATGTGCTTGCATCATTTGCATCACTTAGATCATTGCCTTGTGGAAAGGATTGAAGTCTCTTATTATGGTAAGCAAAGCCTTCTATTTGAGCATGAAGTCTTGGCTAGAAAAGTGTTCCGGATAGCCAAGCGAAAGTCTTAGCTAGGAGAGTTGATCTTCGGATAGTTGAGTTAGGGAAACTTGACTAGGATCCTTGTGATCTAGATAGCTAAGCATGGAAATCTTCCTAGAGGCTTTTTGGTCTTGGATAGGGAGTTGCTTTCTAGAGGTGTAGGACATACCTTGGACATACCTTGGATAGGGAGTAGGCTAGGTGGTTCACTTGGCCTTGAGGGTAGATTAGGAGTTGATAGCTTAGATCATTTGTTGATAGCCTTGAGTGTGTAAGTCCTTTTTGTAGGGAAAAACGTACGTGCATGCAGCTGAAGCGAGACTAAAAGAGTTTTTAGTATAGTTTAAAATTTTTCCATAAGTTGAACCTTAACCCTTTAATTAATTAACATACATCTAAAAGATATCGTACCTTTTTCGCGTGATCCGATTGACGTTGCGTCAATGGTAATCCGCAAGATCTTCCAATCCAATCACGAACGTGAATCACCTAGAAGCGTGGTCTCCCTTCTCTTTGAATTGTGTACCTGAGAATGGATAACAAAAGCTTTTTCTTTTTCGTTAGTCACAATAAATTCCAAGAGACTACAAAGAATGTTCCGGTCACTTTTGAATTCACAATCGTTAGATCGAAACTTGCGTGAACCTTATTCGAAATTGTGCACAAAACCTTTTGATGTAAAAGTTACTAGTGCACTATCGAAATAAGAACAAACTTTTCTCACTCTTCCTCTTGGTCGAAATTAACACACTATTGTCTAGAGTTGGATTTTATTTTTCTCAAGCAAAAGAAAAATAACTCTCAAGCAAGCATTAGGGTTTGGCCGAATTCTATCACTACCCATATATAGGGTGACCAAATTCCTTGCCCTATCACAATTAGGGTTGGCCGAAAATCACTAACAGGAAAACTATGTGGTGGTCGAAATCTTTACTTGAAGAGGATTTGTGTTTCCACCAATGACTCATATCAATCTTTTGATTTCCAAACCCTAATCCAACTCTATAGTGTTTAATCCTATTATGACTATATAAAAAACTTCCTTATTTGACTAGATAAATAAATCTCATATTTATCTACTTACCAAATAAAGTCTTTTATATTTATTATACTACCACAATAGTATACTACTAAGAAACATATTTCCTAGTCAGAAAAATATTTTGATTCTTAATTAAATAATTAATCAATCAATTAATTAATTCCCATTTAATCAAATAATAAAATAAAACAATATATTAGACTTTTCTATAAGCCTTGACGCCCATATATACATACATGGGCTATATATTATTTTCTTATTTCATTTAATCCATTGGACCTTAATTAAAAGGCCCACATGTGAACTAGGCCCAATCTTACTAAAAGAAACAAGTCCACATGCCTTAATACAATTCTAGATGGACCCATAAATTAGTCCGGTATAATATATCAAGTGATCCATGCAAGTTCGTGTGGATTGAGGATCTTGGCGGGCTATCTAAATTTAAGCTTTAATAGACATAACCCAATCACAATCAATAAATGATTCACTTAGGTTAGATCTATTAATTTTAGTTCATTCCACTAAAGAACTAAAATTGTACTCTTAAATAAAGATAGAACAAGTAAATGTTTCTCATTCATACCCTAGACAATCTTATTAGAGATAGTGAATCCTTGTGAATAATATCAGTAATCGCCAAGAGCTTATAGATCGCCTATAGCTCTCCAAGTTACCATATTTACTCATATGACCACATTTTGAACTTGGATATTTTGACTTGTCCAGAAGCCATGTTTTCAATAGTCACTATCGAAAACTCAATGTTGAGATTTAATAACCAATTATCTCAAAACATCCATATGATGATATTATACTCTCATTGTATAAATGGAGGCACGATGTCCATATCTATAAATGAAGTCCTCTATCGATTAACAAATGAATACCATCAAACTATCGATGATAGACTATGCTATATAATCGTACTCATTGATAACTCAAATGATAACACTTTCAACAATAAGTCCATCATTTATCTCAGGATTAAGATAGACTCTCCGATTGTCCTCATAATGAAAAGACTTTTATCTACTAACGGTTCTAGATAAAGTATTTCATTGTGATCATATTCAATGCACCTAGTGCACTAGATTCTTTTACTCAAAGCCACTTTGATGATTTAGACCCATCATATCACATTTGATCCCACTCAAATGCTAGCAAAAGAATCTACAACTTTAACAAGATAAAGGTGCCCAACCTTTACCTTAAGTTGTGAACATTATTCAAGACTAACTAAAGAATTATGTCTCCCTCATACATATCCAGATGTACGAACAATTCTTTTTTTACTCACAGTCTTTTGACCTTATGATTATTTACTTTTGACAATTATAATATTCAATCTATAAATGCTATAAGATTTGTTTAAAACAGAAATCACTTTATTAATATAAAAAGATTGTCAAATACAATATTACACTCTTGCTATTGAGCATAATCCAAACACTTTTCATATAGTGGATTGCTTTGCCAGTGGTTGTGGTATCAACCCATGGATATTTCCTCTTTGAGGTTTTACCACGTAAAAATACTTGTGTCTCTTTTCGCTTTACTTTTCATTATCTTCCATATCATGTATTGATTGTATCTCTTGTATATTGATTTTCACATGTATTGACTCATACTATACAATTGTTAAATCATATCAAGTGTACATTTCATTCTTGTAATCCGCATATTTTGAATTTGGAAGAAATTGGGCATATACCTATTCAACCCCCACCCCCTCTAATTTAGGTATATTTTGCACTATATTGGTTAAGGGAATTTCAGAATGAGAATCCTTTTCTAACTTGGATTTCCTCTTTTGATGATTGACTCTTAATTTGAGTTTAGGAAGTTTCTCAAACATGTCTTGATCTTCTAGAGTCACTAGGATTTGATTTGGGAAGTTCTAGGATAATTCTAGACCAATTCGGAGTGGTTTTCTACCAAAAATACATAAAACCGCGGTCTGGGTCACTCCATAGGTCAACAGCGGTCCAAACCGTAGTATTTCTCTGGAATTTTCCGCTACTTATGCCGCTACTTAGGTCGCTATGCACAAACTGCGGTTTAGGCCGCGGTTGACTTTTCTAGGTCTGACCTTCAGTTATTAAATTGACCAAACTTCCTCTAGAAATCTCCGATCAATAAACCGTAAAGTTTTCCATAAACTAAATATCCGGGGCTTTCGAAAAACAAGTGAATCTCAACCTGGTTCGATCTGAGGAGGGAGATATAGTATTCACAAGTTGGACGTGCTACATAAGCATTTTTCCAAACTACACTAAAAATCACCATTTTATCTTCAAACTAACTTCAAGAGCTATCTTTTACACAATCTCAACAAACACGTTAAAATATTCAAATATTCATAAAACATAGGAATTAGAGGTCTCAAATATCAACATTTATCGACCTAACATTTTTCGCGATCAATATTTCACGGTGGTCCAAGACGGCACTTGGACCGTGAAATCCTCTAGAATGAATGATGCGCCCATCTGTCGCGGTGGTCCAAGATGGAACTTGGACCGTGAAGGATTTTCACGGTTCACCACAACGACACCAAGATCGCGATAATAAGAGGAAAGAGGCATTCTCATATGGTCAAACACACTAACCTATATGCAACATGTGTAAGTGTATGAATGGTGAAATGTGTAAGTTCCTCAATGTTTGATTGGCTTATTTCAGTGACAAACCACAATTAGGGTTTAAATTGTAAGGGTAGCTTAGGTGAATGATGATCAAGCTCAAATGCCCTATCAAGACCTTAAGATGATAAGCACTTCAAAGGTATATCTCTAGTGCTTAGTTTTCATTAAAGAGATTTAGTTGTACACACACACTTGAAATGTTTGCATATATATGCTTTACTTTTGTGTGCATCCTCTTCACATGTCACATTTCACACTTGCACTTTGTTGTTATATTTGGTTGTGTTAGTGTGTCTAGTAATTTGTTTCCTGAATGTTGTTCGGAAACATCCGCGCATGCAGAATGGTGTGCTTGGTTAGCACGATGATCGCCTTCAGAGAATTCCCTTGGCTTCTCTTTTGGCTTCACTAACAGTGGTGAAACGGCGGTTTGATCAGTGGCCATAACCGTCGAATGAAACCGCCATTCAATTCTAGAAGTCTCTGGAATGATTTTGCAGTTATGATCGGCGGTTTCCAACCGTAGTTCGAAACCCCCATTTAGACCTGATTGAATTAAAAATATCTCGATCTCGAAAACAGCGGTTTGGCAACGGTCATGAAACCGCCGAATGAAACCGCCGATGATCCCCTATTCTCTCAGGATCAATTCGGTGGTTGAATCGACGGTTTTGAAACTGTCGATTAGTAAGTTTCAAGGGCAATCTCGTATTTTCACCATGCTTTTCATTGGCCTCTATAAATTCATCACTTTCTCATCTCTCTAAACCTAACTCTTTCAATATCAAGAACCCTAAATTAAAATAGAGAGATTTGTGAGAGAAAAGGCAATCAAGATTGCTCATTTAAACACTCAAAGCCATTTTCATATGCATTAAACTTCATCTAACATCTTCTAGCATATCTAGGATGCTTGCTTGCATGGGTCTTACTCAACACACTTGCTTTGGTAAGTTCTTCACTAATTTCATCTAATCTTAGTGTTTTACTTAACAAGGCATCTATTTAATTACTTGTATGTTCTTAGATTATATTCTTATATACAAGATAGAGATAGTTGTGTTGTTTTGATTGAGTGTTGTTTTGTGATAGCTAAACTTAGGATTGCTTAATCTACGTTAGCTATGCTTTATGCCATGTCATCTAGCAATTGATATCTAGGATTGATTTAATTGTCATCTTATTATCCTAGATAAGTATTTAGTGTAACCTAGCACTAAGTACATATTTGGGTATTTTGCATATTCACTTAGGTTGTTTAATCTCTTTAGTGAGAACTAAGTCTTGTGGCTAAGGTTGCTTAGGCCGTAAGCAAATTGGACTACGTCCACTTTTACAGACATGCGGGTAGTAGTGGCGGGTTATAGACCGTGAGAGGTTGAGGTCAACCTAGGTTGTAAACATCATTGCAATTAGTGAATTCGAGGTTCATGTGTAGCGTACATAACAGCCCGTGGTTTTTCCTTATTGAAAGTTTCCACGTAAAAATCAAGTGTTATTTAAATTCCGCACTTTACACTTGATTTGTTGCTTTGACTAGATTGAGGTTATTTTCGTAACATTGACTAATCGTGAAAATTGGTAATAATAGTTTAAAATCTATTCACCCCCCCCCCCCCCCCCTCTAGATAGTTTTATACACACCGTGCATTATTATTTTCAAAATGCGCACATAAAGAACACAAATGAATGTCATGAGTGTATGTGTGTGTGTGTGTGTGTGTGTGTGTGTGCACCTAATTCTCTTCAAGAGTACAAGTCAAGTGTTATACCATTATAGCTCTTCACTCTTGAAGCTTTGGGGATGTCGGATCCACAGAAGAAACGTTAGGGGTAGTTGAAGAAGGTTGAAACTCGGTCGCACAATGGAATAATCCACGTTGAGAGCTATGGGTTGGGTTTGAGGATTAGAGGCTTGAGGATGCATCCTTAATAAAGACCCAATCCTATCAACGTTCTCCATATCACCCATCTCAACGGCACCAATAAACAACTCAACAAAGCGATGACTAGTGATAGGGTCTATACCTGATTCTTTTTTAGCAAGGGGGAGCAACGAGCAATGGCTCTGTCAAGGTGGAAATCCAGAGAGTGGTGGAAATCTTCAAGGAAAAAATCGAGGAAAGAAGCAAAAGAACTGGGGTTGAAGTTTTTTTCGGAAAAGAGGAAAGATTAGGTTTATAGAAAGAAAAGTGTGATGAAGAAGTTTTGCAAGAGAGGGAAAAGGAAAGGTTTTCGAAATTTATAAAGAAAGGTGATGTCATCCCACGTCTAAAAAGATGTGAGTGCACGTAGAAGTTGGTACACGATGTTTAAAAGACTCTACCCACGTGCCCACCAATAATTAGACACGTGTTGCATGAAAAATGAAAATGAGCATCCGCCAGTCCTATTGTCGTGTCATATCAAAAAGGCAAAACGAATGGTGTGGTTAAAAGTAAATGCTTAGCCATCTAACATAATAACAACATTAATGAGCTAGAAGACAAAAAATAAATATGGAATTAAATATACCTCACCAAACGAGTTTCCTTTCAAGCAAGGACAAAACACTCGGTTCAAATATTTAATGGGGTATTATTATTGGTAAAATCTGAAAAATTGACAAGTCAGCATGATTACCAAAAAATACGGTGGATAGATGTGCCATGTCACTAAAGGTCAACTGAGAAAGAACCATCCTTAATTGACCAATAAATGATCTCAAGACTCGGTTAGGATTGCCCAAGTGATCGAGCTAAGATGACTTGGTCGGGGTGACCAAATCGATCTGGTAGAGATAGTCCAATCGGGATAACTAGGTCGATTGGGTCAAGACACCCCATCGGGTTCAAGCAATCGATCAGGGGGAACGAGATTTGGTCGGGTGAGGCAGCTGATCGATTAAGCGACACGTGGACAATAATGAATTTAATGCCTCCACGACTCAAATACGCAAAGAAAGATTCTTACTCAAATAAGGGAGATGTGGAGTACATTCTGATAAGGAAACAAACTTCCTTTAAAATATCAGAATCCCAATCAGGCAAGAGAACAAACTCCATCAATACACAAAAAACGCGGAACAAGATAGAAGATTAGAACCACTCTGATAAGTTAGAGTCCCATAAAACCTCATCCTCTTTCTCTACTTGTACAAAAAAACTAGGGTTCTATACATATAAATAGACCCACAGAACACAGTTCTAAGGGACAAAAAGATAACGAAAGAACAAGAGATATTGGGTGTGTAACTTCAAATATTCATAGTACATTTGTTCTTGCCGTCCTCAGCAATCGTGGTTTTTTCCCTCTTTGGGTTTTCCACGTAAACTCGTGTGCTTGCATGCTTTCTTTTTCTATTTTATCTCTTAAATTCACACCTTGTACATATTTGCTTGTTTGACGTGTGGTAGATTTTACCAAATCTAAAAATCACTGTCAACATCTACCATTACAGCATTAACCTCATTAATGGTTTGTTAGAGAAATAAGCCAATCACAAATAAGGAAATTACAACGTACCTAGACCATTTAGAACATGCATAACTAGGTTGATTTCACCAAGCGGAGCACCAGCCAAGGCCAAATCATCAACAATACTCTTGACTGACCTGAGATAGTATTCTATGGAGGATTTCCGGCCACTGGACTCTCTTAGAGTCTCATAACACGATGCAAGTGTAATTAGTTTGTGATTGACTTATTTCTGTAACAAAACGTTGGGGTGCTTTTGTATGGGTAGTTTAGGTTCTTCATGTGGTCATCAACATTGTAATTGTGATCGAAAACAACTTTTTCGGCATCCCAAGATCTTTAAGAGTCGAGCTTGAAGGTATAATCTACTCGACTTTTTCTTTTGAAGAGAATAGGCACACACAAACAATTTGCATATTTGTGTCCCTTCATCATAGTGCATCATTCATTGCATGCACATACAACTTGATTACATTTGTCACTGCATTAGTTGTACTCACTACACATTCACACACGTGCATCACGATTCCTTGGTATTCGTGTATGTTTCATTGATTAAGTTTTAAGAACTCATTTGCTTGTTATGTATCTAATTTCAGTTTCACAGTCTGTGTTTGTGTTGTAATTTGTTTCCATTTATTGATCAAAAACCTCCACACTTGCATGTTGATGTGCTCTTGTTTTTGCGTGATGGATCGACCATTCAAGAAGGTCCCCTTCTTCTCATTACATGGTTCGGTGTCCCATGACGTGAATTTTGCGAGAGTTTATTTTTATCGTGTTAGACCACGAAAAGCTAGGCGCAAAAATCACACTAGTGATTTCGCGGTCTAGGTCTCGTCATAGTGGACTGCAAAAAAGAGACCATGAACTGGACACGAAATCACACCAATGATTTTCGTGGTCTAGGTCTTTTTATAAACTGTGAAACTCGACCACAAAAAACACCTTTTTTGCGAAACAACAGCGTTTTGATGGGCTCTATATAAACGCATTTTTCTCATCTCTTTCAATTTGGAACTCGAAAATTTAGGGTTTTAAGAGAGAGGTTAGAGTTACTATAGATAGAAAGCTTCAAGAAAGCATCTTTGACTCTCCATCCCTCAACCCATGTGCATTTAATGTCTTCATCTTTCATGGGTTTTCATTAATGGCCTCCATTGTGAGGTAAGAACAAACTTCCTCTTCATTAATTGTTCTTTACTTGTTTAACTTCACATTTATTGCATATATTTGAAGTTTGAAAATTGTTTTAGGGATTAGTTAATAACTAGGTTGTTGGGTATATTTCTCTACATCTAGTTAAGCATTTTATGTTGTCTAGAATATTTTGCATTGAGCATCATTACAAGTTCACTTAGACATTTTACTCTATTCATTGAGTTCAAGTCTTGTAGCCGCAAGTGGTGGTTGACAAGCAAAGGAAAGTCTTGTAGCCAGAGGTGTTAGTTGCACAAGCAATTGCCAAGACCCACTATAAAAGGCTCGATGGATAGATTAGGAGGTGCTCATGCCAAGAGTAGTTGATCGAGGGATATTACTAGGATTGAATCAAGAGTGGTGAGTGGGAAGTGGGAAGTGACCATAGCCTAAGGTTATTGAGAGTGAGTGTCCGTATTGTTAGGATTATGCTCAATAGTAAGAGTGTAATATTGTATTTGACAATCTTTTCATATTAATAAAGTGATTTCTGTTTTAAACAATCTTATAGCATTTATAGGTTGAATATTATAATTGTCAAAAGTAAATAATCATAAGGTCAAAAGACTATGAGAAAAGAAGAATTGTTCGTACATCTGGATATGTATGAGGTAGACACAATTCTTTAGTTAGTCTTGAATAATGTTCATAACTTAAGTTAAAGGTTGGGCACCTTTATCTTGTTAAAGTTGTAGAATTCTTTTACTAGCATTTGAGTGGGATCAAATGTGTTATGATGAGTTTAAAATCATCGGAGGGTCTTCGAGTAAAAGAATCTACTGCACTGGGTACATTGAACTGGATCACAATGAAATACTTTATCTAAAACCGTCAGTAGATAAAAGTCTTTTCATTATCAGGACAATCGGAGAGTCTATCTTAATCCTGAGATAAATGATGCACTTATGGTTGCAAGTGTTATCATTTAAGCTATCAATGAGTACGATTATATAGCATAGTCTATCATCGATAGTTTGGTGGTATTCATTTGTTAATCGATAGAGGACTTCATTTATAGATATGGACATCGTGGCTCCATTTTATTAAATGAGAGTAGAATATCATCATATGGATGTTTTGAGGTTTTGGATATTAAATCTTAACGTTAAGTTTTCAATAGTGACTATTGAAAGATGACTTATGGATAAGTCATAATATATATCCAAGTTCAAAATGTGATCATATGAGGAAATATGGTAACTTGGAGAGCTATATGCGGTCTATGAGCTCTTGGCGATTACTGATATTCTTCATGAGGATTTATCATCTCCTATAAGATTGTCTAGGGTATGAATGAGAATCATTTACTTATTCTATCTTCATTTAAGAGTGCAATTTCAGTTCTTTAGTGGAATAAACTAAAATTAATAGATTGAACCTAAGTGAATCATTTGTTGATTGAGATTGGGTTATGTCTATTGGAGCTTAAATTTAGATAAGCCCACCAAGATCCCCAATCCACACGGACTTGCATGGATCACTTGATATATTCTACCGGACTATTTATGGGTCCATCTAGAGTTGTATTAAGGTATGTGGGCTTGTTTCTTTTAGTAAGAATGAGCCTAGTTCACTTGTGGGCCTTTTAATTAAAGGTCCAATGGATTTAATAAAATAAAAAATAATATTTGGGCCTATTTTTTATACATGGGCGGCAAGGCTTATATATAAGTCTAATATATTATTTTATTTTATTATTTGATTAAATGGAAATTAATTAATTATTTAATTAAAAATCAAAATCTTTTTCTGACTAGGAAATATGTTTCTTAGTAATATATTATTATAGTAGTATAATGAGAATAAAAGACTTTACTTGATAAGAAGATAAATAAAAGGATCTATCTTGTCAAATTAGGAAGTCTTTTATGTAGTCACAAATACACTAAAGAGTTAGATTAGGGTTTGGAAATCACAAGATTGATAGGAGTCATTGGTGGAAACACAAATCCTCTTCAAGTGAGGATTTCGGCCACTGCATTATTTCCTTTAGTAATTTTCGGTCAACCATAATATTATAGGGCAAGGAATTCGATCACTATATATATACATGTGATAGAATTCGGCCACCACTTAATGCAAGGCTTGAGAGTTATTTTTCTTTAAGTTTGAAAAATAGAATCCAACTCTTAGACATAGTGAATTTCGGCCAAGAGGGAAAGAGAGAAGAATTGTTCTTATTTCGATAGTGCACTGCTAGCTTTGATATCAAAAGGCTTTGTGCACATCTTCGAATTAGGTTCACGCGAATTTCGATCAAATAGATTGTGAATTCACAAGTGACCGAAGCATTCTTCGTTCTCTCTTAAAAGAGTTTAGTGACTAACGAAAAAGAAAAAGTTTTGTTATCCATATTCAGGGACACAATTCAAAGAGAAGGGAGACCACGCTCGTAGGTGATTCACATTCGTGATTGGATTGGAAGATCTTACAGATTACCATCGATGCTGTTAGGATTATGCTCAATAGCAAGAGTGTAATATTGTAATTAACAATCTTTTCATATTAATAAAGTGATTTCTGGTTTAACAAACCTTATAGCATTTATAGTTTAATATTATAATTGTCAAAGTAAATAATCATAAGGTCTAAAGACTATGAGAAAAGAAGAATTGTTCGTACATCTGGATATGTATGAGGTAGACATAATTCTTTAGTTAGTCTTGAATAATCTTCACAACTTAAGTTAAAGGTTGGGCACCTTTATCTTGTTAAAGTTGTAGAATTCTCTTGCTAGCATTTGAGTGGGATCAAATGAGATATGATGAGTCTAAAATCATCGGAGTGTCTTCGAGTAAAAGAATCTAGTGCACTGGGTGCATTGAACTGGATCACAATGAAAAGTTTTATCTAGAACCGTCAATAGATAATAGTCTTTTCATTATCAGGACAATCGGAGAGTCTATCTTAATCCTGAGATAAATGATGGATTTATGGTTGCAAGTGATATCATTTGAGTTATCAATGAGTACGATTATATAGCATAGTCTATCCTCGATAGTTTGGTGATATTCATTTGTTAATCGATAAAGGACTTCATTTATAGATATGGACATCGTGGCTCCATTTATTAAATGAGAGTATAATATCATCATATGGATGTTTTGAGGTAATTGGATATTAAATCTCAACGTTGAGTTTTCGATAGTGACTATTGAAAACATGGCTTCTGGACAAGTCAAAATATCCAAGTTCAAAACGTGGTCATATGAGTAAATATGGTAACTTGGAGAGTAATAGGCGGTCTATGAACTCTTGGCGATTACTGATATTAATCACGAGGATACACTATCTCCAACATGATTGTCTAGGGTATGAATGAGGAACATCTTCTTATTCTATCTTTATTTAAGAGTTCAATTTTAGCTCTTTAGTGGAATGAGTTAAAATTAATGGATCGGACCTAAGTGAATCATTTGTTGATTGTGATTAGGTTATGTCTATTGAAGCTTAAATTTAGATAGCCCGCCAAGATTCCTAATCCACATGGACTTGCATGGATCACTTGATATATTCTACCGGACCAATTTATGGGTCCATCTAGAATTGCATTTAATATATTAAGAATATAATTTGCACATTATTTAATTAATGGGCTGCTTAATTATATTAATATATTAATGAAAGGCATGTGGGCTTGTTTCTTTTAGTAAGAATGGGTCTGGTTCACATGTGGGCTTTTTATTTAAAGTCCAATGGATTAAATGAAATAAGAAAATAATATATGGCTCATTTTATACATGTGGGGCGGCAAGGTTAAAATATTAACCTAATATATTATTTTGTTTCATTGTTTAATTAAATAAGAATTAATTAATTGTTTAATTAAGAAACAAATCTTTTTCTGATCAGGAAATATATTTCCTAGAGTTATACTATTGGTAGTAGTATACTAAAAGTAAAAGACTTGTTTGATAAGAAAATAAATAATTAAGTTTATTTATTTAATCAAATAAAAAGTCTTTTTATTTAGTCAATAAAAGAATAAAAATACTTATGAGTTGGATTAGGGTTAGAAGTCTAAAAGTTGATGTGTATTAGGGTGCAACACAAACCCTTTTTTGTATGGGATTTGCGGCAACCCTAATGGCATTATAGGAAGATTTCGGCAACCCTAAATAAAAGAGGAAGCAAAATTCGGCCACCCTATATAATTCTTGCTATAGGGTTCGGCCACCTCACTTGTTGACTGAATCAATTTTTCTTCTTCTTCTCAACTCAAAGAAAGTATTTGATTATTCTACCAAGACATAAAAGAGAGAAGAGATTATTCTTTTGATGGTACACTAATTGCTTGTTCATCAATAAGCTTGTGTGTACAACATCGAATTAGGTTCACACGAGTTTCGATCATTAGATTGAGAACTCAAAAGTGACCGGAATAATCTTTGTATTCTTTTGATTGTTTTGTGACTAACAAAAGAAAAAGAAAAAGAAAAGTTTGTTTGTCCATTCTCAGGTTTGCAATTCAAAGAAAAGGGAGATCACACTCCTAGGTGATTCACGTTCGTGCTAGGATTGAAGATCTTGCGGATTACCATCGACGTAAGTCAATCGGATCACGCGACAAAAGGTATTCTACTTTTGTTACTTGATATGTATAGTTAACTAATTAAAGGGTTAAGGTTCATAAAAAGGAAAAATTTTAAAACATACTAAATCTATTTTTAGTCTCGCTTCCGCTGCGTGTACTACGGTATTTTCCCCTACAGATGCAACGTCAATTGGATCACGCGACAAAGGTACGATATCTTTTAGATGTATGTTAATTAATTAAAGGGTTAAGGTTCAACTTATGAAAAAATTTTAAAATATACTAAACCTCTTTTAGTCTCGCTTCCGCTGCGTGCACTTGATTTTTCCCTACATCTACCTGGTCATCGACCTAGAATTCCAACTAGTGGTACAGAAAATGCGGCTGTTCAACCCAAAAAGAAGCGCAGCAATTAAGAAAGAAGTGGAAAAATTGCTCGTCGCGGGATCAATAAGAGAAGTCAAAGACCCCCAGTTAGACCTGACACGGTTCCAGTTCTGTTCCGATTCTGGTTCGAAACCGGAGGTTCCGATTCCGTGGTTAGGTGGAACCTATGGTTTTGAACCTTTTTTTTTTTTTTTCTAGTCATATGATCATCAGATCATCATCTTCTCCACAACTCCACCACCAGAGTACCAGTCTACCAGACCAGACCAGACCTGCAGACCATCACCATCATTGGTTCTTCCACTTCAACTCACAATCCCCAATTGAAAACCTAAATTGAAAATCCCTAACTTCCAATTGCCCCCAATTCGATCCCAAAACCAACCCCTTAATCCATCACTTCTCTCAACTTTCTTAGCAAACAAACACCCAAAAACAAAAACAAAAACAAAAAAGCATAGAAAATCAGATATCGTGAACTTGTGAAGAAGAAGAAGAAGAAGAAGAAGAGGGTTACCGTCCAGCGTCGGTCGGTCGATCGTAGACGACGGGATAAAGAAGCGATCACCGATCGAGTCTTCGAATGAGAGAGAATCTGAGATGAGACTAATGAGAAAGAGAGAGAGAGAGAGAGAGGTGACTGAACACTGAAGTAGTGAAGACGTGAAGTCTGGACTCTGAAGACAGTGAGAGACATAACATAGGTCATAGGGTTTAAAATTTAAAAAAAAAAAAAAAAAAACAGGAACCGAAACCAAAATTGAAACCAAAACTGAAACCGAAATCGAAACCGTTGGTTCCAATCCGGTTCAGTCCGTGAAATGTGGAACCGTAACCAGAAAATCGATTTTGGTTCCAATTTTCTTGGTTTTGATTCCAGTCCGATTCCACGGTTCGAAACAGAACCTTGTCAGGTCTACCCCCAGTGGGTAGTCAATGTGGTACTAGTCAAGAAGAAGAATAATCAGTGGAGAATGTGTAGACTTCATATATTTAAACAACGCCTACCTGAAGGATAGTTTTCCCCTACTGAGAATAGACCAATTGGTGGACGCCACTGTGGGCCACGAGCTACTCAGTTTTATGGATGCTTACTCAGGATACAATCAAATCCGGATGAAGAAAGAACGGCGTTTACCACAGACCAATGCCATTCGGCTTAAAGAACACTGGAGCAACATATCAGAGGTAAGTAAACAGGATATTTGTTCGGCAAATCGGAAGAAATATGGAAGTTTATGTGGATGACATGTTGACTAAAAGAGTCATGGCAGAAAAACATACATCGGACCTGAGCGAAACCTTCAACGTTTTGAGGAAATATAAAATGAAGCTTAACCCGAGCAAATGTGTGTTCAGCGTACCATCGGGGAGGTTCTTGGGCTTCCAAGTTCACCAAAGAGGAATCGAAGTAAACCCTGACAAAATCAAGGCTCTCGCGGACATGGTCTCACCAAAGACATTGAAAGAAGTACAAAGGCTGACCGGATGTCTCGCTTCGCTTAATCGATTGATATCCAAATCAACGGACAAATGCGCTCCATTCTTCAAAGCAATAAAGAAAGGGAAAAGGCTCGAGTGGCATGAAGAATGCGAAGAAGCCTTCCAAAAACTAAAAGAATACCTGGGACGAGCACCAATCCTCTCAGTTCAGTGGCAAGCAGTTCTTTATGGAAGTGGCAAGCAGTTCAGTGGTGATCCAGCTAGAGGAAGGAGTACAGAAGCCTATGTATTATACAAGCAAAGCTCTGCTGCCAGCTGAAACAAGATATTCACCGACAAAGAAAATGGCCTTCGCATTAGTCATAACAGCAAGGAAGCTAATGCCATATTTTCAGGCGTACACAATAGAAGTTTACACCGACTGCCCACTCAAACAGATCATACAAAAACTAGAATTATCAGGACGATTGACTAAATGGGCTGTAGAGCTAAGCGAGCTCGATATCAAGTATACTCCAAAAACAGCGCTTAAGAGACAGGCAGTAGCAGACTTTATGGCCGAATTTACCAAACCAAACATTAAGGTAAGGAGAATGATGGGGTAAATGCAAGAAAAAGACTTCCAGTGGAAGTTACATGTGGATGTATCATCAAACGCCTATGGCAGCAGGGTAGGGATAGTGATATCAACCCCAGAAAGAGATGCTGTAAAATGTGCCATAAGGTCCGACTTCAAAGCAACCAATAATCAAGTCGAGTATGAAGCTTTGTTGGCCGGCTTAAGGGTGTGCATAGCGTTGGGAGCAAACGAGATAGAGATTTTCAGTGACTCACAAGTTATGGTCAATCAAGTCTTGGATGAGTACCAAGCAAGAGATAAGTGCATGATAGTTTACTTAGATGTAGCAAAGAGGTTGCTCAGGCGCTTCAAAGAATACAAGATCACTTAGATCAAGCGAGAAGAAAATGAAAAGGCGGATGCTTTGTCCAAGCTACCATCACCAACCACCTGAACCAGATCTAAAACAATACCAGTCGCACACCTGACTAGGCCGAGCACAGCGAACCAGAAGAACTCATTATAGCGGAAATCTGACCGCAACTAAGCAACTGGACCACCCTGCTCAAGAGATACTTGGAAGAAGATATTCTACCAGAAGACACTTTGGAAGCAAAACGCATCAAGTATAGATCGACCTAATACACAATCATTGATGGAGAACTATACAGAAAAGGATTTTCAAAAGCATTGCAAAGATGTATCGCGAATGAAGAAGCCTAGCAGATCCTAAAAGATGTCCATAGTGGCATATGTGGAAACCACACTGGGGGTCGGAGTCTGGCACCTAAGATACTCAAGCAAGGGTTCTATTGGCTAACCCTGCTCGTCGAAGCTCAACGATTTATAGAAAGCTGTGAAACCTGCCAGAAGATAGCCAATGACATTCCGCAACCACCAGAGCTGCTTAGAAGCATCACATCCCCCTGGCCATTCGCCAAGTGGGGCCTCGATCTTATAGGCCTGATGCTTATAGGAGTAAAAGGAGGAGCGAAGCACGTTATCATAACGGTGGATCACTTCACCAAGTGGGTAGAGGCAAAAGCACTCGTGCACATCACCGAGGCGAACACCACTAACTTCATCAGGAAGAACATACTCTACAGGTTCAAGATCCCGAGTACAATCATAACTGACAATGGCACCCAATTTGACTAGAAGAAATTCAAGGAAATGTGTAGAGAGCACAAGATCTCAAACTACTATGCCTTTCCCGCTTATCCTCAAACCAATGGTCAGACGAAGGCAGTGAACAAAATAATCAAGCACACCATGAAGGCAAAGTTGAACGCGAAGAAAGGAAACTGGGCAGACAAGCTCCACGAAGTGCTATGGACGTACCGAACAACCATAAGGACATCTATGGGAGAAACACCTTTTTCCCTAGCATATGGAACTAATGTCGTTATCCCGACAGAAACATTTTTTACCTCTCCAAGATACCGCTTATACGACCCAGATCACAACATCAGCATGCTGCTATAAAATTTGGATGAACTGTAAGAAGCTAGAGACAGATCCCAAAAAAGAAACACGGCATACCAGCAAAGGGCAGTAAGGTACTACAACTCCCACGTCCACGTGCAAAATTGCAACTCAGAGACCTAGTACTAAGGAAGGTATCTCCGAACACCAAGGATAGGGCAGCAGGGTCCCTTGCTGACAAATGGGAAGGACCATACATCATAGACGGTGTAGCAAGGCATGGAGCCTACATAATTGCCCGACCAGGAGGTGGTGTGGTACCCCGACCATGCAATGCGCGTATTTGAAGACTTTCTATCCCTAAGGGGTCCCTTCCTTTATTTTTTGATGTTTCTAGTGTTTTTTAGCTTTTAGCTTTTTTAGATATTCAGCTTTTAAAAAATGTAGCAGTTCACTAAAACTCACATGTTCAGTCCAGTTGTGCAAAATCAATAAAATCCCTCACGGAAATCTTCCCAGGAAAGATAAGCTGATATCTTAAAGAAAAAACAATCTTGAACAAAGACCCGGAAAGGTCTCATAAGAATAAGAACTCGAGTGCCATGAAACAGTAAAGAGCGAGTGAATAGTGTCCGAGGGGCGGACAAGCTAAAAAGCATGCCCGCCTAGTTGGGTCAATGCAAATGCATCACTTAGCAAGAAGGCACGCCCGAGGCACCAGATTATATGGAAAGTTGCTCGGGGTGTCGCCAGAAAAACCTAGTGAGAAGCGCAGTTGAGTTGGCCGGTATACACTACCCCAACGATTCGGTAAACCCTTGTAATAGACAAAACCTGGAGACGTCCTAGGTGAATTGTACAGGAAACTAAGTGTATAGTTGAGGTGAGCCTTGACGTAACACCTAGGTGAGAAGTGGGTGAAACAAAAAGAGTGTGAAAATGCCTGACCACCGGTTAATAAGACACTCGGCCTAAGTTATAGGGCGCTTAAATTCAAACAAAAACCCCAACCGCCAATTAATAAGATACTCGGCTCTGTTGTGACGTGATCGGTTCAAATGAAAACCTTACCGTGCCAGTTGAATAATATACTTGGCACAGTCCACTCGGATTGAAAGAAAATACATGGAAAGTATATCATACTTGTTAGGTTGATAATTAGTGTTAGCATTAATTCCATATCAAAACGTGTTTTACTTGTAATGTTTAGTGGTTAGTAAATGAAGGATTTCGAAGACGAAGGACGTCTCAACCATTATTCGTTCAAGTTGCCGGCTTTTAAGAGTTTCAGGCATTATCGGTCTACAAAGGTATTCTAAGTCCTCTTATCTCTTACAAGGCTAGGCACACACTCACACATATCATTTTTGTGTGTCCCTTCATGATTTTATTTCATTTACATTTCACTTTCACACACTTAGCAAAATATGCTCATGCATTCACATTTAGTTAATAAACTTTGTGTTTTGCATTTTCTAGGACTATGTCCGGAAACTAGCATATGTGTGTGTATTTGTGTTTGTATGTTTCCGTATTTTATGTTTAGGACTTGAACATGTTCTTATTCAATGCCTTATTGAGTTCCGGTCATTTTGGTTACTCATTCATAAGGTTTCGAGTCCAAACATGTTGACTATGCCACTTTACGTTCTCTTACGTTGTGTTGACTTCATCGATGATTTCCGAGATGATTTCTCAACCGTTTTTCAAAGTTTTATAGTCGTTATTGTGCGTGAGAGAGTCACGGTTCGTAATCCAAAAACAGATTTGAATTCAGAGTTCAGACGCCCGAGATACGGGCCGACGAACCGAGGGAGCGCGCGAGAGGACAGCCCAGGCCGTGGGCCACAAGGGCTGGCCGTGGTTGAGGCCGTGGGCCCCACAGCCTGGAGTAGCCTCTGCTCCCGTGTGGGCCACACGCCCCCCACGGCCAGGGGGTGATGTGGCACCACGTGATTGGCCGAAAAACTCCTTCTCTCTCCTCCTATTTCTTCCCTCTCTCTCTCCATTTGAAAATTCAAGAAGAAAATTTCAGAATTCCCGTCTAGAGTTCTCTCCAATTTTTCCAAACTTCAAAATACCATATCTTCCTCATCCGGAGTCGGATTTGAGTGATTCAAGTTGGAGAGTGTTTGTATTTGAGTCCTCTAACATCTCCAAGTGGTTTGGTGGCTGATTGATTGTGATTTCAAGTGGTTGGACACTGAAATTCGCACCAGATGCAGAATCCGAGGTTTGAGTCTCAACTTTGGGATTTCTTGTTATTTCACCTTCCATTTGCTTGGGGTTTCTTCTTCTATATCTATGTTATTGTTTTATAAAAGCTATTTGAAAAGGTAGCTTGATTATCATTCTAATTGAAACTCAATTTGTGGACTTATGTTGACTAGATTTTATGATTCTAGGTTTTACATTTGTTTGTGAGTTGTATTGTGATTAGAATGGCATCTTAGGTTGTTTGATACTTAATTGAATTGATTTTGTGTTAAAATGACTTTGAGATTTGATTTGATCCATTGATTAGTGAAATCTAGGATTTGTGTATTTTTATGTGATTTAGAGAATATAGGTTTTGATTGATGTAAATCTCAAAACCTTGCTCTATATTTTTGTCTAGTATATTGATTGATTTTAATCTCATATATCTAGCCTTTGATTGTATATTGATAGCATCTTGAATTTGTACTTAATGAACATTTTGTGATTCAAGTGTTATGTGTGTGAATGAGACTTTGAGTGTATGTGTTAGGTGTTTCACATGCTTAGGTTTCTATTCATGTATTTTTGCATCTAGACTTGATTAATTGTGTTTTCACATGTTTAGGTCTATTTGTGCCATAGAATGTATTGATCACATGTTCTATGTTGAAATGAATGTTTGCATCATTTGCATTCACATGATCACACTATGAAGTCCTTGTAAAAGGCATGAAGTCTTGGTTAGAGTCGGGATGACTCGGATAGCCAAGCAAGAAGTCTTGCCTAGAGTCGGGATGACTCGGATAGGTAAGCAAGAAGTCATGGCTAGAGTCGGGAGGACTCGGATAGTCATGCATGGGAGGCTCCCTAGAGGCAAGAGTGCCTTGGATAGGGAGTTGGCTATTGTATTGGTAGGCCTAGGCGTATGGTTATACATAGAGTCCGATAGAGCGGGGTACACAGGAGGTGTATGCACTCTTGAGGAATTTCTAATCTACCATCGATGTTGGTTGAGTGTGTTGTCCAATATATGGTGGTTCCGCATCATTGAGGGATTTCATACTTTCCAATAAGGTTGGGTAGGCTTAGACTTCACTAGGTTGGGTGAGCTAAAGATTGGTCACTTTGTGAATGTTCTATGTTTACTTTCCAATAATATAGTACCCAATGGTTGTAGTTCAACCCGTGGATGTTTCCTCCTTGGAGGTTTTACCACGTTAAAAAATCCCTTGTGTTAATTCTTTCTATCTCTTCTCTTATATTTTAATTGTATATTTTATTGTCTTGATTCATAATATTCACTTGTGATGTATTCTGAACCAAGTCTTTGTATAGTGTGATTAGTGTATTCATTCTATAGATCAATTTGTATCTTTGATTCTTTTGTATATTGTAATATTTGTTTAGTGACATTTTGTTCACTCTTGTAACACATTGAACATCTTATGAAATACAAGCTTATTTTGTTGTTATGTTTATTTGATATTTTACCTCACATGACTTGTTGATATACTTAAACATTTCTCTTATGATTGTGTCATCGTATTGTCTATGTATGTCTACCTTGGCTTATTGTGTTGTGTGTAAGGCTACCTTGAGGGACAAACGGATATTTGTTCAAGGGTTTGAAAAAAGGTGTAAAAACCTATTCACCCCCCCCCCCCCCCCCCCTCTAGGTATGCTTTAAGCAATTTAACTTCGTTTGTGTACATTCAATACTACGCACCAAGAATAAATGAGATTCGGAATCGACTCATGTTTTACGCTTTTTCTTCTTATGTTTGCGTTTATTTACTTAAATGAGCAAGTAAAGCACTCGGGGTGGCTTGATTCACGTTTTACGCTTTGTGTTTTACACTTGTTCTGTTTGCGTTTATGTAAATATGCAGGTAAAGCACTCAAGGCAGTTAAATACAATTGAAAGAACATATATATTTAAAGAGGTACAATTGTAATAACATTCAAGTATATACACTAAAACAAAGCTATGCATATGCCTGAGAAGACTTGGTCGGCCTACAAAAATATGGAGAAAACTACGCTGATGCCGAGGGTTGAGAGCTGCTACCACCGATACTCGGGTCGGGTACCATTTCATACTCACTCAGCAGACTCTCATCGAAGGGCCAGACGATCTCATCCACCACGTCATCCATCCAGGCGTTGTAATCCTTCCCAGCCACTGGTCCAACGTCGAGCTCCTCACCATTTATCCCTGCTTTCTGACATGCATGAAAAGTGGAGAAAGCACTCTCGGTGGGAACTTTTAAGTGCATAAGATGAGGCTCTTTGCCCATGCTACGACAATATGCTTGCCACTCCTTCATCTGGATCTGAAGGGCCTCTAAGGACTTGTCCACATGTTTCTTGATTGATAAGCTCCAATTGGCTCTGGCCTTGTCTGTCGCCCTATTCTTGACTTTGAAGAACTCTCCGGCCGAGACCAATCTGCGCTGGAACTCCATAAGGAGCAAGGCATCATAGGCTAGAGACCTCTTAAAACGGTTGACCCCTTGGATTTCCAACTCCAGCCTAGCCTCTTTAGATAGCTACTCAACGGTCAAAGCCTGACGCTCCAGGTCTTCAATCTTATGCTCATAAGCTAACTTGGCTTCCTCTGCTTTTTGCTTGACCCGGAGCATTGACTCTTGAGTAGCGGACAACAAATCCATAAGGGAGTGGGCCTCTTCTACAGCTAAAGAATCCTTTTGTTCAGCCTTCATCTGACTTGCCAGGCACCGATCTATGAACTCTTGATTCGCCCCAATTTGCTCCTGGCAAGCCCTCTCAACCCAAGCGCGGTTATCCTTGCTCTCCTTCAGTTGCGCCTCTAGACGCTTTATTCTATTTACTTGAGCGCAACTGGTCTGTAAGGCATCAGACATCTCAGCGACCATCTGCACAAACAAAACAACGAAATAAAACTAAGGAAAGGAAGATCATGACAACAAGGGAAAGCAAGGAAAAATAACTTACATAAGCAACGCCGTTGAAGAAATTTTAGAGCCGACTCGAAGTATCACCAGTCCTGAAATGGCTCCAATGGTCTTCACCAAAGTAAGCACGGCCAGACGACATGGCCCTCAACATAACTTGAGAAATAAGGTCGCCGAATTGACCAAAAAGATCTGGACCACCAGTACCTATGTCCGGTGAGGGGATGGGGTCCACACGAACTGACCCTTTTGGTGACTCGGATGCCGCTCTGGCCAGATTGGTTAGCTTGCCATTAGTGAAGGTAAGGGTCATTCGGTTCCAAGTCTCTAGTGAGCAAAAATACCGAGGAACCTTGCGCGTCACCCGAACACCATCGAGGTGAAAGCTGATTGATTGACCCCAACGTCCACCCATGAAGAACCAGCTGTTCTTCCAAAACTTGTTAGGTGAAGGGAAGCCCCATACAAAGCCCTTCATCTTATCATCAGTGACCGTCTCAACTTCCCCATGAACCGTCACACCCTTCGGTATCTAGTGATCGGGTTTGGTGGAAAGAAGAAAGTAGATTCCCATCTTACCCATCTACCTCAACGTATAGAATTGCCTGATCTCATGAGGAGTGGGTGGAGGCAATTTCATCATATGCCACATGTGCCACATACACATCAAGATCCGGTAACTGTTAAGGGTCAACTAGGCCGGGGAGATCTGAGCCTTCGCTAAAAATAAGGCAATGAAAGGCTGGAGAAGGATCGTAACACCACAACTCAGCATCGCCCCATAAATCGCCACCACACTAGGCGGGGGATTCCACACGACTCTACCCTTAGCCAGCTCCAACAAAATAAGATCACTACCCAAATCAAACCTGCGCTTGTATTTGCTGATCTCAGTAGTGCTTACCACATTTGGCTCAACGTCATAAGCGCACACCCGTTCGGTAGAAAAAATGATGCGAGTGGCCCGGTGTTCTTCCTCCACGTCATCCTCGACTATCCTCTGAGACTCAATCCTACTCTCTCAGGAATAGACGTCTTTATATACTCGGCACTTGCTGTCGTGTTTGCCCATTCCTTTCTAATGACAAAATCGCTGCGAGTAGAAACAAAAGGGTCAGATTGGACCTCAGATTGAGGAAACTCATAAGAATTAGGGGTAAAAGGAACTTCGTGGAAAACCCCCAAGACATCAGCATTCAAAAAATGAGACTAATCTGGGGGTTGATCCTCTAGCAGTCTTTGAATACGCTCAACTATAAAAGTGTCACCATGCTCAATAGCAGCCATCCCAATAACAAAAAGATAACTAACCTCGAAGAGATAACTGCTGGATAAATCGAGTAAACCGCAAGATGGAAAGCCTAAAACAAGAACCCAAAGATCGAAGAATCTCACGAGTGAGGAAATCTAGGTTAAAGAAGTATGGGTTCAAGTGAGTCGTTGAAAGACAAAAGAAAGGAAAAGAGGATGCAGAAACCAGACAAAGGAAGACGAAGAACTCGGAGAAAATCTAGGTTTGCAGTTTAAAGATTAGATAATCTGGGTTTGGAGTTTGAAGACTCGGAGAAGTTTTGAAATTTGAAGGTTAGAAAAAAGTGATTTAAATCGCTCCCAACACAAACTTAAATAGGCAGGCACGAGGGTATCAGTTTCAAAAACCAAAACCCTAGGACGGCACAAAAAGGCAGGAAGCGAAAGGACACTAGGGGTAACGTGCGAGACAACACGAAGGTCGTGTCCCATAAATGCCTCCTGACATACCAACCCACAATGAGACAGGTTGCAACGCGAGAGGACTTCAAACCGTCAAAGAAAAGTCTCCAAATGTCGCCATCAGAAGATTTCGAATGTTTGCGGACGCCATTAAGACACGTCATTAATGCTTTGAATTAATGTTTCAAATTTATAAGGAGTCATAATCGCTACATTTATGAGGAAAACAACAAAAAAGCCTAATTTGAGCGCCAGGTTGGGTCAAACTGAATGTCGCATGGTCGGGTAAAACCTAAGTGAAATCTTTAAATACCTTTCGCCGAGTAGATATAAACCAACCCATTTGAAGATAAATAAATCCACTCGACTCAGATATTTAAGGGGGTATTGTTGTACGTAAAATTCGCTTAGAAGGCACGTCACCATACAACGCGGACCAATCTCGCCACATAAGCAGAAAGTCAAAGTATCAGTCAGAGGACACATAAGCATCCCACGAGGATAGGCCATCTGACACCAGCATGGCACTAACGAAGAAATAGACAAGGCTAACAGCGCCGAGTAAAACCGAGTAAGCCGAGCAGAAGACTATGTTTGCTCGGCTATACTCGGCATAAACATAAACGATCACATTAAGGGTATCTTCTCTCCTAAATGACAGGCAATTAGAGTCCGAGACAGGTTCGGAATCAATAGCATTAAATACGTGATAATATCAAATAGGAAAAAAGTCCTAAAACCAACTCTGTAATCCTTTACTTGTACGCCACGGCTCGAAACCCTAGCAGTCAAAAACCCTAGCGGCACCATGTATAAATACACTTGCAAAACACAATAACGGTGTGTGAAAATCTTACCAATAAAGAGAGAGACCAGAGTGTGTATTATTTACCAAAATAGTGGATTCGACTCAGTTGCTAAGGCAACAACCCGTGGACGTTTCTCTAATCACCGGAGTTTTACCACGTATCTCGCCCTCTTAATCATTTACTGTTGTTACATTTTTTATTACATTTATATTTGCAGGTGTCACTAACCTAAATCGTTGACCAGTTAACTGTCGAGAAATCACTGTCAACAAATGCAAAGAAGAAAAAAAATATCTTTCATTTCTTCGGTAGAAAATGGTCAATCAAGTAGGTCAAATGCTCCAAGTGACATGTATAATTCAAGTTCAAGAACTTATTGCAAGATTAACAAAGCTAAATTTGATAATGATACTTTCATGGATGGGCTTTTATGGAGGGTTGACCCGGCTATAGTCAAGTCAACCTTTTACAACAAAAAAAAAAATTATAATTAATAATCTTCATCCTTGTCACCTCAACATCCTCAAAACCTCACCTCTCACCTCAACATATTCTCTCTCTCTCTCTCTCTCTCTCTCTCTCTCTCTCTCTCTCTCTCTCTCTTCCCAATTAATAATTACCTACATCCCACGAGATTCTCAGTTACAAAATTGAATATTAAAAAAAAATATTTGTATTCGGTTCTTCAATTCAGGTATTTTTTTAGTTAAAATTTATTTTCTCTAATTAACAAGTTAGGGTTTTGGGTTTGTTATTCATTATTTTAAGTTAGTGTTTAGTTATTTTTTTTTTTTTATGAATTTATTTTCTTACTGATGCGCACGTAAATGTTCTAATAAAATATCCCCAATGGCGCCAATAACTTGCTCAGCGCATGGGACACATGACAGTTCTATAACTATCGGTAAATGATGGTACGTGCGTGCGAGTGTATTTCTACCCTATTCGCAAGTATACGAATCGTTGGCCACGTATAGTGGTTACGAGTAAGGGTATCGTTCCCACGAGGGAGGGGGGTTGGTACACGTAAAGTCGGTTCTACGTCTTATATTTTAATTAAGCTAATTACAATATTTACAATAATTACAAATGCATGGAAATGTAAATGGAGATGGTGGCAAGTAAGCTAAAACTAATCTAATGCACTATGATTACACTAAAATGGCAAGTAAATAGAGATTAAATTACACTAATGCAGAATTTAAAAGCGATGCGAATCCTACGATCAAGGATACGCAATCTCTACACTACACCTAAGTAAGCAATTAACTTAACACTAAAGCAATACAATTAAATTACACTAAATTAACTACAACTAACTAAATTATCATTAACTAACCTAACTAACTAATTCTTGCAAAGGTTATGCAAGAGCTAAGATGCAGATGATGAGGAATATAGTAATTGATCTCAATTAAGCACCTTTTGTTCTATGGAATATACAATATAATCCTACCACTCAAATTACTATCAACCAATGATTATTGAATGACAATACTAGAGAGGTTTACAACCTAGAACATAAGAACTAGCTAATATGCATGGACATGCAAATACTAACCAAATTCTCTCCACTAGAGATAATCAATGTTGGAAAACAAAGTTTACAAGTTACTAGTGATCAATTAACAACATGTATACATTCAATCTAATTCAATTCAACGTATGATACTCAAGATGGATATGGTAAAGATATGATCAATTAAATACAAGATAAATCATATAAAATCCATTCCTCAACATTCAAAGTATATTACACATACATGTTCATGAATACAAATAAGAAGAGAAGTAAAAGATTAAGAAGAAACCACAAGTTGGTAAGCTTCTTGTTCTTCAATCAAGCACCAAGCCTTCTTCTTCTAAGCTAGAAATCCACATGAACCATGTAGTGTTGAGGTGGTTGGTTGTCTAAGCTATTCTAGGATTATTCTAAGCTATTTGGGTGATTTTTGCTATGGTTTGGATATTGGGGATCGTGTTTAAGGTTGGAAAAGATGAATATATATAGTAGGAAGTGTTTGGGCATGGTTTTGGACGAAATATCTCCAAGTTGGTTGCTCCAGCGGACTTGTCTCCCCTGTCTCGCGGGCTTATTCCCGCCGTCGGAAGTCGCTGGGTCATTTACGAAGGTTGGCCGCGAGTTCTAACCTTCTGGATTGCGGGAATGTTCCCGCGGCATGAAACCGTGGATTTCCAGCGGTTTTGGACAAGTTTGGGCGGCCAAGAACCCGCTGGAAGTGAGCTTGAAGCTTGCACCATCAATGGAGTTTGGTGGACTTGGATGGGAGGCAAAACTTGTGCATGGAATGCCCAAAGTGGGTCCATCGTGACCGGAGCAAGACCGGCTACCGATCTGGGTAGAAAACAGTCGAAAAAACCGTCGAAAAGTGGTCGAAAATGGCCGGGTTGCAATCAGGTCCGAGTCGGGTCGAACCAGGTCAGGTCGGGTCGGGTCAGGTCGCGGGTCGGCTGAAGGTAGGGGATGACATGACGTCATCCTGACGTCATCGTGGCGCAGCATAAGCAAAACGACGTCGTCTGATACCGGTGACGTGGCCTTAACGCTGACTTTGTCTGGCAAATTACAATATGTAACCCTCTACTTTCCCTTATTCACAGAATATGCAATTATAATCTAAATATTGCACTTTTGCCCCTGATTGATTTGTCCAAAATTACACAATTGCCTCTGAACTTCCCTAATTTCCTGAAACACTTATTTAAATCATTAAATACCCGGTTTTACCCGAGAATCAAACACAAAAAAGTAGGAAAAGGGAGTGCTAAATGTGAACATTTGGAGCGCGATCACGTACTATAATTTATTATTTATAGTGTTATATTATAATTTATAAAATATCACTTTAACCAATTTTTTTTTTTTTTTAAATTTTAGGTTACAATGTCAAACAACCATATATCAAACCCTAGAATAACTATGTTTTGTTTTGTTTTGTTTTAGCCCACCATAGCAAAAAATCCTGGGTACACCCTTGGATACTCCAACTAGATTTCACATCAATACTTCTTATCATGAACGTGATGTCGAAAAGCGTATTTTAGTATGGAAATATCTCATTGACAAACAAGATGAGATCAGAAGAGCTTATATTAATATAAGACCGTGTCAACCTATTTTTGACTATCCATGGGAACTAAAATCGTCTTTTTCAACAATCTTAATTCATAAAATTTTAAATAACTTGAGTACTACGTAAAAAAAAAAAGAGAATACATATTTTTTTCCATACCATCGTTTATATAATAGTACATTGACGTATCACACAAAGTAACACACATTTATTGTTGAATGTGTAATGTGCTGTATCTAGAGGTGTCAATAGGGCCGAATCGGGTTGGTTTGACCTGAATTTTTTGAGCTTGATTACTGTTTGGATCGGGCCAGATTATGGCTTGAACACTGTTTTGGCCGAATGGCCCTGGCCTACAAAAGTAACATATATGACAAATCTGATTATTAGACTGGATCGGACCTCGATCGAATTCCGACCGAATCAGGCTTTGACCAGATTTTATCCTTAAAATCAAATTACTTTCTTAATTTTATTTTTTGAATTAGTAATTTGAATCTTCACCGGGAGAGACTAGAAACTAGAAAGAGAGATTTACCAGAGAAGACTTGGGGATTCCTCTTAACAGAAAAATCTCTCTCTCTCTTTTGATCGATTGAAATGGCAGAAGATAAGGAAGCCACGTCGAGTTCACTGAATCAAGGCTTGACTCCACATGATCCGGACGATGTCCCAAAATCTCCTCCTCAGTCTCCCAATTCCTCTACTCGCAAGGTTACACTCACTTTAAACTCAACTTTCCCCTACTTTTATTTATTTCTTTTTTATTTTTAATAATTTTATTATTATAAAAAGGAAAATTAATTTATAATCAAGATCTATGTTAAATTTTTAATGTTTAGGGTTAGAGTGTAATTAATGTAGTTTTGAATACAACTTAGCAGTATTTGGTAAATATTCATGTAGAGATGGTGCATTTAATTGGAGAGAGGACTTCAAAGACAGCTCTTCTAGTGGTGATTTTTAAGTTTTAAGTACAGCGACTATGCATAAAGAAATGGTGTTCTTCACTCTAATTTAAGCATGTTTTAGCGATGACAAATGTTGAAAAGGCTCATACCCACACATTGAGGTTGTGGGTACATACTTCCAAAAAAATAAAACATGTTTTAGTGATTTTTAAAGGATGTTCTATACAAGTGAAATGATTAAAGGAAATCTTTAGAGCATATGGGATGTTAGTTTGAAGAAATTGAGCTTATGTGATTCAAGCTAGGCATTTGGACCGAAGGAAGCTGGGTGAGCTTGTCAAGGCAGTGTTCTAGGGGTGTGTTCAGCGTAGCTTTCTTCCCAAAGATACGATTCCATTACTTTAGTTGCAGTTTGGTTGACTCTAGCCTGCTCCCCAGCCTAGCCTTAAATTGTCGTCCTTTCTCCATCCACCACACTGACGCACTTAGGTGTACTTGCGCACAGACCTACACAGAGGCACCGAACATCAGTTTGTTGATCCTTATGCTGTGCTTAGAGCCTTAGAGATATATAAAGTTTTCAATTAAGATGTTTGTGTGAGGAGAAAAATGTATTTGGTTTGGTTACCTATAGTGTATCACTAGATTGTAAAATACTCCCCATTTAGATATAATATACAAAGATTATCCATTTCACGTATAATTGACATTTGCATTTGTTCAGGCTTGCTATGCTGTCCTACAGAGTTGGGTCTCAAAGAAGTTTATGACTGGATGGTAATAAGCTTAGTAACGGAACCTTGTTTGTTTTTGCTTCATATTTTGTTTCATTTTCATTTCCTTTATGCTAAATGCTCTTCCAGAATTACATAATTTCAATGATATAATTGCAGTGTGGTTCTCTTCCCAGTTGCTGTTACATTTCTAATCACATGGTGGTTCGTTGAGTTTGTTGATAGTTTCTTCAGTCCAATTTATGCAAGACTTGGCGTAGACATATTTGGTAAGACTTAAAAACATCAACTGGATGTTCATTCCATTGATACCTGGGCAATAGTTTTTTAATTCTTCGCATGAAGTTATGGTGATGAAATCAGGATGTTGAAATGGGTTTCGCTTTTTCAACAGAGATTTTAAAATGTAACGAGCTATTGTTAAGTTGGAGCTGTTAAAACTTATATAACAAAGAATTTTCCAATTTTTTTTTCGCCTGGCTTCTTTCAATTTTATTATTTTTAGCATTTTTTTTTTTATCATTTTCGAATTGAAGCAGCTGCCTCGCACTGCCTTTCGCTTTTTAAAACATTGGTTATTGCATGTTCTCAAATGTTTCTCAAGTACCATTCTTTGTAACATGCATTTTTTCCTTGAGTGCTATCTTTGCCATGTTTTTGGTGAACTAGTTCAAAATTTTTGACCCTTGGAGGAGCTATTAAGCCCCATTTGTTTGAAGTTATGTAATTTATATATGTCAAAGAAGATTTACAGAGTTATGCTGTTAATGACAAGTGAGTGGAGCCTGTAGAAGGGGAAGAGTTGTGCCTCCTAAAATTGTTCACCACTGCTCAGTTTAGCATCTACTTATCAAACTTTAGCATGAAGGCTTATTGTTGGTGATGTTCTTGAATTTTTTGGTGCTGATGAGAAAAATTTTGATTGTGCTTTTCATCTGCTTTGAAGATAAATCTATCATTTGAATGAACTTCCTTCATCTGGTAGTCTCGATGTTATTCAAGTATTCATTGTATCCATGTTGCTGGCTTTAGTTATTTCTTCTTTTTTTTTTTTTTTTTTTTTAGCATTGTATATCCTTTCCAGATATGTCTGACATGATATTATGGAGGTCTGGATGGAGCTCATATCTCTTTTCATTACTTAAGCTCTGATTTAACTTGTTATTTATATTGTTGTGTGGTGCAGGTCTTGGGTTTCTTACATCTATACTTTTCATATTCTTTGTTGGTATGTTCGCTTCATCATGGTTGGGTTCCACTGTATTCTGGCTTGGCGAGTGGTTTATAAAGCGAATGCCCTTTATGAAGCACATTTATTCAGCCTCTAAACAAATTAGTTCCGCTATTTCTCCAGGTAATACTAGCTGCTTTGGTTCCAATTCCATGCAGTTGTCTCTGGAATTAAGTTGTTATTTACTATCATTATGCTGTGTTGTCCTCAAATTAATTTATTAGTTGTGGAAGATTTTTGCAGTGAACAATCGGGATGGATAAGCTATTTTGTGTGATTTGTTGTCCTTGCACATTCTTTTCCTGAATTAGAACCAAGTTTCGTCAAGTAGTTTGTAGATAGCAAATTCTTCCAGAGACTAGAAAACTAACTACTACACCTAGTCATTTACATTGGCACTTAAAAGTATTTCCTGAATACTAATCCTTAAATCATAAATATGCAATAATTCTGATTTAGAGGAATTTGCATGGCAGAAGCATTTCTCCTCCCTCCCTCAGCCCTCCTTCCTAGTGACTGAGCATCTATAGTGTGAGTTAAGCTAGCAAGATTTATGCAATTGGCTGCTGGTACCACTGTGATATGTCAATTAGTCCTGCTTTTGCCCAAGATAATAATAAGACTTCAAACTAAGAATCTGCACATCACTTTAGGAGGGAATTCCTAGTTTCAACTGAAACTGTTGTTGAGAGAGACTATTTGCTATTGTTGAAATCCCCTTGATATTCTTAAATTCCATAATATATTGAAAACTTAGTCAAAATATGCAAACATTTGTATTAACTGGGATTGAAATAATGGATTATAATTTGTTGTAAACTTCAAATCTTGCTGCCTTTACATCATATAAGTTGTTTTCATGTAAAATTTCAAATATTGCATTTAGTTATATAATTTATCTTTCTTAAACTTATCATGTGAATGAGGAAAATACTGTGTTCACGGATTTATGTGATGTACGGTGCTTTGTTTTTTCATTTGCTTGGAAATACTGTTTATATATTATGTTTGACATTGAAAGATATTCAGCAGTTAATGATTAAGCTTTTATGCTCTGAATTAAGTCAATAATCAATCCATTTTCACTTACAGATCAAAATACCAACGCCTTTAAAGAGGTTGCAATTATTTGTCATCCTCGTCGTGGTGAATATGCATTTGGTTTTATAACTTCATCTGTTGTACTTCAGGTAAATATTCAGTAAAAGGAAGCTAATGTCTATGCTTGATAGTATGATGTGGAACTGGCCTAAGTGGACCTTAACACTTCCTTTATGACAATTATTGATCATATGCTAAGAATTGAATTTCCAGATTCTTTATTACTAGTCAACTCTTTCCTATTAAAACAAAGAAATACCTGAAGATAGAATGTGCTATGCCTGTTGGGAGCTAATGGAATTACTTAAGTTGGTTGCTTGTTGGATGGATTCATTTTCTTAAAAGTAAAACTGCATTTCTGATTAAGTGAGAAGGTAATGGTAACTAGATGGTGGCTTTATTTTGTAATGGGAGTAGAAGACTTATGCATGTTTAACTAGTATAATTTTCTTGATGAGTAAATCAAATCTAATATTAAATATATATACATAAGATGATTTTGGATTGGAGGAGAGGCAGAAAAATAAAAATAAATAAAAGAGCATTTAAGTATTTAACAACTGATGATACCTCCTAAATCCTGTTGCTTACTCAATGTCCTTGGAATGACTAGTCAGTAAATCGGCCTAACTGTCATTTGGAAATATCAGGAAGATTGCTTACTTCACTCGAAACTGAAAAATGGAGAATCAAAATTAAAATATATTGAAAATCTAGTTTTCAGTTTTCTCTCTCGGATAAATAGTTTTTTGTCTTTAGTATCTATGTAAAATTGAATGTGGAAGATCTTATGTGATTTGCTGGTTTCTTCATGGAAGATAACATTTTAGTGAGACTATCTGAACTTCTCACTGACGAGATTATTGGTGGGGCAATTGCAGAGAGATAATGGAGATGAAGAGTTATGCAGTGTTTATGTCCCAACAAACCATCTATACATTGGCGACATATTTTTGGTCAACTCTGAAGAGATTATAAGACCAAATTTGTCTGTTCGAGAAGGAATAGGTCTGTTCTTTCCCTCTATGACTCAGTATAGATAACACTTGTATGTTCTTCTATGTGAATCTGCGTCCATTCAGCAGGAAGCTTTTGCTTTCTATTTTGTTATGAATGGTTTCAAATTGTCAATCCTTGGATTTGATTTTTCTATTCATACAGTGACATGAAAATATGGCTTGTATTGTGTCAGATATTTTTAGAAGACTAATGCTAGACATCCCAACCTATAATGTGGCAATTGGCAAATTGATACACATTGATGATGATTTATTTCATTTGTTATGCATTTGAATCCAATTGTCACATCAAAGGTTGGGATGTCAAACATAGTACACTTTTAGAAACAATAACAATAATGGTAGACATCCCACATTGTATATTTCGCTTACACCCCAACCAATGATGTGAAATACGGCGGCCACTGAAACGCAAGGCGGCCCCTGGCCGCTGCGAATAAGGCCAAATCGGCCTCCTAGGCAGCCGGGCAACTAGTCGGTGGATAGGCGGCGGATTGGAGGTGGATAGGCCGGTTGGCGGCAGTTTTTCTTTTTTCAAAAACCCTAGCAATCCTATTTGGCTTCTGCTTCATTAAACAGACCAAAATCCCTAAACTGCCCCTCTTTTTTTTTTAAAGAAAAACTGCCCCTCTTTGGTCTTCATTCTTTTCTTCTATCAAACCCAAAAAGCACAATACAATCCCAAAACTGCCCTTCTTTAGTCTTTTCATTCTTTCTTCTATCAAACCTTAAAGCACAAAGCAACCCCTCTCTACCACTCATCCAACCAGCTGCAGCTGCCATCGCCACCCCCTCACCGGTCATCATCTAATTGTTTTCAAATTGGTCCATTCAGTGATATCAAATATCATAATGTGATAAAGCAATCAATTCACATTTTGTCGCGCCGGCACCAACAACTTCCAGATAGGTTTTTCTGCATTTGGATTGGTTTTTTATTTGAAAAAAAAAAATTAAGGGTTGCGGTGGCCTCGCCTAGGCGCTAAGTGCTGGGCCACCGTCCGACTAGCATCTAGTGCCTACTAGAATACTATGAAATACTAAACGGGATGTATTGTAGTCAAAGTTGTTCCTCTTATTATCATTAGAAGGAAACGAGTATTTATGCTGTGATTTTGCAGAGTATGTTTACCATATTTTTTACTATTGGAATTATGTTGGTTGAGAGGGTTTGATGATTCTGACCGTGAATACTATGCAAATTAACATTTTTTTTTAGTGGCTACTTGTGGCAAATATCATGTAGATGCCGTTGCATGCCTGTAGTGTACCCTTCTATTGACCTTCTTTTTCCTTGGATGCAGAGATCATTGTTTCAGTTGGGATGACAATGCCACAGGTCATTTCTCTTATAGAAAGGAATCCTCATCTTGGCAATAGAATCCCACTAAACAGGATTATATGAAGGCACATACCCCAGGTGATTATGTGACACTAGTAAAATTCTACGTTTTGGAGAATTATTTGCTATCTTCCTCGGTTCTGTTTGTTTTTCCACAGTACTGATGTTTAATTTTTCAAGAAAATAATATAGATGGGTACTGTATAATGGCGGCCTTTCGACAAGGTGTGCATGATTAGAGATTCTCTATTGGGGAAGGCAAAGGCATTTATGTGTTGGTGGAGCAGGATGATTATCAGGAAAACTGTTGCTTCTAAATCTCCGTTTGTATATTGCCCGTTGTTGTATATCATTACAGGCTGCTCGTTGTGTAAATTGATGAAATGTCAGATAGTAGCTAACCATTTTCTCTCACAAAAGGCAAGAGTATCATTTTGTATTCTTACAGATGTCTGTAATTTCAATCCCAGTAGTCTGTTTAGGGGGGAATTTCACATCGGTCCCTGATTTTTTAGAAGGTATCACTTTTTACCCAACATGTGTAATAGCTTCTTTGTTCTTCAACTTTTCAGTAATATATCAAAATAGTTACTCCATTTGTCAAAGTTAAGGGATAAGGGGTAATAATGCACTTTAACTTGGCATTCCTACATGGCAGTTTTAAAAGAAAATGTAAAATAAAAATTAAAAAATAAGTAAAAATTGAAGGGGCAAGTTTGATTGACCAAAACATTCAGACCCATTCTCTGACCCAGATGGCCAGAGCTCTCTGCTGCGACCTAGACCTGTAAGGTCGGTCCATACCTTGGCTAACCAAGGCAGCCGGACCTATTCACTGACCCATACCAGCTGCCTACATGCTGCCCACAGACATCTTCGATGAGTACAACAATCTCTGAGTTTTCAGTTTTGTGGATGTTTCTGGATGCAATGAATTCATGCTGTAATATTTTTCTCAGTTTTATCCGTACAATTTTTGGGAGCAATTATTGAAATTTATTCAGTTTTTTGGATTTGGTTACTGGATGCATTGTGTTGACGTTGGGGTATTTTTCTACAGATTTTTGCATGCAATTACTGAAAATTCAGTTTTGTGAATTGATGCTGCAGTATTTTTGTGAAAAAGAAAACACCTGAAACGAAAAACATGATAGTTGAACAAAGGTCATTAGAGAGAGGTGTGTGATAATCCTGTCCAGAACCTAAGTGGTCTTCAGCCACCAGAAACTATTCTGTTTCACTTATAATATACCCATCCAAATTGAACGGAGCTGTTCCGTTGGTTTGGTAACCGGAAACTGATAGATGGGACTGAACCAGCTAATTCTGGTAAATTGGTTTACAAACGAATGGACAAACATAATAGACAACTTGAGAGTTGAGGGGATTAAATCAAAAACAAATGAGAAATTCTCATTTGAATAACTTGTTCGCCTCTATATGTATTAATTATAATACACATCTAACCATACAACAAACGAGGTATACACTTACTAAACACATCAGCGCCTTTTCCTTTGAGCAGTTGGGGGTAATTGCTCCGATGTACCACAAGGAAGCTTCTGACCCGTCTCCTGTTCAATTCGGTTCTTCAGCTCCCTGAGTATCTGAATTTGTCCTAACTTTTCTGGGGACAATTTGTCCCAATAGATTCCTACAGGGTAGAAAAAGTTCATTCTATCTCATATTTCTACTACTCATTGGAGTATATGGTAATCAGATTACCTCACAGTATCACATGAAATGCTTTGCTGGTCTAAAGATGAATCACTTACAGCCAAATTATGATTAAAGAAAAAAACACAGCAAAGCCTCACAATAATATACTAAAACTACTTGCATGTCTAAAGATCTGATCAAAAAATCTCTAGCTTATAAGCTTCAAACATTTTGATTAATTTCTAGTCACTGTTTTCACGATAATTCTTTAAAGCTTCAGCATAATTTCTTCTAGATTGAGATAGCATCGACATATAACTACCCAATTTCATAAACGTCAAATATATCTAATTTTATGTAACAAATAAAATTTATAATTTAAAAGTAAAACAAAATAACTAACTAAAAATTAAAAAAAAAAAAAAAATTCAAAAGTTGAAAGCTTAGAGCTAAACCAATGGGAAGTTAGAAAGTCAATTAAACAAAAACTAATTGAGATTAAAATACCTTTTCGAATTGCTTTTAATTCCTAAAAAGCTTTATTTAATAAGTATAATATTATATTTAGATATAGCCCAATAAAATTATTGATAATGTCTAGTTTTTAACATACTTGAATGATAAATAAGAATATACTTCTCGATTACTATTCCAGCATTTTCTTCCCAAATAATGTGACAGTTAAGTTGGCATTGTCACATCATTCTTCCTTTTAACTTACATATTATTTATTTTAGAATAATGAAAAGGTTTTATTTATGTGACAGTTAGGAAGAATATGACATGCAGCTGATATGGCAACACCAACTCAACTATCACATCATTTGAAATAAAAATATTGAAATAGAAATTAGAAAGCCTAGTATTACTGATCATTCAACTATGTTGAAAAAACCTATTTTACATTCGAAACTTATCAATAATCCTAAAATTTGCATTATATCTAAACATGTCATTACACTTATTAAATTAATTTTTTGTTGACAACTGACATTGAATAAAAGCAAACAGAAAAAAGTATTATATTCCAATCGATTTCAATTCAAAACTTTCTAATTTCAATTGGTTTCACATCAAGCTTTTCAACGTTTTTTTCTAATTTTAATCATTTATTTCAATTTTTAATTTCTATATAATAAATTTTATTTAATAAAAAATCTAGATATATTTGAGATTTATGAAACTGTGGTGATTAGATGTCATCACAAGCAAATTCTCTTGATAATACATAATTCTCTTGTTTTATCTGTCTCCAACTACGTGACTAGAACTTTTTAGAGTCACTTTTAATTGTCTTTTACAAGGAAATCATGAAAAGAAATTTCCTCTCATATTCCTTCAATTCCTCTGAAATTGATAAACTCTGAAAAACTGAAGCTATCCCAAACCTTATAAATCACTCGTATAAGAACTCACTCATATTCCTTCAATTCCTTTGATACCTTCTTTCAAAGCATCCCAATCATAATCATTCAAAAGCCAACAACTTGGCCTTCTCTCTCTCTCTCTTTACCATGTTTTGAACAATCAACTGTGGGCATTCCTTCTCCAAAATGTTTTTTTTTTTTTTTTTTTCATGAATACTTTAAGTAAAAGATATTTATTTTGTATGGAAAATAAAAACAGATTTGCGGTGAAAAAACTTAAAGTACGTATGGTGAAAAAACTTAAAGTATGTATAATGCAACTAGAACCTGAACATTACCGAACTGAATGATCACTTTTTACCACCAAGCTCTATCAATCAATACCAAACAAAAAAGTAAGTGATAAATGAATTTCTACTGGGCCAGTTCCAAACATTGTTCATCACTTGATATGCTCTATAGCCTTTTCATTGTTAAGAGTTTATGCTATATATTCTCTTACTAGATGAGTTTTGAGTTTGGTAATAATTTGATTCATTCTCTAAAAAAAATGACCAAAAGCTTTAACTGGTTATTTGGTAGGCAGAGTACAAATGAGATGGCTCCGCCATCAAAACTAGAGGCCTTTCGCAAGATTAGTTCATATTTGGCAGGAAATTGTTCTGAAGACTTTCATTTGCCTTTAACTATCTATCAATAGCCTCGAGGTAATATGTGCTTTTAGCTTAAGGATGTGTAGTTACTCTTGAAAAGAAATTATGACAGTAACGACAGTTATGATGCAGAGAGAGAGAGAGAGAGAGAGAGAGAGAGAGTAAAAGCCTTACAAACCTTTAGGCTTTGGGATCGTTGCATCGGTAAAAATGACTTGAGTAGGAGTGCATATGATGTCAACAGGAACGTCATGGATCAATAGTTTCTCAACAGGAATATCATCTACCAATTGACAGTCATGCACTACAAGAGCAATTAACAAATTATATTTATTGCCACTGAAAAAGTAATAGCTAATATACATGACAATTAAAATCTAAATTGCTCTAACAAGCATACAAAACAAGTATGCAACACATGACAGCATTCATTAGTTTACAACACAATAATATTCTTGAGAATGATTAATATACTATTCAAGACAATTACTTTAAATATGATAACTGGAACTCAATAAAAGAGTGAGCTAAATAATAATTTGCCACACAGGATTGGGGAAAAAACTACGCTTACCAGAAGTAACAATGGGAGTGGAGTCATCAATGGCTCCCATATACCGCAACATCCCATATTCAAGTTCTGCAAATCCCTGCAACCCAATACCTTTTTCTTAGAAAGATAAATGGGAGACCACATAACTTCTCAGAAACAAACAGATTTCTAATAAAGTGAAACCATTGGACCAATTCAAGTTAAAAGGTACAAAGTTAGAATTTGTAGAACTTAATATATTTTCGCTGTCAAAGACTTCAACACATGTAAATGATCACTTGCACCAAATTTTAGTTGTGTAATACCCAAGTTTCTAATAGGCTATTATGTTTCGGGCTTGGGCTGAACACACATTATATTTCCCATGTGTTTGGAATTGATTTTTCTATTTAGATTAGGAACACTGTAGAACTCTACATAATATATATATATATAGAGAGAGAGAGAGAGAGAGAAATTTTCCAATAAGAATTTTTTATAATACACACTTTAAGCACCTTTAGTGAAATTTATTAAATCTAGATGTGATTTTTTGTATGGATGATAAAAACAATGAAATACATTTGTGGAAAAAAATTGAAAAAATTTTGGGTACAAAAACTAATTTTTTCCTAATTTTTTAAAGAAAAAACATTTAAAAATAGAGATATATAAGAAAAAATGGTTCTCGAATCCAAATTTTTTTAAAAGTTTTACCAAATGTGTATTTTAATTTTCTTAGGATGCAAACAAAAAATCTCATCGAAACACCTTCAATTGCATGCATTTTCATCAAAGGTGCTCATTGTATTAAAATAAAGGGGTGCTTATAGGAAAAGTTCCATATATATATACACAGAACTGATCTCCCCAGTGCCTTGCATGTGGACCATTAGATTCACATGCTTTGATTTGGTCTGCATGCACTTGTCGGTGCTTATCTATAATCTATAGCCTATATGCAGATGTATTTTATATTAGTGCGCACTGAGGAGAAAGGGACTAAGGGACTATATATATATATATATATATATATATATATGACTTGTTAACTCTCCTAAAAAGAAACTCATGTTTCTTTCACAGCCATAGAAGATTAAAGAAAAGGAGAATAGTTACAAGAAACTGAGAAAGTCAAGGAGCTGAGGTAAGTTCTTCCATCCATTATTCATGAAATCTTAGGATTTTGTAGGGTTCGAATTGGCATTTTTCCACATAAGAAATGAAATTATTAATTTTGGTAATGAGAATTCAAGATTAAAGATTGTATATCATGGTTGTAAAGGGCTTGAGCATAATTTTATTAAGTGTTAGATTGATGATGAACATATGAAATGTTACCCAGATTTCTACAGAGCAGTGGACAAATTCACAATTTCAAAATATTTTTACTTTATTTCTGGATCTGAAATTTTTATATGTAAAACTAGACATGTTAGGATTAATTTAAGTATGTTTTTGGATCTAAACTTACCTCAACTCCCTCGCTTTCTTGTAACTCTTCTCCCTTTCTCTAATGTTCTAAGATTGTAAAAGAAGTTTAAGTTTCTTTTTGGAAGAGCTCGCAAGTCTATATATATATATATATATATATGTATGTATGTATGTATGTATTGTTCTAAAGTATTCTTAATCTAAATTACAAAAAAAAAAAAATCCTAATAAAATAAGAACATGGGAATTATGATAGACCTTTAGCCCAAGCCTAGCATAAAAGCCTATTAGAAACTTGGGTATTACAACTACTCTCCCCTCAAATAAATTTTGTCTGTGAAATTCAAATACCTTATCACTCAAATAGTTGGGAATACTGGGCTCACATCTCATCTTCCCATTCCCATGTTGCTTTTTCTAATGAATGGTTTCTCCACAAAACTTGCACCAAATTTATTTTCTTAGTACCCAATTCTTGTCCGTTGTCGTCCAAAATTTGAATAGGTGTTTCTTCACGGTTGAGATCATCCTGAAGTTGAAGAGATTCATAACTTATACATGTGAGGGGTTATGAATGACTTTCGAAGCATAGACACATGGAACACATCATGGACTCTATATAACGATGGGAAGAGCAAGTCAGTAAGCGAACAAACCCTTTCTAAGATTTCAAATGGGCAACATACCTTGGGCTTAGTTTGCCTTTCTTTCCAAATCCTCGTAACTCTTTTCATCGGGACAACCTTAAGATATAAGTTATCAGCAACTGCAAACTCCAAATTCTGCCTTTGATTATCAGCATTACTTTGAGGTCTACCTTGTGTTAATTTTATCATTTCTTTTATTTTCTCAATCACTTCACGAATTTGTTGAACAATCTCAGAGCCCAACAATTTCCTTTTACCAACTTCATCTTATTGTACTAGTGATCTACTTTTTCTCCCATTAAGAGCTTCATAAGGAGCCATTTGGATTGCCGATTGGTAACTGTTGTTATAGGCACATTCCACCAAGGACACTTGTTCTTCCGAAGTACCACCACAAGATCGAAGTTTGTATCATTGGCCATAGACAACAAAACGTAAATGTATATCAACATGTATTGACATAACAAACAGACTTCAAATCTTTTAAAAAAAAAAACTAAACTTAATCAAAGACATACCCTGTGCAGGTCTAACAAGTGAGTTAAATGGGGCAAGCAATAACTCCCAAAGCAAATGAAAACAATCATATGTAAATAATGATGACCAGTCAGAGCAATGGCATATCATGAAATACAAAGTTAATTTGTCACACATTTTCAAACACATTGCCTTACTGGCAATGGCTTCCAAAAAGGAAACAGCCCAAGGTTTCAACTTTGTTTTCTAATCATCAACTACATGACTGCAAGTCTTTTATGTAGTACCATTACTGATACATGAGATCTGGATAATTACAAAATATCAGATTATAACTTCAACCATCAATTGCAAATCATACATTTATATTACATTCTGTAAGAACTCACCAAGTATGTCCTATCATTCAAGATTGCATAGTCATCTAGAACTTTCCTTCCCTAAAAACCACAACAGAAAACTTGCAATGCAAAAAGAGATATGAAATGTGTGCATACCTCTCCCTTGCCAAGTCGAGCACCGGTCATCGGGTCAACAGCAACTGAACCAATTACAATTAGATCCACCTTAATCTTTTCATCCAGTCCAATTGGCCTTCCATACTTGGCTACACCTACAGAGGTGCATGCCTCATTGATTGTACTAGGACTTAACATGCCAGATTCAAGTACAGAGAAAAACCCAGTCCTTAAACGTGGTTGCGGAGTCAACAACTTCTTTCCACCTGATTGGATATTTGGATTGTATTGTTTTTTTAATACATTTTAAAGTTTTTATACACTACAATACAATGCAGAGCAAAATACACAATTACAAAATTATAATATCACAAAGCTTGAATTACACTATTACAAAATTTCATATTGGAAAATAATTTCAAATCAATCATAATCGTCACTATTTAGTATTTATCACAATAAAGATGACAACTAACCAGAGAGAGTAAGAAACCTGACTTGCTTCTGAGGTGAATCCGGGTTAACTTTCACACAACCAGCGACCCGAAATTCCTCCAATTCACCCAACTGCAATTACCCGAATCAACAACTCCTCCAAAATTAAAATAAAATAAAAAAAGAAATTAAGGTAAGGTATTTTATTACATTTTTTGCGGCAATGGAAGCGCCGACGAAGTTGGGGATCCGGTGGTGAACGGGTCGCGGATTCTGGGCGATGTTTCGGGCCTCCATTAGATCCCAAATCCTCTTTCGGATTATCCATTTCCAAGCTTTCGGGTCGTCGTCCGTCTCTCTTTTTGAAGTCTCCACCATTGATCTTCTGGCCTTGGCGTCCAGGCTCAGCCTCTCGGACTCGAACGCCGACTCGTCAAAGGCGACGTCGTTTCTGGGTTTGTTACTTTCCAGCTTGAAATTGAAGGGTTTTGTTTGGGAAATGGAAGAGAGAAAATTAGATTTGTGTGTTTTAGTTGTTAAATAAGTGGGTTTGAGTGCAAAGGGGGCTGAAAATCCCATCATATTGGAATCCATAGAGAGGATGGATTCGGATAACAAGGCAAAGCCAAAGTTGGTGGCCATCAGTACCGTTGCTGCACAAAATATGAATTACTTTTATTTTTATATTTTGTCAAATTACACAAACTTACCTTCAATGTTGTCATAAAAGCGTAATATTCAACGAATGGTCTTAATTGCGCATATACTCCCTATCATTAGTGGTAAACGGTTAGATTTAACAGTTGACTTTAAAGTTTATGAGTAAAATGGTCATTTTTCCAATTAAATCAACAATAAATTCTAATTAATCTCAAAACTATTTATAATGATATATAAATCAATCCCCTCCCCCGCCCAAAAAAAGAAAATGCACTTCTCACATGTTTTCATTTTACTTCAGCATTTTGTTTTGAGCATACTGTTGGCAACAAAATCCTAAACACCATGTTTGCTCTTGCTCTCAAAAGTTTGTCGTCTTTATTTGGCTTCTTACCCCACTCACCACTCCTCAAAACTTAACCTTTTTCTCCACTTAAAGATCCTTTAAACCTTTTTCTGTCGCATTATAACTCCACCCACTTTCACTTCTCACCTTTCAGTTTTCACCCCAAATTTTTCTTCCTTTTCTTCATCAGTAAGAATAACAAAATATATATATATATATATATACCTAAAACCCCCAACATGATGAAGAAGAAAAAAACATGTTAGACCCAATTCCCAAATTCCTCAATTCTTGAATATCAAACCATGTCCCACCTTGCCTAGGAAAATCACTTCTCCAAAAATATCAACGCTCTTCTCAGGACCTCTCACTAATATCAAATCCTTAATCAATTTGAAACTCAAGGCAAATAGATAAGTTCATTGGAAAACAAGAGACAACCAATGGATCTGTAACTCGTGATAATATAAAAGAAATTTTACAAATGGTTTGAGCCTTGAGGAGTTTGAATCTCCATGGAGTTCTTTTTTTTTTTTTTCTTTTTTTTTTCCAGACAAGGGGCATGTTAGTCTTTTTTAAGTCAATCGTTAAATCTAACGGTTAACCACTTAAGGTAGGAGATGGCTTTGTAATTAATAATATTTTTTTTTTTTTGGTACAGAGGGGGGGCCAACGCCCAGCAAAACCAAACTAAGAAACCAAAGAAACAGAGGCAACACATTGCCTCTCAACGCCTAAACCTCTGCAGTCATCCTCGTAGATATTAAAACTTTGAGGGGGAGGGTCTTCAAAGAACCTGATCTCATTCTTCATGCTGTGCCCCAAGTGAGCAAGGCCATCAGCCAGCCTATTCCCTTCCCTATACACATGTTTCACAACACAATTCCAATCAGAATCCACCATGGACTTACAGCTTTGAATTAGACTAAAGAAGGGATGATTGGGATTAGTAACATTAGACACAAGTAGCACACTGTCAAGAGAATCAGTCTCCACAATGAGTCTTCTGACTCCAGCATTCCAGGCCATAGTGAGCCCCTCAAACATACCCCATAGCTCAGCTTCAATCACATTTCCCACACCCTTATTCATAACAAACCCTTTCACCCAGGTCTTCCACTGATTGCGAATGACCCCACCAGCCGAGATACTCCCAGAGTCATTCTCACAACTGCCATCAATATTGAGTTTAGCCCACCCCTCACCTGGCGGCACCCAACAAACCGAGAGCAAGCAGCTCTTTTTATCAATAATACCAGCATTAGCAATAACCCAATCCTTGGCAAATTGCATGACAATCAGATGAGAAAATTGAGGAGGAGAGAAATTACTGTCAAACACCAAATTGCACCTCCACTTCCACATGAACCACAAGACACAGGAGAATAGAAGATAGGTGGGAATGTTACCTGGCAACAGCTTGTTATTCCTCAAGTTCTCATAAAACCACTCATCTAACTGACCTTGGAAAGAAATAGCCCCAGTGCACCCAGCCGAGACATTCTTCCAGATTTTCATGGAGTGGCTACATCCACGCACTAGATGATCAATGTCCTCAATACCAACAGCACACCTGGGACAGGTCGGGTCAATTGCCATTCCCCTAGAAACTCTTTGAAGATTGGTGAGAACCTTTCCCTGCAACAAAGTCCACAGAAAAAATTGAATTCTAGGAGGAATTTTTAACCCCCAAATGAAGCTCCACTTCCACAAAGGAGCACTATCATCCTGAAAATGGCTTAAAAAAGCCGATTTCACAGTAAAATTGCCACATTTACTCCACCCCCAAATGACTCTATCCTTCCCACTATGAGCTCTTCCAGCATGTATACTGACCACCCTATGCACAACATTCCAGGGGAGCCTAGAAGCAAGATGCTTCTCATTCCAACACCCACTAACCATGAAAGTATCAACGGTTTGGGCCAAATCCTCTTCCGAGAGATTCTTGGTGGCATGTTCCCTAAGAATCCCAACCCCCGGAACCCAATCATCAGTCCAAAACCGGACATTATCACCATAACCAATCCTCCACTTAGCTCCTTTAGCAACCAATTTAGCACCAAAAGCAATTCCTTTCCAAATGCTAGAACAAATAATCCCCTTAGCAAGGTTAGGATCAAGAATAGATCTTTTATTGAGGTACTTATGTTGTAGAAGCCGACACCACAAACCCTCATCATTCTGAAGAATACGCCACCCAATTTTGGCAAGTAAGGCTTGATTCATACTCTTGGTTTTCTTAATTCCCAACCCACCATTCCTCCTAGGAAGACAAACTTTATCCCACTTCACAAGATGGATGGCATTCTTATTGCTAGTATGACCCCATAGGAAATCTCTATTGATTTTGTCTAACTTAAGACAAGTGTCACTAGGAAGTTTAACCGATTGCATAGTATAAATAGAAATAGCCGCTGTGACAGCTTTAATGAGAGTAGCTCTTCCAGCAAGGGACAATGATTCACTTTTCCAAGCCGAAAGCCTCTTTTGAGTCTTCTCCACAAGATTTCTATAGGTTTTGTTCGTAATCCTAGTGTAAATGAGAGGCACTCCCAAATAGTTACCGAGATCATTCGTGAGAGGCGACCCACAAACCCTAGCAATGGCACGAGCCTCTCCACCTTTAATATTGTTGGAACATAACACTCTAGATTTGGGGAAACTGACTTGCTGCCCAGAACGATCACAAAAAACATCTAGACACTCCCTCATAGTCTCAGCTTGGGTGGTAGAAGCTTGCCCGAATAAAATGAGGTCATCCGCAAAGAAAAGGTGAGACACTTCAGGTCCTTCTCTAGAGATCTTAGCACATTTCCACAACCCCATACTCAACTTTTGGTTAATCAGATGGGATAACTTTTCCATACAAAGCACAAATATGTAAGGGGAAAGTGGATCTCCTTGCCTAATACCGCACCCAAGCTTAAAAGAATCCGTCATTTCACCATTCATCACAATTTTGTAACTAACACTAGTAATACTCCACATGATTAGCTTTAAAAGGCTGCCTTCAATACCCACTTCCATGAGGACATTGCTAATGAAACTCCATTGGAGTTTGTCATAAGCTTTGGCAAGATCGATCTTCCAAGCAACTAGGCCTTTTTTCCCCTTCATAAATCTAAACTTATGGAGAACCTCTTGAGCCACCACAATGTTGTCCTGAATTTGCCTTCCCGGGATAAACGCAACTTGATTAGGACTAACAACTTTGGGCAACAAAACCCTAAGCCTTTGGACGATCACCTTGCTAATGACCTTATAGGCAGTATTACAAAGACTAATGGGTCTTAATTGGGTCATGTCTAGTGGGCTAGGAACCTTAGGAATAAGTGCAATGATGGTTTGGTTTAACTTGGCAGGAAACGAACCAAGCAGCAAACTCTCCCTCACAAGCTGACATAAATCCTTCCCACACACCTCCCATTGACTTTGGAAGAAAGCAGCTGGAATCCCGTCTGGACCTGGGGATTTGAGCCTACCAATCCCAAACAGCGCCACCTTGACTTCCTCATCACAGACAACCCTATTCAAGTCATTCCTGAATCCCTCTTCTAAGACAGGAAACATCCGAGGCAACCTGTCAGAATTGTCATGTAAATGTTGATAAGAAAACAATTTATTGAAATAGGAGAAGGCAATAGCCTTCATGTCATCCTTATCACACCTCCATTCGCCATCTTCATCTCTAAGACCCTCCAGCTTATTATATCTTCTTCTAATCAAAGTGGTTAGGTGAAAAAACTTGGTGTTTTTATCACCTTCCTTAAGCCAAGTAGTTCTTGACTTCTGCATCCAGAATGTCTCCTCTTGATCAATAATCTGATAATACTCCTCTTGAAGTTTAGATTCAAGCTTGGCTAGACTAGGCTTAAACCTATCACCTAAACTTCTCTGAATCCCTTGCAATATAGCAAGAATTCGCCTCTTCTTCTGAAAAATACAACCAAAAGTGTTCCTATTCCACTCTATGAGATCCTTGGAAAGACAATAAGTCTTATCAACAAATTTTTCATCATGAGTCTCCCAAAATTGCTTCACCATATGGTTAAACTTATCATGCTTCAACCACATGGCTTCAAACCTAAAAGGTTTCAAATAACTACGAGGGATGTGATTACTATAGAAATTCAATAAAATGGGACAGTGATCTGAGGCTACTCTAGGTAGGTGCCTAAGGAACCCTTCTGCAAACAACAACCTCCAATCCTTCAAGCAAAGCGCTCTATCAAGCCTCTCCCAAATGCTCTCCTTAATGCCTCTATTAGCCATCCAAGTGAATTTTTGCCCAATAAAACCCAAGTCCACCATCCCATTTTCACTGATCCACTCACCAAAACCAGAGTTGGTGAAGCATTGACTACCACCCCTTTTCTCCGAGCCACTGATAATCTCATTAAAATCTCCCATTACCACCCAAAGACCCTTAAAGCACTTCCGCACATTATTAAGATACCTCCATAACTTCCTTCTCAGCATACCACTTGGGTTAGCATAAACAAAAGTAGTGACCCAATAAAGATTCCCAACAGCCACCAATGCAGTAATAGTTTGTTTAGAACTCGCCACAACTTGCAAGTTAACTTTATTACCATTCCAAAGCAACCAAATACCACCCGAGAACCCCGAAGCCTCAACAATATACTTATTGCTAAACCCCAATCTATCAACAATTTTAGCAGCCTTAGCACCACTAATCCTAGGCTCTAAAATTGCAAGCACTTCAAAGTGCCCCAACTTTCTAACATCCATGATAATTTTATCAAAACCTTTCTTACCGGCACCCCTAACATTCCAAAAGCAAATCATTAAAAAAAGAAAACAAGAGAAGACCCAAACACAAGGGGACCCTATTCCAAAACTACCTCCATTGCCTCCTTGAGCTTGGAGGCAACAACTTCAAAAGTAGAGTCATCTGAAACAACAACAGCCTGCTGCCCAGAATCAGTATCAATTGTCTCAACAGGAAGGTGGTGATCAATAACATTGGGAATTAGATCTTCAGCCACCCTTGCTTTAACCATTTCCTTATGCAAACTTTGAAGCACTTCAGAATCCTCTAGGTCTTCTTCCATAGGATTAGATTGGGCACTACTTTGCTGCAATAAAATCTTCTTAACCCCCTTACCATTTTTCTTAGCCCAGACCTCCTTCCCATTCTCTTTACAATTCTTACTAAGATTACTCTTAATAGTGTGTGGATCAGTAAGGTACTTATTAGCACTAGGGTTCAGCTGCTTCTTGGGAAAGAAATTCCTATTAGAAATTTCGGTAAGAACTGAGCTAGAGGAAGCCTTATTCTGCCCATTGTCCAAACTATTTTCCTCATCCATATTATCTTTCAAAATAGCAAACCTGGACCCTACCACATCCGTGGCAACCACTTTAGAATTCTTCTTATGGGACGGCACCTTCATCAGACTTTTACCTATCTCTAACCCTTTCCTATTTATCTCAGATATGCCAAATTTAACAGTTCCAGCATTGGAAGGCCCACTCCCTTGTCTATCACCAAGCCCTTGCTTGCCACCATTACCTTGATTCCCACTTTTCCTCCCATATGAATTATAGCTCAAATGATTCCTGTTACCTCTGCCATATATCACCTGCATCCAAGGACCGTAATTATCCCTCTCACCTTCATTGACAATACTACTTGGGTTGGAAACTAAATTCTGCTCAACAGAAGCATTAGCCTCCTCACACTTGTCATCTGAACCTTCCTTACAAAATTCCCTACTATGACCAATCCTCCCACATTTGAAGCAAATCAACCCTAAATTTTCATACTCAACTTTAATAGCTCTATTCTCTACATCAAGAGAGCTCCTAAGTGGCTTCGTAATATCTATCTCAACACAAATTCTCGCAAACCGACCCCTAGCCTGAGACTCAGTAATGGGATCCACTTTAACCGTAGAACCCAACATTCCTCCTATACTATGCAACAAACCTACATCAATCCATTCCATAGGGAGTTTAGACAATCTTACCCAGACCATCATTCTTCGAATATCCTCTTCTCCGGGCACAAAATTGGGTCTCCACCTCTGCACAGCAAGATATTGATTGGAAATTACCCAAGGACCACCAGTCAATACAGATTCCAGATCCTCCCTCATTTGAAAACAAGCAACGAAATACCCATCATCCAAGTCTGTCAATTGCCAATGCCCAATTAACGCCCATTTTTGCTTCAGCTTTGATAACATAAAATTAAGGGTATGGGGTCTTCCCATGTTTTTCAGAATCAGGGCATTCTCCCATGGCTTACACAGTTTTTCCTTCAAAACCTCTGAAAGCTTCATCGCAGGTCCATTTGGCCCTTCAGTAATCGTGACATCTCCTACCTCAATCTTGAGCTTCTCTTTACCTGTACCAAACCCCTGCCAATTATCTGGACTGGACGCATTGAGGAGTTTCGATTTGAAGCTCTCAGCTGTCGGCTTCCTCAACGAATCGCCGATAACATCTGCGTCAAAGGGGCGAGTTCGCTTAGCACTAAAATTAAGATCAGGTGGCTTCTCACCCTTGTTGATATCTGGTTGCGTAGTAAACATAAAGACATCTGCCATGGGACACACAGCAAAAAGCAGAGAAAAACGATCGGGAAAGCGGCGCGTGAACCGGACACTCTCAGCTGCGAACGCACGCGTAAAGCGCGTACTAAAATCGCTTTTTGAGTCGGGTCGGGTCGGGTTACCTCGTCAAAAATTCATATTAATAATATTTTTTGAATATTATGCTTTTATGATAAAACTTAGGTTAAGTTTGTGCAACCCTTTATATTTTTTATATTATATGGTAGAACCCCTTTAAATTAATATTCTTGGGATCCACCCTTGAATATTAATTTAGAAAGGGTTATTAATATGAAGAGTTTTACAATGTAAAGTGTTATTTTGTCATAGAAAACGTGTGGAAATTGATTTTCTTATTTAAGGAAGGTTTCTTTTCGATATTCCTTGTTTAGTCGGTTTTCTTCTTTAAAGAAAGTTCTTTTTTTTTTTTTTTTTTTCAGAATTCCTTATTTATGAAAGATTTGTTAAAGGAAATTTTCAATTCCTTTTGGGAATGCGATTACTTAGAGGCCAAAGATACTCACCTTATAAATAGTGAAGCTTATTCTTTGGTTGTATATAATAAGAGAGGTCTCAAGATATACCTACAAATTCTATTTCTAACATTTACTAAAAATTATCTCATTTTTTATCCTCTTTGTTATTGCTCCTCTTTCTAAGATGTTTAATCCTCATGTTACTATGACGGATAGCATTCACAACGAACTTTGTCAGATGAAGAAGGACAATCCTACATTTGGCAGAATAATGATGGTGTGGTTGAGATAGATGAAGATGACGACGATAGTCATGAGGTACTTAAAATCTTTACAAGTAAGGCTATTGAAATGTTAAATTTAGCTGAAACATTTTGGGTACAACAAGAAGGTGATCACAATAACTTCTTGAGAACAATTCAAAAGATGAAGGATGAAGTCAAAAATATCAAACGTGGTGGCCTTGTGCAAACTAGCATCTTGAAGTACTTTTCTAGTTCTTGATTATTATGTAATATATTTTGTACTTTTATGGAATTATTAATTTATGCGACAATCGGGTTCGAAATTTTACACTAGGTTTTAAAAAGAAATTATTAATTATTACAATAGATGAGTTTATTAATTTTTTACACTGGCACGAATCGGGACCGTGATTTTTTATTGATTTAGATCGGATATTAATTTATAGGAGATTAATTTACATGGTTTCTACGGTATAGAGTTTAATATTTTAAAGAGCAAATTTCACCATACTCACATGAGGTTCACTCTTTTACACACATAAATAACTTTATCAAAAACTCACACTTACCTCCCTACAATTAGTTGATGACCATCAAAGCTAACATTTGACCATGTCAGTATGTTTAAAAGACTAAAACACCCATGACATTAGAATATCTAAAAAAAACACCTATTTTAAAAAATTGATCTCCAGTTACCCATCACAAAGATGGACGGTGAAGATTAAGAATTGAATTACAAATAATTAAAAAAAATAGAAATTCAAAAATAAAATAAAAAATCGTTTAAAAAATAATGGATCTCCTCCATCCATCTATCTTTGAGATGGATGGTGGAGATTAAATAAATTTTAAAACAAGCTAAAATTAAAATAAAATAAAATAATGGTGGAGATCCAATCTCTATCCTCCCCCGCTACAAATGGGGGAGGCGCAGCGGCGAGGCTCCAACCACACTCAGCAGCGGACGAGGGAGATGAGACGCGAGACCTCCCCTAGTTGGGTCTCCATCGATGGACGATGGATCTTGGTGGAGATCCACAGTTCTTCTTCTTCTTTTAATTTTCATTTTTGTAATTTGATCTCCACCATCACCGTCCATCCCTAAGATAGACTGTGAAGATAAATCTATCTAAAAAAAAATTCTCTCTTTTTTAAAAATTTTTTTTTCTTTAATCAATTATTGATTTTTAACTTACTACTTAAAAAAATAAAAATAATAAAAAATAATAAAAAAAAATTAAAAAAAAATAAAAAATAGAAAAGGATCTCCACCCTCCATATTGGAGATCCATTTAAAAAAAATACCAATTTTTATTTTTATTTTTTTTTAATTTAGAATTTCAAGGGTATTTTTGACAATCAAACTTGGTCAATAGTTAAGTTTGACTAATTATAGGAAGGTGAGTGTCAATTAATGATAAAATTGATTCCGCATGTAAAAGAGCAAACATTAGAGATGTTTGGTAGCTCGGAAAAAAAAAGGAGGAGTTTTAGTGTAATTTGCTCTTAACAAAATATGGGTTTTGTTTGGTCACGTCCCACGTTATCCAAATTGCATTGCACACTGTCATAATCACATTGCATATTAAATTTGATTTGCACCATCACCGAAAGTTGTATTTTTTACTTATTTTTCAAACTTAATACACCCAATATCTGATCTCTCTATCTCTATCTTTGTATACGTCTCTCTCTCTCACCTCCATTGAATGATTTATTTTTTCTTCTTATTAATTTCTTTTTTTTTTTTTTTTTTGAGTTTTTTTTCTTCTTCTTATTTCATGGTGGAAAAGAAAAGAAAAAAATAAAGTTGTTTCAACACAACGACAACATTATAGGGAAAAAATAAACTTCAAACTTACTTTTAAAGAATGAATTGTTTCTAGATGATTGATATCATTCTCGGACAATTCTTACAAATGCTTGATATCATTGTTAGACAATTCTGGCAGATGTTTCATGTCATTCTCAAACAATTCTTTCAGATGTTTGATATCGTTCTCAAACAATTCTTATATATGCTTGATATCATTCTCACTCTTCCATAATATTTTATATGTATGTAAGAAGCAAATTTTAGGTTTTAAGAGTTAAGAAAAAAAAAATCAAGAAACAAATGATAAGAACGTGTGTTTTTTTATTTTTTTGGGGGAAAAGGAATATGGGATTTTACTAGATTTACTTTGTTGAAGATTTTTTTCCTTAAATCATATATCATTTGATGTAATTTTGATAAAGAAAAAAAAAAGAATATTATATAATTAAAAAGTGGGATATAAATAGACCAGTAGGGGGTGTGCCAATAGCACCACTCTATATATTTTTTTTTTGACATAATATACTTGCATAATTTATATTTACCCTTTTCTATTCATTTATATAAATTTTAATTTTCCTTTTATGTTTAAGAAACAAAATTTTCAAGTGAAAGGCCAGTGAGCTAGAGTATCAATTGGTTAGAGCGTGTGGTTGTTAACCACAAGTTCGAAGGTTCAACCCCTTCCTCTAGCAAAGAATTTAAATAAAAAAATTTTAACAATATCCAAAAAAGAAAGAATCAGGTCTCAATTTTTACACTAGCATTGGCTTCAAAAAGAAGATGAACTATGAGCTTTCCGGTTCTTAAATCTTTTTTTTTTTTTTTTTTAAGAGTTCTTGCGTATTTTATTTCAAAACCAGCAATTGCTATTGCAAAACAGCTTGTATTTGTCCATTTAACATTACATTTCAATGGTGTCTGCGAAGTATGAAGAATCCCACTCGTTGAAACTTGTAAACAAATGCCAATCTATCTTCCTATAACTTTTATTGCTATACCGATATTGAGCTAAACACATTAACAAACTTTTGTATTCAAGGAATTCTCTCAACATAGCGCACACATACAGCGCAAAGAATTCTTTGCGCTCATTAAACTTCCATGTATAAAAAAAAAAAAAAAAGGGTTTTAGTTTCTCATTTGAATTCTATGCATCAATAATTATTCTTCAACATAATTCTTATTTGAAATATTCCATTTTTTGCAGATACGCATTTACATACCACACATAAAGACACAAAAAGAGAAAAAACAGAAGAAACAACAAAGCAACCTCAGATGAACGTGGAGAGAGAGAGCGAGAGAGAGAGGGATGGAGGGAAACAGCAGAAGAATTTGGAGGGAGATGAGATGGTATTCTTCTACTCATAAATCAGTTGGGAAAGAAGGAATTTGGGTAATGGATTGAAAATACAACAAAAACGACTCGATCAGCCTGAATTACAAGATTATATACAACAAATAATACACAACATATCCCTAACCTAGAAAAGGTAATACATTTCTCCCTCTCTTTCTACTCTTCCAAACTGACCATATCTGCAAAAATCTACCCCCTAAAAATTGAAAGGAAACTAGCAAAAAATAAGCGGTGCATGCACTAAAGATGAGATGAAAGATAATAAAAGAAAATCAAGAAGCATCCACCACTGTAAAATAACTTAATCCACCATTACAAGAAAAGAGAGAAAGAAGACTGTCACCTACACATGAATATCCTTGTCAAACACGAATCCTTAACCCTCATACCATTTGAGTCCTTAAACCCGCTTTACTGCGAATTTTCCCTTATTGACTGTAACTGGGAGAAGGAGATCCGGATTATAGACCCCCCAAGTGAGGTAGCATGCTTGCAAATAAGGGCTTCAGTGGCCTGCTCCTCAGTTTCGAAAAGAATAAGGGCCTGCTTCTTCCCATTCATCTCAAAAAGCTTGGTGTTCAAAATGGAGCCATGTTCCTCCAGGTGGCTCACAATCTCCTCCTCGGTAATATCCTGCGGGAGAGTAGAAAGGTGGATCATCTTTGTTGGGGAGCAGCAGTAGCGATAGTTCTTTGCAGCGTTGCGGTTGAAGCGGTTGAGATTGGAGTTTGAGTACTCATGTGTGTCAGCACCTTGAGTTATGTTTGGATGCTTAGAGAAGTTTACCTCCAATCGCTTCCCAAACAGCATGGCTCCCTATTATAACATATAAAATAATTAGCATTCAGCAAGGCCTAGTTTAGCAATAGCAATGTAGACCATCTGATAATCAAATGTGACTCACATTACAAGGTAGAAGTACTTTCCAATTGTCTTGCAAGATTTCAAGCGGTAATAACAATATGAATAAATCACACAGAATAGTACATTACATTCAATTACTTGAACCCGAAAAAAGCTAGGACTATTACAACTACAAAGGCACAAATAACGAGGAGATATTTAAACATAACTAAAAGCAGTCCAGCATATCATGTTTATTGAGCCTTCTCCCCACTAATAACTATCAAATTCAGGGAATGGCATGTCCGCTAGGAATATCTATAGACATGAATTAGTCTACACCTCTTTCCGAACATCCATGTTAATCATCATAGTTGACAATGCATCAAAATATAGGTGGATAATCAAAACACAAAATTTAAAACAAAAACAAATGAATTAATAATCTTTTTCCAGGCAACAACTTAACCCAGTAGTTATATATGAATTGAACCTAAACCAACTGAGAACATAACTTCTTTTTCTTTTTCATAAGAGGTGTTGGAACATAAATTGCCAAATATTGGTAAAAACTGAATCATAGAAAGAAGTCAGATTGAGTCATGCAGAGACTGGAAAACCCTGCCTGCTACATAACTCAATACCCCTCATTAAGAGAACAGCTAGGCAAGCCATATGATTCAATCATCACGTGATTTAGTATCCCAAAAATACCAAGAGACAAATAAATATTGAACCAAGAAATGGCTCAATTACTTAAATTTTTTGGCAAACTTTAATGATCAACAAAACAATGTTTGAAAACGCTATATGAACAAACCTTCAGAAAGTGCACCGCCAATTCAGACTGGAAGCCATCACCCATCTGAACAAGTGCATGATCTGGTTTATTACGGAGAAGTTTAATCCTTATGATGTTTCCATAGAGGGAGAACAGGTTGAAAAGCTTGTCCTCATCTATTCTCTGAAGCACATAACCATTTTTCAACAGAAATCAACTAAACTTCGTAACTTTTAATTATAAAAAAAAAAAAGCAACATAGAAGATGATCAGAGATGCTTACATCAGGATTAAGATTGGAGACTAAGATTGTACACCTATCATTTGTCCCACTTATTCCAGGAGGTAGACCTCCCCCAAAGGCAGCCGCAATAGCAGCCGCATTGGCCATCTAGGTGTCAGTAAAAGACCAAGAAAATCCTATTACACTCATGGGAGAAGTAATTATCAATTTGATAAGGGACAACTCTCACAGCATTGCATACCATAAGAATTCCTACCAATATCAAAGATCTATAAAAGAAATTAAATTGTATGTGTAATTCTAACCAATACAATTAATATGACCCAAATGTGAACTAGAAGAAGGGCATCTTTGGTTACATTCTCATCTTGTCTTCTCATTTTTATTTAGCAAGAAAGAAAAAATGTTGTTAAATAAAATAAATTAAGATCAAAAGGAGGTAATATGGATGCAGGTGGCGACCGTAACCCTACTTCGATGACAAACAGTTTGGACCAGGTTGCAGTTTGCTCATACACATTGTCTGTCATTAATACTTTTAGTTTCCAGATAAAGGAAAAATAAAGGATATTTTCTTTTAGTTTTACAAAATGCCAAACAGGACCAAATGAAATTTAGTAATAATTGGTAGCAATTAGGAAAACACAGAAAAAAGAATACGATACAACCATATTTAAACAAATTAAACAGCACATCAGACCACAGATGTCCCATATGTTCCCACACGAAAGATATATATAGATGCTAATATCCACCAGCTCAGAAAGATCTCATATATTATTCATAACATTTACCGGAGCAATACCAACCTGTGGAAATGCAACTGGAACAAAGAAACAAAAAATATGTCAGAATAATGTGTAAAACAGAGTAAAAAGTAACATTTGAAGGTGCAACTGCCAGATTAAGCACCTGCGCCGGCTCCAGAAGCATACATACCTCCAGAATCACCATACCCAGACTGCTGCACCAAAAGCAGATGCAAATTTAATGTCCAAACGAAAATGACAGGCAAAATCTTCAACATCAAGCTTTAACTACACAAAAAAAAAAGGTAAAAAATGAAATAACATAAATATAGAGAAAAAGGTAGTGAAATATACTTGTGAGGATCTTCCTTTCTGTTCTGCAGGAAGATTTGGATTTGTGAAATCCCTGAGCAACAAAAAAAAGCATGTATACAACATTCAGCAGAACTGAAAAGATAGCTTCAAGAAGATGAAAGAGAGCAAATTCAGAAACCCAAGGAACTTGTATTCTACATTTCTACCTTGATCGCTCATTATTGTAGTTCACTTGCAACTCATCAAGGCTGGATTACAAAAATGAAAAACAAAATTAATACACAGAAGTCAGCAAAAACTAGAAACAAAAATACACAAATACATATCCGTGTGTAGACACTCATGCTGAGTGCCAAAAGTGACAATGACACAAATCGTAATTGCCAGAATCTTATATAACCTACTTTGAGAACTGAATGTCCAGCTGACAACAACCATCGTAAATATTCCGACCCTATACAAAAGCCAAGAATTACAGATCTTTCCAGAAACCAAACACCAAATAGACTATAAACAAAGATTGGTTCAGAGTAACTTGAAAAGCAAAAGATCTAAGAATACCTGAAGAGAAGTTCTTGCTAAAACAGCACTCTGGCATAACTGATACTGGATAAGGGCTTGAAAACCTACACACAGTTCGCACAAAAGGATGAAAAAAAGGAGAAAAATACATGGAAAAACATTTTAAGAAACACCAAACGCACAGCTCTACTGGAGTGATTCTGGGTCTTTCTTAAAAGTACGGGGCATAAGGTATGTCCACAAAGACACTCCAGGCATAAATAAAATAATATAAAAGCAAGTAGATTTCACAACAAAGGATACTTGTTAGAACAATTGTCATGAAAAGAATAAAAACAAATGAATATTTAAGGAAATTTCAAACAAATTATTTATCGAATCAATGCTGATGAGTTGAAGGGAGAGCCAACTTTCAAAAATATATAGAGAGAGCGAAAGAAAACTTGAAGCTGACCAGCTGACTTCTGAAATGTGACGATCTTCTCCACAAATCCATGAGGAGAAAAAACTTGATGCAGCACTTCCACAGTAATAGGATAAAGCATGTGATGGACTGTAACTAAGAGAATTCGGTTCGGCTATGCATCCAGAGAGTGCCCAACAGCAAACCAGCATAGAGACAGAAGAGAGAGAAGAGAATAAATAGAGAAGTATAGATAGAGAGAAGAGAATATATAGAGAAGCAGCGGTAAAGAAAAGAAATAACCATCAACCATGCATCATACAGGTAATACTAAAAAACCAATGAAATAAAAAGGAGACATGACAATATCAGTGGTGGAGGGAGCAAGTCTTTTTTTCTAGGCTATCTGGCTCATTCACACTTAAGTATCAACTATCACTCCTGTACCAAGCTGCTATTGTGTCACACAAGAAAAGGCGAACTCTATAGTTTTAACGATGCAATCCTACTGTATAAAAGGTTTTGGGCAATAATCTCTATTAACAAAACAAAAAAATCAATTGAGATCAGATTCAAAGGTTCACGGTCCACAATTTTAGATAATTCTCTTAAGAGAATTGACTCTCTAACATGGAAGTCCTCAAAATAGGGGACCAGCTATATATGGAGCCAGATCAGCAGCCACTGTTTGTTACACACATTGTGACACAATTTCTTGATCATTAGATTAGAACACTTCCAATAGTTAAGATAGGAAAAAACATACATAATTAATTTAAATTGAAATTTATTTAGGTGAGAATATATCTCAACCATTGAGAGTGCTCTAATCTAATGGTTGAAAACTTTGCCATAATTTAAATGTCATCTTATTACTGGTCCCACAGAAAAAGAAACCCACATCTTCTAAACTTAACTTTCACGTACGATCAAATCAAGATATTGAACTTATTTACATTATCTTGGCCGTCAATATCCACAATTTCTAATCAGTGTGCGGTGTTATTATAGTTACATTCCATTTAATCCACAGTTACCATAATTTGGATCTATTCCTCCTCTGTTATGCCATCTAAAGTCAATAGTAGACATGAAGACTGCAAATTTTTAGCACAAGTAATTTGCATTCAACACTCATAGAAAATAATGAATCAGAAGATGACTAAAAAGATACTTATATTTTAATGCATTTTTCTTAAAATCAAAGGTGATATTAACAGGTAACATATTGCACTTAAGTCGAAACATCATCTCTACATATATACAATACTAAATAATAAAATGGTAATTGACACTAAAATAAAAAGATTTGTTCATTCAGGTGATTTTTGTTTAAATATCAACATGACTGCAATTTGCTTCCAACAAATCAGTATATGGTACCAACCTCATCCCCTCGCGCTTGAGCATTCTGATCCATTGTTGTTAGTTCCTGGTGTGATGAGAACTGGACATAGACATTCCTCCCCCTGAAATGATACAGTATTAATAGACATAAATTGACAATTGTGTATTTGCCAATTGCGACATTTCTATACCTTATGGTTGGCTGGACATTAGTGTAGAATTGCAGGGCACTAATGGCTGAAGGAACATCTTGCATTTGGAGAAGAGCCTGGACATCACACATACACAATAGAACAAATTAAATCATAGGTTTGGCTGAAGTTTAACCAGTACATAGCTGCATCAACCATATAGGCAATTAAGTAAGATGAACCTGATTTTTCGCACGAAGCATCACAAGCTTAGTTATGACTCCAAAGGGCTGGAATAGCTGAAGCAAATCATTCTGATAGAAAAAGTGCAAGAGTAATAGTGAACCAGATGATACATAAATAGAGTTGGAGAAAACATATGCAATTTATATATCAAAGTGAAACAAAGGTGAGATGTAGCACACCACAAGTTCTATCAACTTCTTCCAATAGATACTTTCAATGCGCTTGGCACAAAATTACAAAATAAATAATGCCTAGTAAATAAATTAACTTGCACAGTTAGATCAGTTAAATACCCACTACAGCCAAATGTTTTCACCCATTAGTTAGCAACTCCAAATGACCCCAATAAAATTCAACCTAACAGCTATAAATATTTTAACACATTCTTCAGCATCGAGGTCATGTCACCATGCAATGATAAATGAACATTATATTTCAGAAACCATTACTTTATCTATCAGTGCTAGACTATTGGTCACTCTTGTATTCAAATGTCCCAAAGCTCATTCCATATTTTGGGCTATTATCAGGCTTAGCTGTCCGCAACTTAGACTGTATATAACGTCTACTCCACTCTATTAGAAAAAACAAATCTTCATTCCTTAAATGATGTTAATAACTCCAGTTGCTTAACATGTTAGAAGACAAACCAAATTCCATATATTGTGATTTTGTTACTGTGCATTTAATATGTATATAATAGTCTCTCATGACATTGAATTTGCTCGAAAGATAGAAAACTTTCTACAAGTTAAATAAAACATACATAGTCAATAAAGATTTTGAAGCTACAACAATCTTATTGGTTTTAAAATTAATGTTTTTAAAGAAAAACTATTTTACCAAAAATGTACATTTTTTCATACCATGCTAGATACAATGAATACTATTTGAAATATTTTTGTAGATAATGCTAGGATAGTTGCGGGCTTCCAACACATAAGACAATCACTCAGATATTAGTCCACGTGCACATGTAGGCCCCACGGGAGTTGGGCTCTCGTATGCATAAATGGGGCCTGGGGCAAGACATGGGTGGACTGGATATATACATGTTGGACCTTACACTACTATCCTCAGCATTCCTCGTATACATATACGACAAGGATTCCGATGAATGTAAGAATTCAAAAAACATTTAAAATAAGTAACAATCAACTATAATTATCATAAAAGAAACAAGCCTGTGAACACCTTCAATGGGACACCAGAACCAGTAAGCCAGAAGATCATTTTCCCCTTATAAATACTACTAAAAACAACAAAAAATTAGACTTTTTTTTTAACTTTGACCAATAAAAAGTTCACTTTTTCTACAAGACACCCAAACACAATTCACTTTATTCAACCTCATTGAGCATGAAATAACATTACAGACTCAATTGAATAGGAGAAGAAAAGGATAGGCACATACTTCAGAAATCTCGTGGCCCACGTTACGAACATGTATAACTTTAGAAGGTTCTGTCATTTTGAAACCGCCCTGTAAACAATAAACGAATCAATTTCAGTATATCTCACTATCATGTCAAGCAAATTCAATATATATATAAGCTCTAAATCAGTGTGAAATCAAGATTAATCTTTGAAACGAATATATGAGCAAGTAAATGTGTAGAAATAAAAGCGAGCGAGACTGATAATTCTGAGCTCAATCATATGTATGGAAGCAGAGAAAATAGGTTATAAAAGTTAACGAAAACTCCCGAGCTACAAACTATGATATCATCAGAGAGTAGACACAGTAAGATCTCGAAAATCGAAGAGAGAGAGAGAGAGAGAGAGAGAGAGAGAGAGTTGCCTTGATGAGAGGAGAGGAGAGAGAGGAGAGAGAGAGAGAGAATCAGAAGTAAAGTGTTGTTGTAGATCGACTACTTCTTGGCATGTTAAGAGTTATCGGGTGTGATTGCGTAGCCCTATCTATTTTGGGGAAATTTCACTAAAGTCCCTACGTTTTATAAAATGTCACATTTCTAAATGTCATTGTTATATTAGTAACTTTAACCCCTTGTTTCTTTTTTTAAATACATCATTTTATTCCTTCTGTTAGTCAACGGTTAATTTTGACTAATAGTGTTAGGAGTATTTTATACTTTTCAAAATATGTCATGTGTAAAAAATTATATATAATGATTGAGACTTGGGAAAAAGCCAACAAGGTGGCTAACATGGTGAATGAGAGGCATATTTGGGGTCAACCTGTGATTTCGAAAGTAGCCCCGTATGGGTGGAATAAGCGACAGTTTTTGGCAATTAGTCAGGGTTGTTTGAGTAAGGTGGATGGAGAGCCAAGAAATGTGGACGGAAAAAAGAAGGGTATCCATGGTGGACAACAGAGGAATCCGACCTTTGCAGAGGCGGTCTCTAGGCACCATGATAAGTACGGTAATGAGGGACCTAATGTGACTGTTAATATCAAGTCTATGTCTTGGGGTAAGGAGAAAAATGAGGAGGAATGGACTTCAAAGTGTGCAATAGGAGTTCTGAAAATGTTTTCTAAGGTGGCCAAAGTAAACTCACGTTTGAGTTCAAGAGGTTTTTTGTTTCATTCATCTTGGAGATAAAAACATCATATGGCGTTTTGAGTCAAAATTGGAGAAGAAAAGTTTTATGACTAGTAGATTCTTATGGGACGATTGCTTTGATTCAATAAAGGAGTGGTCAGAAGCTCTAATTCCTAAATCAAGGTTAGTGTGGATAAACTTTTCAGGGGTTCACCTATCGTGTTGGAATTTTGAGTTCTTTATGCAACTGGGATGGCAGCTTGGAGAATCATTAATGGTTGAAGAGGACACCAAATTCATAAGAAGATTAGATAGAGAGAGGGTCTTAGTGTTGGTCCCTCAAGATCGACAGTGCCATAAGAAGATCAATGTGGTGATGAGTGATTATTCATTTGAAGTCTAGATTTTAGAGGATTCTGCTCAAGTGGATTCTTCTTGGTTGGAAAGTTATTTGGGTTTGTTTATGATGGGATTTCAAACTAATTTGAATCCTTTGCCAGTTGAGGAAAGATCATATATGTGCTCTAGGAAAGGTGGTAGGTCATGTCCTTTTTTCTATTTCAAATTTTTCGAAAGTAGATAAGGAAGGGAAAGGTGATGGTGGCCAGCTCATAAAGCCAAAGAAAGGTGACAGTGAAGGAGTGTTATTGATGTTGTCAGAGGAAACAGGAGTAGGGCTCAAGTTAAAAGGGTTTCAGAAGAAAAAACAGGGCATTGGTCATGGTGAAGGAATCTTTGCTTTTTCGGATTCCAAAAGGAGGTTTTTTTTTTTATGAAAGTTGTAATGAGATTTCAAATAAGGAGGCCAATGTGAGGGAAGGGACTTTAACCCCTAATGAATACCTGAATGGACCTTTTTTTTTTAAAGAGGATGGGTTATTATTGGGTCAAGAGGAAGTTGTGAAGGATGGAATGATGGGAAGCCCTTCTGATGCTAAGTTTTAGATGGGCCTGGTGGCTGTTACAAAGGGTTGTGAGAAGGATAGCCCTTTTACAGGTTTTTGCAATGGCCTGAGAGGTTCTTTAAATTATTGGCATTTTGAAAGGTGTAGTGAGATGAGTCCTAAGGTTGGTGGGTTACCAGTGGTCACTCCCAGTAGTTTGAAGAGAATAAGAGGTAGAAAAAGCTTGTATTCTTGGAAGAGGCATAACATGGTAACTAGGAGTTATAGTGCTTGTATATTATCTTAACTTCAGAATTCTGAGGTGAAGAATAGAGTGGTGTGGAATCTTGAGGAAGAAATTGCAAAGGTTTTAGAGGTAGGATTGGCCCGCGGAGTCAATTTCTATGGTAATAAGAGAGAGTTAACAGAGATCATGGCTAGTAGGAAGGCGGATTTCGTGATTTGGTGAGAACTTTGGTGCTTAAATTCAAGCATGTTGTGTCGTAAGCTTTTAGTGGCCTTTGTTGTGGGTTTACGGTTTCGGTTGGAGCAGTTGAGGGAGTTTTCTGATCTCGATCCCTTTCCCTTTTCTGCCTTTTTTTTTTTGGCATGTCTGGTTTGCGATGGGATCCCCTGTTTTTCCTTGTAGTATGTCACTTTGGCTATGGTGTTTTTCTAGGATGTTTCTTTTTGTTGTTGTTTTGTGTTGCTTTGTCTTGCATGGCTTTTTGGTGTTGGGTGTAGTATGTAGCTTCTTGGTGTGTGGGTGTTTTGCTGTTGTTGGCTTTATGGCATGTTCGGTGTTTTTCTTGCCTTTTGTCTAGTGCAATAAATTGGCTGTTCAAAAAAATAATATTAAATAACTTATTGTAAATATGGTTTGACTAAATTGTTGTTAAAAGCAATATTACTGGTTAATATTAGACATTGGATTTTTAACCCAAAGGTCTACAAAATTCAAAGAATTAAAAAAAAAAAAAAAAATTAAACCCAATAACATTGCTTTTAACATCAACTTAATCAAACCTATTTTAAATAAGTAAAAGATAAAAAAAAAAATAAATAAATAAACTTGGGAGATCACACCAAGTATGGTATGGTGCGATCTCCCAAGAGCTTCATCTCCTCTCAAAGAGCTTGAAGAGGGGTCATTTCCCAATCTTTATCTATTTGTTTTGGTTGAGATTTGTAGCATCTTCTACCTAAATCCCAAATATTTTACAGTTTTTTTTCTTTTATCCATGAAGCCCAAATCTCTTCCCTTCCATGGTTTCCAAATCTCTAAATCAATGACTTTCAATTTTATTTTTTTGGATTTATTATTATTATTATTATTTTGACTTTATTGGGTTGATCATAATTTTGGTGATGGATTTGAAGATGGGATGAAGTTGGAAATAGGAATTGAGTTTGAGATGTGGTTGAAGATGGTGTTGGAGATGGGGTTTTTGATGGTCCGGATAACCAAGCAAGAAGTCATGACTAGGATCGGGAAGGTCCGGATAGTCATGTATGGGAGGCTCCCTAGAGGCATGAGTGCCTTGGATAGGGAGTTGGCTATTATATTGGTAGGCCTATGCGTATGGTTAGACATAGACTCCAAAAGAGCGGGGTACACGGGAGGTGTATGCACTCTTGAGGAATTTCTAATCTTCCATCGATGTTGGTTTTATGTGTTGTCCAATATATGGTGGTTTCACATCATTAAGGGATTTCATACTTTCCAATAGGGTTGGGTAGACTTAGACTCCACTAGGTTGGGTGAGCTAAAGATTGGTCACTTTGTGGATTCTCTATTTTTACCATCCAATATATATAGTACCCTAATGGTTGTATTTCAACCCGTGGATGTTTCCTCCTTGGAGGTTTTACCACGTTAAAAAATCTCATGTGTCAATTCTTTCTATCTCTCTTTTTGTATATGTTTATGTGTATGTTTTAATCTTGTGGTACAATATTCACTTGTGATATATTTGGAAGCAAGATTGTGTAAAGTGTGATTTGTAATCAATATTCATTTTGATCATTTTTGCATATACAATTCATTTGTGTAAATATAATTCTCTTATTTTTTGATTCTTTTGTATAGATGTTTTTAGATTGATATTTGTATATTCATTGAACATTAATATTATTACATGTATCCTTTGTTTTGGTTTTAATATATTTCCTTCATTAGCAAGTTGTAATAGTTTTACTTAGTATACTTACATTGTAATATTCAAAACACAACTTGTGGAATTTGATCTTAATTGAATATCTTGTATATAAGATACATTGTTTGTTGGTATATGTTTTGTAGACTAAGGGTGGTGAATTGAGCTTACGTGTGTTAATTGTTTTCTCATAACAATCATGTTTAAGGTTAATTTGTATGCTCACCAATGTTTTGACATAAGTCACGAAAGAGTTTTTAAAACTAGTGTGTCAACCTATTCACCCCCCCTCTAGGTTGTTTAGTATAACCTTGTAGGTATTTTCAAAACTATAAATGCTATAAGACTTGTTAAATCAGAAATCACTTTATTAATATGAATAGATTGTCAAAAATACTTATTATACTTTTGCTATTGAGCTTGAGCATAATCCTAACATTTGAATCTTCCATTGTTAAACACGAGAAACATCAACAGAACAAAAACAGAGGAGCACAGAACAACAACCCAATGCTTTGGAGACTTTGTAATTGTGTTTCGAGACTTTGTGTTTGTGTTCCGAGACTTTATGTTTTGAGACTTTGTGATTGTGTTCTAAGACTTTGTGTTTCCAAGACTTTGTGTTTTGAGACTTTGTGATTGCTTTACGAGACTTATGGGTTGTTGTTCTATGCTCCTCTCTTTCTGTTCTGTTATGTTCTGTTCATCTTCTCCAACCCCAAATCCCTAATTCAAAACCCTTCGTTTTCAGAGAAAGTAACATACTTTGTTTTTTAAGAGAAATCAAAAGTCGCTATTGTGTTTGGTTGTGGTCGTGGTCGTCGACGGCGGCATACGCATGTTTATGGTCCACCATCGTCGTTAGTGTACATGTGTTCATCGATTGGTCTGTGTACGTGTGTTCGTCGATTCGTTAGTTCCTCCTCCATTGATGGAAGATTTTGAAAGAAAAAAATAAATAAAATGGTGAAGAAGGTTACTGTGGGGGGCATTTTTGTCCATTCACCATAATAGGTGCCTTTTAAACATAAGTTATTAAAACGGAGACAGTGTTGAAAAGCCACCTCCTAAAAGTGCAAGAAAATTTTTGGACTCCATGTTTGGTACCTTGTATTGTATAATATTAGGAATTTAAAATATATTAGAATAACATAATACAATGTTTGGCTTGTTTTATACTATGCATTGTATTGTATTAGCTAATACATTTTAATTGGTCTAATACAATGGATGATCTATTAGCTAATACAAAGGTTGGAGGTTGTATTATCTAATACAAACGAGAGAGAAATAATTGTAAGTTCCTTAATTTTGATTGGCTTATTTCATGACAAACCATATTTTGGGGTTTAATATGTAAGGGTAGTTTAGAGCTTCCTTGTTCGTGATCAAGCTTATTTGGATTTCAAGCCCTCAAGCACAAGAGCTCATTGAAGGTATAATCACTTGTGCTTAACCTTTGTTGAAGAGATTAGTTGCACACACACACTTCTGTTGCATGCATGCATGTTCATTGCTTTTTGTGTGCACTCATTTCACTCTTCACACTTGCACATTTTTTGAGATTTCTATGTGCATTGTTGTGGTGTGCGCTAGTCTAGCGCTAGTCGTCATGCACCACACCAGCGCAACTCAAGCAGAGGATCACTGTTGGTCCTGCGCTGGTCGTCATGCACCTGTTGGATCAGAGGTTGTGCGCTACTTGACCAGCGCACAGACCAGCGCACTCGATGGGATCTGGGCAATTTTTTATCAAAACGACACCACTTCATCTAGGACTCCTATATATACCATTTTCTTCCTAACTCGTTTGTGTGAGCTCAAAATTAGATTATAGTGAGAGAAACTCAAACCCTAGAGAGAGAAGCTCCCAAGAACTCATATTTACTCAACCAACACCTTTCTATGAGCATCTAGCATCTTCCTAGCATCATCCAAGCATGAGTCTTCTTGATTTATTTGATTAGGTAATCTCTACATGTTCTAGATCTTTTTGTTTCATCTTTATGACATATTTGCCTAGGTTTAGCATTTAGTTTGTGATTAAATGCATGACTCTTTAATCAATGTTGTTTGTAACATATTTGAGTCTTTGTTTATTGGTTGAGATGTGTTGTTTGTGATAGCTAGCATTTAGGACTATTTTGCCCTCTAGCTAAGTCTATATGCTTTGCATTTAGACATTGTTGATTAGAACTTCTTGATTACATTTGTTAATTGTATATTTATTGTCTTTGCCATAGTTATTGACAACTTGTGTTGATTTGGCTTTGTTTGATGACTAGGTCTTAGACTTGCATGTCTTCATCTAGTTAGGTCTTTATGAGCATTCATATAGACATCATGATATCTAGGATGGTTCACATTGACATCTTAAATTCCTAGATAAGCATTTAGTGTAGCTTAGCATTATTTGCATTTAGAATATTATCATATTCACATAGGTTATTGATCTCTTCATTGAGAATTAAGTCTTGTGACTACCAGTGAGTAGTGCTTAAGCACCTTTGGTCTAGAATCACTTTAAAAGGTCTACGGGTAGTAGTGGTGGGTTAGTAACTGAGAATGGTGTGACTAGAGGTCAATCTAGGGTTGTAAACATCATTACATATAATGGATTTGAGGACCGTGTATGGCTAGTAGAATAGCTTGTGGTTATTCCTTGTTGAAGGTTTCCACGTAAAAAATCAAGTGTTTTTTACTTTCCACACTTTTACTTGATTTTTATTGTATGTTTGTTTTGGGTTAATTGTGATTAATATTGACTGATCGAAAAATTGATAATAATCGATTAACAATCCATTCACCCCTCCTCAAGTTTGTATTAGACACATGTAATATATATTTTCAATAATTATAATAAATATATCAACATAATAAATATTCAAAATAACAACAATAACAACAACAACAACAACAATAATAATAATAATAATAATTGTTATGTGTGTAAATTCGGCGAGATGACACGTCAGCAGAAGTAGCAGGTAACGCAGACATCTGGAAGCACCACATTATCATAAGTCAACGAATCAATCTACAAGAAGTTGACTGGAGACACGTCACCAGGTCAGGGTATGTGACAGAGAATTCCGCGATAATAGCACGTGTTCGCCAAACCAAGCCACTTGATTTGGAAAGCTTTAATGAACAAATATCCTACTCGCCAAATATCTTTCTTCAGCGAGATCTACTTGGACAAAAAAGAAGTATTGCCTTGTCAAGATGCACTACATCTCGCGAAGATGATCACGCTTATAATGTTTACATTTAGCGCCCATTTTACCTTGTTTTTGTAATCGTTTTCTAAAGCATTCTATGTGTTTAATGTTGTAATTAAGCTTTTTCAGGTAAAATAGGCAACTCAAGGGCATTCTTGTCCAAGGTGAAGAAAAGAGGGCAATTTAGGCAGAAAATAGAAGAAAAGTAAGTCCGGCGAGTTCAGGCACTCAGACCGACGGGACATGTCTCGTCGCACAAAGTTGCTGGAAGGAGAATCTTGTTATCTGGCGAGTTCAGACACTCTGGCCAACGGGCACAAAGCCGCCGCACAAACCCACCGACAACTCCGATGAGCTGCAAATGGTCAAAGCTCGCCCCAAAGTCAATGAAAGCTGCCCCTTTGTCCACCTATTGTCCTTGGAAGGCCTTCTCTCTCATGCACACACACTTGCATTCAACAAGCTATTGAAGGAATGCTCTCAACTTAGAAAACATATACTTAGTTTTTACAATTTTAGAGATAGAAAGTTAGAGAGAAGATAGAGAGAAGTAGATATTAAGTAGATATTTTGTTCTTAGCAATCAAGAGAGATAGTTATTTTCTTAGCCACTTTCTAGGTAGCCAAACATCATATGTTGGTTACTTAGAGTAATCACTTCAAGTTGCCATAGAAGAATTAGTTGCTTGGATTGCAAGGAGGATCATTTCCACTTCTCAAGCTTGTCAATTGGTGATGTTTCCTTTATATGTATACCTAAGTAATTGTGATACTATGTGTAACTAATTCCTCTTGTTAGGGGATTAGAGGTAATTCTTGTATTTCCTTTGTTATTTAATCAATCATCTTGATATTATCTTCTCAAGTTATGCATATGTACTTAAATGCTTGCATGAGTGGTGGTTGCAACCACCTATCTTCTTTATGGTGCAATAACTTGATGAAATTGTATGCATGTGACCAATTATTGCATATTACTAGTGTAGCATCTATGTGTAGAGATTACTAACATGTAATTCTCTACTAACATTTGACTAATTTTCCTTTAATCACTCTCTAATCTTAGATTTCATTGTGATTAAGTAGAGAATTTATTGTTTAATAATTCACATGAATAGATGCATGTTAGTAATTGAGTACTAAGCTAAATGAATGATTGATTAGAAACTAGGATTATACTTAAATGAATCTAATCCCTTAACAACTTTTAATCTAGAATTTGAATCAAGTTACCTAGCCGATCAATCCTAGCATAGTTAATTTGTTAATCATTAGTTGATTTAATCAACCTTGTTTAGCATAATTAGAGAATTGTAGAATTAAGTAAATTTAAGCGTCTTTATACGTCTTCCTCGTGGGAACGATACCCTTACTTGCTTACTACACTAGTTCAACGACTTGTGCACTTGCAATAGGGTCACCAGACTCGCGCGTCCCTTTAGTATAACCGGAATAGATTAGGGTAAATTGTAGTGACATTTGTAGAACCGATTCGGGCGTGTCAAAATTTATGGCGCCGCTGCCGGGGAGTTCGGCAGGACGTTTCTTTTTAGAACATTAGTTAATTTAATCCTTGCATAAATGTAGTGAATTTCTGTTTTGAACATTTAACCTTTTGGTAGTTATTGTAGTGTACTTTCAGGTTTCTTGTCACAAATTGATGCACAGAAGACGATCTTTAGGAAGTCCACTTGAACCCTTTGTTGAAAATATCGATCGCATAGCGAGGCTACCGACGATGACGGACAATCCTAGAGGATTATCCGACCTTGAGGAAGGGTCAACCTCTTCTAGCAGTGCCTCCACTGGTTTAGAACACGGACATGATCAACGGATGATGAAGGAATTCTCATTGCCTACCGTTGGATCACATCTTTCAACTATACTGTTAGATGATGCCCAGAGGAATTACGAGCTGAAAAACTTGCACTACAACACACTCCCGCACTTTGGTGGTAACCTAAGTGAAGACTGTCTTTAATTCATAAAGGAGTATTACAATGTGGTGACCACTTTTCCACTCAGAAACTTGACGGAGGATCACTTACACATGCGGTGTTTTTCGTATTGCATGAGAGACGACGCCAAGAAGTGGCTCATGGCATTACCAGCAGGATCACTTACCACATGGAGCGGTATTGAGCAGAAGTTTTTTGCCAAGTTTTTTCCCTCATGGAAGACGAAAGAAATACGAAGTATTGATAGCTAATTTCCAGGAAAGGGAAGGGGATGCGTTTCATGAATCATGGGGTAGATTCAAGCTACTTTTAGCACAGTGCCCTTACCATGAGTATACTTTAGTATCACAAGTTCAATCTTTCTATGATGGATTGACTGGACTCTCACAAGCGATTGTTGACAATGCATGTGGAGGAGCGATGCGAGAGAAAACGGCACAGTTTGTGTTTGATAAGTACGAGATGCTTGAACAAAATTCCCAACAGAGGAACACTCGAGGTAGTCGAGAAGAAGTGAGTATGGAAATGGCAAGTCAAATGAGTGATATGAGTAAGAACATAGAGACACTCATGAGTAGGTTTGGGAACCAACCTATGGTAGCGGATCAGGTTCTTGTTAAGGAAAACCGTGGAATGGACATGAATTCCATGGTTGAGCCAGTGCAACCAAGGAAAGAAGAATTACAAGTGGTGTATCCGCCACGCTAGTCAAGACAGTTGGATGATCCCTTCTCCAACACGTACAATCGGGGATGGGCAAGGCATCCTAACCTGAATTACGGGAACAACCACTGTTTGAATCCCCCGTTACCTCCACAGAACAACAACAACAACAACAACAACTGGTATCCACCTCAGGGATACCAATCAAGACCACAGCAGAGTACGCAACCATGGAAGGTAAAGGAAAACTTACCTTGGCGCCAACAAGGCCAGAAAGACAATGAGTATAGGCCCACTAATCAGTATTACACCAATGATCCTAACCACATCAAGATTACTTCTATGGAAGGAGTAGTCAAGACATTGGAAAGACAAATAGGGGAGTATGCTGAAGTTAGTCAAAAGAAGGAGCCAGGGAAGCTCCTAAGCCAGTCTGAACAAGCCAAGTCAGCCACGGTACTAAAAAGTGGTAAGGTACTTTCTAACCCATATCCACATGAAATTTCTAATATTCCTGATAATGTTTCAGCAGACAGGGAAGTGCCTAGCAAGAATGATCTTGACACTCAAGTAGGGATAGGAACGAGCAGAGGTCCGGAGAGAGGACACAAGGATACTTCAAGGATACACAAATCGCCTAACCCGTACGCGCCACCAATTCCGTTTCCAGGAAGGCTTCAGAAGTCGAAGTTGGACCAAGCCTTTAGGGAGATCTATGACATCCTATCAAAGGTGAATGTGAGCCTTCCTTTACTTGAGGTGATTGAGAAAATGCCTGCATACGCCAAGTTCTTCAAGGAACTCAACTCAAAGGCATGGAAGAAGGAATTTCTGGAGAGAATAGTGATCTCCAAAAAAGCAAGTGCAGCCATGGAAACGGCATTGCCACCTAAGATGAAGGATCTGGGAAGTTTCATCATTACCATATCAGTTGGTGAGACTCGGAGGGAGAAGGCAATGATAGACCTAGGAGCTTCGATCAATTTGATGCCTTATGCATTGTTAAGGACTTAGGATTAGAGGGATTGAAGCCGACTATCATGGAATTGATATTAGCCGACTGCTCAGTACGACATCCAACATGAGTGGTCGAAGATGTGTTAGTCAGGGTGGGAGAATTGATCATCCCAGCTGACTTTGTTATTCTAGAGATGGAGACTGATTCATCTAAGGCAAGGGAGATGCCGATATTGCTAGGGCGACCATTTATGTCAACTACCAAGGCAATCATCGATGTCCACAAGGGACGTCTCTCCATGACTGTTTTAGGTCAAACAACAGAGTTTAAAGTGTTTGAAAGCATGAAGAACCTGTTGAAGGGTAGTGTTTGTTTTAACATCGCAAGTGCCGAACAAGATGATGAACCTCACTCTACGTTCGGGGAGTACGTAGCACTCGCTCATAGCGAGGTGACTAACAAGACCCCGCTTTTGAAGCACGATTCATCAAGTTACGAAGACACCATCACTCAGCTCAAGGAAGAAAACTGGGAGTTGGTGGAGAAGAACTTTAAACTAACTATTAAGCTTGATGAGGCTTTAAAGGAAAATTATACCCTCCAAGACAAAATTGAAGATGATTTCTCCCTAGTGAAAGATGAGTTCGGAGAAAGGAATGAGTCTTTGAGCAAGGAATTCGAAAGCAAGATGAAAGTCATGGAGAAGGAGATATATTCTAGGGACAAGGCCCTAGAAATCTTGAGAGTGAAGAATGAGAAGACTTAAGTTGAGATTGCTATGCCAAAGATAGGCACTCCGGTCAAGTCAGAAAGGTTGGTAAAACCACCTTCAAGGAAGATGATGGATGTATCACACGAGGAGTCCACCACTTTTGCTCCGAAACCAAAACCAAGGCGAAGGCCGAGAAGAAAGAACTGCATTCCACCTCCACAATCTACATCGGGAGGTACATTCTCTACATTCACTCCTATATGTCATTACTACCATAGAATAGGTCACATCCGGCCTAATTGTCCAAACAAAAGATGGCAGGTTAGAAAATATGCCACCCCTGTTCCCAAAGCCAATGTCAAGTCCATTTGGATCGCAAAATCCAAGTTGGAGGGGCTTAGTGGGAAAGGACCCCTATTTGTGATTGAACCACCCATCTCATATGGGGCATGGAGGAGATGAATGAAGTGATGTTTGTTTAAGTGTGCATGAATTGTATATCAAAGACACACTTACAACATTGATGTATTTTGCATTGTACATATTTGAGTTTTGAATAATGAATTGTTTTGATGTGTGATAAGGAAATTGACAACCCAACTCGAGCTCTTGTGTACTCGCCGAGCTTTGAAATTAAATCATTATGAGATAGGGTGCACAAAAGAAAGATTTGGGGGGTTTTAAAATCCTTGTTATAGGTTGAACATATTCATGTAGATTAATTAATGTAGGAAATATGTGTGTATTGTGTGTTTGTTTGTTGAATATATTATGTAGGTGTTAGGAAATCAAGAAGAAATAATTAAGGAATTGAAAATGGGAATTTTTCAAGGACGGCGGGTTCTGGAGGTGGGACATGTCCAGCCTTCCAGAATAAACAAGCCCGCGGAATTATCTCTGAAGGATCATGGAAATTGGCGAGTTTAGACGGCGGGACATGTCCAGCCTTCCAGAAAAGATGAAGCCGCGGCCACGCATGAAGAACCACGGCGAGCTCCATCTCGACGGGAATAAGCCCGCCATCCAGAGGGTTGAAACTCGCCAAAAATGAGAGAAGAGATCACGGTGGGTTTGTGGGCTGGAATGAAGCCGCCGGTCAAGAGAGACAAGCTCGCCAGAAAAAAGGTAACCACGGCGGGTTCATGCAGCGGGAATAAACCCGCCGTAATGGAAGTCGTCGCAGTCCCTAATGACCAAAACGCTGCGTTTTGATGCAAAAATAGGGCACGGCGGGTTCACGCCGCGGGCATAAGGCCGCCCGAATCCAAATCCTATAAATAGGACCTGTCGTTTTCCACGACAAAAACTTTCCCCTTTTCAAATTTCTTCCATTTTCCCACGAGAAACCACGAAACTTCTCCCCCAATCCTACTCTAGTCAAGTCGAAACTTCAACACAAAGGTAAGTAATCTTCTCTTTATCTCATTTAAGCATGAATTCATGAAAAGAATTTGGCTTAAAATGCCCTAGGTTGCGACAGTTAGGGTTCTTGCACAATTCTTGAGTTTGATTGAATTATTTGAGATTAATTGATGCAATTGATGTTAGTTAAGCATGCTAGGACTGATTTCGACCCATTTTCTACTAGTTTGAATCAATTTTGTGAAAATTTTCATGTTAGGGTTGGATTTTGGCCGAATTTGGGGTTTCGAAATTATATGTCTATGTTGTTTGATTCTTGTGATGTGGTTATTGCTCGAATTTGACATAGGATCAAGCATGTTAAAGGGATGATAGTTTGAATGCTTGCTTTGTGGTTGATTGATGGAGATTTGGACGAATATTGGGTAGATTTGGGATGTATTTGTGGGTGAATTGTTGAAATTGGTTGAAGAAAGAATTTGTGAAATGTGATGAAGGAAATATGGTAATTGCAAGTGATGTGCATGTACAGTGACAATCTATTTTGTACAAATTGTGTGAGGACTTGATGATTGAAATGATATGCAAATTGTGTGTACACATTTGAAGGATAGTTTGAATGTTGATTGTTCATGTTGATGCAAGTTATTTGTGCACCAAGTATTGACAGTGACATGTAATGTGTGCAATTATGTGTGCACATGTTAAAGACAAATTGATTTATGATTGTTAATGTGATTTAAGTTGTGTTTGCACAACTTGGGTACAATGTACACACGTGTGTGATTGAGTTGATTCTACATTTGCATGGATAAAATGTTTGATGATAATATGTATATGTGGCATATAATTGGCACCCAATTCCGTTTGAATGTGATTTTATAGATTTTCCTAGCTTGATAGTTTGGTTAAATTGGACACACACACACATAATATTAGTAGTTTAAGTAATTATAGAATATGTTTTAGGTAAAATATAGTTGAATTGTTGTCACTAACCTGAGGCCTAATTTGTTTGGAGTTTTTGTTGTGTATTTGTTGCTCTAACCACAGATGGGACCTAAAAGGAAGGCATCTTCATTTGAGAAGGGTGATGCATCCCAAAAGGGAAAAGAAAAGGAAAAATCCTCACGCCCAGAGAGGACCGTTGAGGAAATCTATGGAGAGCGGCTTGAGAGCACCACTAGGCGACCCATCCTCATCAAGAGAGACGTGAGCTTCGAAGAATTGGGGGAGATGGTGATTTTTAACGAGATCCGTCAGAGAAAGTGGGAGGCTTATGTATCGTTCCCAAAGAGGGCCAACCGCCGGATTGTTCAGGAGTTTTATGCTGCCATAGACCCAGACGAGTTCGAGAGGGGAGCCCCGGTTATGGTTCGAAGGAAGTCCATCTCGATGACCGCCGAGCAGGTCAATGAGTACCTCCACACTCAGAGTTATCCACAGTGGGAGGAGGGGTACGAGTCAAATACCCTCTTTGAGCATTATGACCGGCAGTTTGGTATTGCACTCACTGGGAATGAAGACATCCCTTGGGACGACAAGGTCTACCAGAGAAATCTAGGGTTCGAGGAGCATTTATGAAGTATCTACTTTAGCTACTCCCTTGTGCGAGTGGACACCGGACGGACTTGAAGAAGAAGATAGCTATTATGCTCTACCATATGAAAAATCAGTTGGAATTCGATGTCGGGCGTACGATAGTGAAGAGAATAGCAGAGTCTGGGAGACGAAGCAATCTGAGCCTCTTCTTTCCGTGTTTGATCACCCATTTTGCACGGAGGGCAGGCCTTCAAGTGGACTTACCATCAGATGGCATTCTGACACCTGTGGGAAATGTAGGCAGAAGGGCCTACAATGAAGCGGCTGAAGGAAAGCCAGGTATAGAGAGGCTTCTCAGTTTGCATGAGCAGAGGGATTAGAGATTGGCCCAGAGGAGGTCAATCAAGAGGAGAGAGCAGGAGAGAATAGAAGCACAGGTTCGTGAAGAGTCCGATGAAGGAGTTGATGAGGATGAGTCTAAGGGGACAAAGTCTGAGCGAGAGAGTGATGCACCAGAGTGGGCGAAGGATATGATGCAGTCCCACAAGGAATTGATAGAGTCTAATACTGCTCTGTCACGGACTGTTCGCCGCCTTGCACGGCAAGTGAGAGGATTGACTGGAGTAGTGGCAAAATTGATGGGCTATCAGATGGGTGAGCCGAGTGATCACTCGAGTGATCGAGAGGAGGAGCGCCGTCAGAAGCGCAGGCACGACGAGACACCCGCAGCACCAGAGACATTAGCTATTCCACCCTTGCCAAAGACAGGTATACCTAACCCCTTTACTTTTATTGATGTTGATGATTTATTTTTCAGTCCAATGGCTCCGCCAAACCTATATCAGCAGAATTTCAACTTCATGGACTTACTATATGAGCAACAGAAGATATTAGAACAGGTGATAGGGAAACCGGAGGTAGAGAGGAGTCTACCGGACCAATTGAGAGGGATTTACACGGAGGAGATGCGAGGATCGGAAACCATTCCAGGAGCAGATACTTGAGCAGGTGGAGCATGTGGCGTATGTGGAGTCCCGTGTAGTGAACATTGAGCTTCTTCCGGATGGATACGAGGAGACGACTACTCCATCGATGGAGTACATTGTAGAGGAGCCCGAGTCCTCGACGCACATCGTTCCTTATGTTAGACCACCACCTCCTCCTGAGCCCATGTTCTGCTACTCCATCAGTGGAATGCATTTCACACCTTTAGACCTCAATGACGATGACTTTTTCATGTAGACGGATTGGTACGCCGCATGGATTTTTGTGGGCGGAGCATTATTCCGCATTTTTGTATACCCAGTACTTTATTTTTGGGGATTATAGTTATAGTCTTTTTAGTCTTATTATTATATATCTATATTGCTTACTTGCATATATTTTCTTAGTTAGTAACATGTTTAGATCTAAGTGTGGAAAATTTTGTATGATTGACTGATAGTGCTTAGGATTTTTGAAAGTAGTGTGCATGATGGATAGGATATCATGTGTTGTACATATGGATTCCTTTTTGCATGAGATTGATAAGTTGTTTGTTGGCCAAACAACCAAACCAACAAACTCTTTTATTGTCTTTCGTGTGCGAACATTGGGGACAATGTCGAGTTTACGTTTGGGGGTGTGGGCACATTAACACCTTGCCAATCCTTCACATGATTGTATATATGTATATAGTGTCTTGTATATATTGTTTTCCTTAGTTTAAATTGTGTAAAAAATTTTAAATTTTCAAACGAATTCCGATTGAGCCAAGGGAACATATGTGTTTAATAAAGATGCTAAGAGGTATGTGTTGATTAAGGAAATGTGCATGCATTGATCACTAAATTGTAGCTATCACAATGGCATTTCGAGATGACATTGCACATGGTGTAATAGTCCCTTTCTCTTGTGCCTAGTGAATAGAATTGAGTGCAAGATTGCATGAACCAATAGTGGAGACTACCCGTAAGGAACAGAGCCTAAAATTTCACCTTATGAGGGTAAATACTTTTCCAAATCATACATGATCTCATATTGCATAATTGGATGCCATGAATAATAAAATTGTGGACTGCTTGTTAGACTTGTATTCCCCAGTTAGACGGACTTCTGGAAATGATTCTAGGCATGTGTGCTTAGCTACCAAATGCCCAAACACTGTCCATGTTGTGATGTGTGCTCCAACTACCAATTTTAAGGCCAAACACAAACCTTTCTTTCTATCACACACCAAAATTTCCTTTATGACACTTGGAATGATGAAGTATTTTGATCAAAGGTATGCATGATATGATGCATTAGTAGAGCTCGAAATTTAGTAAATGGCGTGTACTCAGGCGATGATAGATAGTTGTGCATATTGTTATTGTTATTAAAAATAAATAAATAAATAAATAAAAATCTTTAGCACATCATTCATTTATACGTGTTTTAATCTATGTACTAATTAGAACACAAGAAATTGAAATCTTAGCCTAGACGCATGGAGACTTATAATATGGAGCTACGATAGCGAAAATTAAGGTTAATCAAATACTTCAGAATTCCAGTGATTCATCCATATCACCCTTTGGCCCCGTTACAACCATGGAAAGACCTAGTTGATCTTTTAGGAAGTTTGGCTGGGGAATGCAAGTTAAACATGCTCTTTCCACGTTTTTGGCATATCAATTCATTCATGAAACAGTTTCCACAAGTTGTGCGTTAATTTTAATTGCATATGCGTTACATTTGATTCTTACATATATTCTTACTCGCATATGTTATTTGAGAGCAACTTAGGTTCTAAGAGAAAATCAGACTGAAATCCAGTAAGGATAGAGTCAAGGCGAATTGAGTTCTTGCTTTTGAGTGCTTGGTTTTTGAAACTGGGTATTTAGAGTGTGGGATGCACCGTGTAGCGTGTTTTTAAGGAATGTAATCGTGCTAGCGTCTAACAGAGGTTTTCGCATGTTTATTTCCTATATCATCATATCTTTTGGCATATTTGTAAATTGGCTCTCGGAAATGTTTTAGTGTGCGTTGTATATATTGTGTACATAGTGGAAATTTAATTTTAGTTTAGTTTTTAGCATTTATGGTTTGCTCGAGGACGAGCAAAAGTCAGGTTTTGGGGTCTGATCGCGCTCAGAATGTTTACATTTAGCGCCCCTTTTACCTTGTTTTTGTAATCGTTTTCTAAAGCATTCTATGTGTTTAATGTTGTAATTAAGCCTTTTCTTGTAAAATAGGCAATTCAAGGGCATTCTTGTCCAAGGTGAAGAAAAGAGGGCAATTTAGGCAGAAAATAGAAGAAAAGCGAGTCCGGCGAGTTCAAGCACTCAGACCGGCGGGACATATCTCGCCACACAAAGTCGCCGGAAGGAGAATCTTGTTATTCGGTGAGTTTAGACACTCTGGCCGGCGGGCACAAAGCCGCCGCACAAAGCCGCTGGCAACTCCGATGAGCTGCAAATGGTCAAAGCTCGCCCCAAAGTCAATGAAAGCTGCCCCTTTGTCCACCTATTGTCCTTGGAAGGCCTTCTCTCTCATGCACACACACTTGCATTCAACAAGCTATTGAAGGAATGCTCTCAACTTAGAAAACATATACTTAGTTTTTACAATTTTAGATAGAAAGTTAGAGAGAAGATAGAGAGAAGTAGATATTAAGTAGATATTTTGTTCTTAGCAATCAAGAGAGATAGTTATTTTCTTAGCCACTTTCTAGGTAGCCAAACATCATATGTTAGTTACTTAGAGTAATCATTTCAAGTTGCCATAGAAGAATTAGTTGCTTGGATTGCAAGGAGGATCATTTCCACTTCTCAAGCTTGTCAATTGGTGATGTTTCCTTTGTATGTATACCTAAGTAATTGTGATACTATGTGTAACTAATTCCTCTTGTTAGGGGATTAGAGGTAATTCTTGTATTTCCTTTGTTATTTAATCAATCATCTTGATATCATCTTCTCAAGTTATGCATATGTACTTAAATGCTTGCATGAGTGGTTGTTGCAACCACCTATCTTCTTTATGGTGCAATAACTTGATGAAATTGTATGCATGTGACCAATTATTGCATATTACTAGTGTAGCATCTATGTGTAGAGATTACTAACATGTAATTCTCTACTAACATTTGACTAATTTTCCTTTAATCACTCTCTAATCTTAGATTTCATTGTGATTAAGTAGAGAATTTATTGCTTAATAATTCACATGAATAGATGCATGTTAGTAATTGAGTACTAAGCTAAATGAATGATTGATTAGAAACTAGGATTATACTTAAATGAATCTAATCCCTTAACAACTTTTAATCTAGAATTTGAATCAAGTTACCTAGCCGATCAATCCTAGCATAGTTAATTTGTTAATCATTAGTTGATTTAATCAACCTTGTTTAGCATAATTAGAGAATTGTAGAATTAAGTAAATTTAAGCGTCTTTATACGCCTTCCTCGTGGGAACGGTACCCTTACTTGCTTACTACACTAGTTCAACGACTTGTGCACTTGCAATAGGGTCACCAGACTCGCGCGTCCCTTTAGTATAACCGGAATAGATTAGGGTAAATTGTAGTGACATTTGTAGAACCCGTTCGGGCGTGTTAGAAGATCCAGCTAGATATGGGATCTAAGAATTGTGTTCCAATAAGGAAATATATCTATTTCCTCCCATGAGATGGAGAGTTCTAATCAGGAAAGGGAATTAGAACCTTCAGAAGACAAGCATAAAATAAGAAATAAGTCCTAAACGAATCACTCCTCTAGAATCTCGCCAGGATTCTCATTAAAGAGTTAGTTATTCACATGACAATAGTTAGGCAGTGGCCAACTATCCTATATAAATATCAGTGAAAACGATGTACGAGAAGATATAAGCAATTTTTAGATAGAAAGTGAGCGTTGAGTGTGTAATCTTGAAAAGTTCATAGTGATACTCTTTCCACCATCATAGGCACCATAGTTTTTCCCCTTTTTTTTTTATAGGGTTTTCCATGTAAAATCCTTGTTTTACGTATTTGATTATTATTCTCTGCTTCACAATATTATTATTATTCGTATCTTTAATTGTTGGACACATGGCTTTTTCCCATAATCTAAAAATCACTGTCAACATTTGGCCTTAGAAGGAGAGGGATAAGACAACATTGATGAATCTTTGTGAACAAATTTGAAAAATGAGCAACAACAACAATAAAGACAACACAGATGGAAATCCCAACAACAATAATGATCATTAACCCCCATACGTCGTTGGAGTAACTGGACACGGGGCGTCAGGAACCGGAAAGCAATCGGTAGTACCACTAGATGTTTGAACGGCGGATTCAAGAACCTTGCAGCACTTCTAGGCCACCCAGATCCACCTAGTCAATGAAGCCGCCAAGTTCGGGCTCACCTTACCAGTAGGCATAGGGATCTTCACCTTAAAACCTAACAATGAGCACACTTGGAAATCACCCGCCCGAGAGGCTACGTTCAGAAATCCATATGGCAACACCGGATGCTCTAATAAAGCCACCTTCAGGAAAAGCCTTCCAAGATCCCCTCGAAACTTCCGAAGAAAGGAGGCGACGAAAAGGGAAAGGCTTGTTGAATGAAAACGAACCCCTAGAACAACGAGGTTGCACCCATGCACCTAGATCAAACCCCGAGAGTACATATAGGAACACCTGCTAGAGGTACCGTTCCAGCTCCTCTAAAGATAGCGATCGTCGACCAACAAAAAAATGATCGGTCATTTATTGTATATGTTTTTTTATCCTTATTCCTCTAATCAATTGTTTGTTTCTCGAATTATTTAGGGTTTTAATTTGTTTGTTTGAGTATTTTTCACTTTATTGGTTCCATAAGGTGTGTTTGGAGAATTTCAAAGGAAAAAGGGCAATTTTAGAAGATTCAAGGGACTTATTAGCAATTAGCCATGATCACCATCAAAACCGCTATGAGAAGTACTACCAATCACACTGTGAATATTTACAGCACTCTCAAAACAAAGGTTACCGCTATCAAAACTGATATGGCTTTCACAGCGGTAGGCACAGCGGTTTCCCGAGACAATGCAGGTTAGCCGTGTTGCGAGGGTCATATCTCTCAGCTCCGATTGAACTGTGTGTCCTAGCACCTATGGATTTAAAGACCTGGAAGTCTAGTTTCCAACCCAATTTATGGCTCGTCAATTCAAATTTTTATAAGAGGTTATGCTCATTAGCACCCATTGTGCAGATCAGTCAGTCATAAAATCCGCGAATAATTACGGGATTTGTTTTTCAAGTTGTTGGAACTGGAAATATTATTTTCTTGGACGTGTGTGAGAATCTTGGGAAGTATGTAGACACATAATCCTTGTCTTCATTCAATAAGTAATCAATTTGGGTGGATTAGGAAATAAATAAAAATCCAAAAAGGCAAGTATTCTCAAAGGAATTGATTTCCTTGTTGTTTAAGGACATGGCCTAACATCTACACCTATTTAAACCCTTTTGAACCCTAATTTCAAGACACAAGCCAAGGGAGGTCCCAAGCCACCAATGGGGCCATCCTCCACCACTCCATCACCATACATCACCTCAAAACTCCCATCCATCTTTACACATCGAAGACTCGAAGATGAAGAAGATTTCATTATCGAAGACTAGAAGAATTCATTGGAGGCCTCAATGGGTTTTATCTATTCTTTCTCTTATCTCATTGTTTTTATCATGTGTAACTAAATCCATACTAGGAATTGATGTAAACCTATGTGATGCCCATGTTATGATTCAAACTCCATATTTTTATTAATCAATTTAAATTTAGATTTGTTCAATTCATTATATGTCTTGATTCTTGACTTGTGTTGATCTACGAAAATTAATTGATACTTGTCTAGGATTTTGATAATTTATAAATTGAGATTGCATTATATGAATATAGGTACTCTTAATTACTTTTCAATTGAATGAGTATAATTGTTCTTGACATAGGAATATGTGAGACAATTTTGGTTCACAAATTCTTACACGTAATGGGTTCTTAGTTATAGCTCACACCTTTGACGGGGGTGAGTTGTGATTTAGAACACATGGTTAAATCCATTAGGAATCACAGTAATAACATAATTAAGATAAGAATGAACTCTAAGTTTGGATTGAATCTTGTTAATGAAATTAATTGATGAACATTGAGTATTACATATAGGGAGCATCGATTACCTAGTCCTTCATCTATTGATAACATTCACCAATTCTTTGTTAATTGCTTTCGTAGTTTAATTTAATTTAGTTTAATTCAAATCAATCTTTGAACTCAATTTGGTTAGTTTTAGTTTAACTTTAATTAGAATTATATTTTAATCAATAATTCACTTTTCTTCGTGGGAATAATCTCTACTTTCCATTGTACTTATCTCGCAATTCGTGTACTTATGAGTTAGTATTTTACAACACGATTGTTATAGGTAAAAATAGTCATGGACACGTCATCACCATGGAAGGCCAGGTCAGCAGAGGTCAAGAGAAGTCAACTTATGGAGCAGAAACCTCCACGATAACTTACTCGGAAAATAGGATAAGTAGTCCGACCACAAACAAAGACGATCAGCTTGAGCAGCAGATCAGATTCAGGCGCACTCGGGCACACTCGGGCACACTCGGGCATACTCACTCGGGAAGCAATAAAACAGTCGCCAACACTTGCAATCAGCAGCCAGCAGGTCCACAATAAGCAACGATGTGGACCATTAGAGTTTAAAAAGGAAACAAGCAGTTCTCCCGTGAATAAAGGAGAAAGAATCCCGTTCAGAATTGGACACAGCCGAAAAAGGAAAACATAATCTAAATAGGACTAGGAAACCGCTTGAGACTTGGGGGCCACAACACTAAACCCTAGCGGTCACCTTAAAACCCTAGAAACAACATGTATAAATACCCCCTCTATTCATAAACAGGGGTACGCGAGAAGTAGAATAGAGAGAGAGAGGATCATAGTGCAAAGTTCTTGTAATCATTCTTTATCGTTCTTCATCTTGTAAACGTGATTCATAGTGGATTTGACTTTGTTGCTAAAGCAACAATCCCGTGGATGTTTCTCCGATCTTCTGGAGTTTTACCACGTAAATCACTTGTTATTTCTTTACAATCTTTGACTATACTCAAGTATAAACTGCAGTAATTCAAAAACGAATCATTGACTTGGTGATCACCAAAAATCACCATCAACAATTGGCGCTAGAAGAAGGGGAACCCAAAATTTTGTGACGACAATGGCTGGCGACGGAGATGGTAGCGATTCCAGGTACAGTCAAGGCATGCCAAGTAACGAGTTGGAAGATGACACCGCGCTCAATACAGCGGATGCAACTCTGACGACGGCAGACCAGTCAGCTGCCCTGGCTGGTATTCAACGTTTACCTACAGCTAATGAAGAAATCGCGCAACGACTCCGCGCTTCTCTACAACAACTCATATCAGACGCAGCAAGGCAGGGAATTGACCTTTCTGTTACGGAAGGTTTGATGTCACCTCATGAACTGTCCGCCCCAAGCCAGCAGACAGCAAGGCTGCGTTCCGCAGTGGTGATACCAACCCCTGATGCTCCCCCAAAGGCGAGACGAGATCCTACAGGCAGACCAGAGATGCTATCTGAAAGAGTGGCCAGGAGAAGTAGGGAGCACAGAGAGGGGAATGATTCCGACAAAGAGTACGATCAAGATCGGGTAGCCGGGGATCGAGACCGCCCTAGGAGGCGTGGTCACTGGAGAGACCGGTCATCCTCTGAAGAAAGTGAGCAGAATCATCATCGCAAGCGCCAAAGGGGCACAGTCCGGCTGCATGGCCTAAACCGAGATCTTAGAGAGTTGAATCCCGAGGAGAGGGGCCAAAAACTGACCATAAGCCAAAACTTCAATGCATTAGGAGAACCTGAAGGGGACAGGGACATACTTATACAGAGCCTCACCCGGGAAGTTCAGAATAATCGTCGACAAATGGATGCTTTGGTCAGGCGGTATGGGCGTAATGAGCTGTCAGATGATGAATCCGGAAGCCCTTTCACCAATGGGGTTTTGAGGATGCCTTTCCCAGAGAGATTCAGGATGCCCCACATTGAGCTGTTCAAGAAGGATACCGACCCAAAAGAACACGTCCGGAGGTATAGGAGCGCTATGGTGCAATATGTCCATAATGATGCACTACTATGTTTGAATTTTCCCCAAACTCTTGGGGATCTAGGCTCCCGGTGGTTTGGAAGATTGCCAGCAGCAAGCATAAGTAGCTTCGGCGAACTGAGCAAGGCTTTCTCAAGGCAGTTCCTCGGGAATGTACACAGAAAAAAGTCAGTGGCTCATTTATCCCAACTCAAACAGGGAAAAGACGAGTCGCTGAAGAAATATCTGGGGAGGTTCGGTCAGGAAGTATCCGAGATTGGAAGTGCAAACGACGAAGCAATAATTGCCGCGTTCATTAACAACCTTCAGAACGGCCAATTGTCCTTTGACCTCAGAAGAGCCCGACTAACCAGCTACGCCGATATGATGGACATGGCAGGGGGTTACGCCTTGGCCGAAGAAGAGGAAATTGCCACAGGAGGTTACTTCGTACATGGCGGTCGCCCAAAAGGGATCCAAAACCAAGGACCAGACAAAGACGCCCGATACCAAAGGTGACAAACAGAAGAATAAAGCACGGGATGGTCGGGATGGTCGGGATGGACGACGAGCATACGACCCAAAAACCGATCAACCACGGCAGAAGTTCCAGGGCCGATACACAAATTATACCCCGTTGAAGAAAGATCAAGAAAAAGTCATGGCAATCCTAGAAGAGAAGAACATGTCCAAAGAACCGCCTAAGCAATCGACATATGCTCGGAGGGACACCACCAAATATTGCCGTTTCCACAAAGAAAATGGGCACGAGACATCCAAGTGTTTCCAGCTAAGGGACCACATCGAGACTCTCATTAGGGAAGGGCATTTGAAGGACATTGTTTTCAAAAAGACGGACAGGGCAGATGGACAGAAAGATAGCCGACAGGACGGACGGGCAAGAAAACTTAGTCCCAAGAAAGCCGAGGATGAAGGGGCAATTAACACCATCTTCGGAGGACCAGCAACGGGCAAGAGTAACAGGGAAAGGACCCAGGAGATTCGGGAGGCCATGGAGGCACGGAGAGACCTGGACGTCAATTCTATTGAGCCCGACCCGAAAAGAATCAAGGAGGGCTGGGACCCGATCGTGTTCACAGAAGCCGACTCACACGGAGTGGATGTTAGGCCAAACGACGCGCTAGTGATCAGCGCACGGATCGGCCACAGAGAAGTTCATCGAATTCTGATCGACAATGGGAGTTCAGCAGACATTCTTAGTGCAGAAGTATATGACCAGCTGAGGCTAGACAGGAAAGACCTACAGCCGTTTCCCACACCCCTTAGAGGATTTGGAGGAGTTGAAGTAAGGTCGCTTGGCACGGTAAAGCTACCCGTGAAGATCGGGAAAGCCCCTTGCCATAAAACAGTGCTGCTCGACTTTGTGGTGGTAGATACGGAAAACTGGCCGTATAATGCTTTACTGGACCGACCATTTTTGAATAAAGCCAAGGCGGTGACAGCAACTTATGCCCTCATGATGAAATTCCCGACCGAATATGGTGTGGGAGTGGTCAAAGGGTCACAAGAGATGGCCCGAAGAGCAAACTTGTCAGTGTATAAAGATAGGGAGGTACGCCAAGTATACATGGTAACGGTCCAACAAAAGGCTAGAGAACCTGAAGAACAGGCAGAAGTGCCGAAAGATTTTGAGTTGGATCCCAGAGAAGGACCGGAGGACAGGGAAGACGAGCCGACTCAAGAAGTGGCACTAGACCCAGAAGATCCGGGTAGGACAGTGAAGGTAGGGGCAAGTTTGAGCGTACATGTCAAAACCTTACTTATTACGCTGCTAAGAAACTACAAGGACGTTTTCGCTTGGAGTCATGAAGATATGCTGGGGGTAGACCCGAAGGTGATTTCACATCATCTTTCCACCAACCCAGAGTTCCGACCCGTGGTACAGAAAAGAAGATTATTCAATCCAAAAAGAAGCGTCGCAATCAAGAAGAAGGTGGAGAAGCTGCTTTCCGCGGGGTCGATAAGGGAAGTCAAGTATCCGGAGTGGGTAGCCAATGTAGTGTTGGTCAAGAAAAAGAACATACTACCGGAGGATGCTGTGGAAGCTAAACGCATCAGATACAGGTCAGCCCGGTACACGATTCTGAGAGGAGAATTATATAGGAGAGGATTCTCAAAAGTGCTGCAGAGATGCATTTCCGGTGAAAAGACTGGAGAGATCCTGAGAAGCATCCACAGTGGAGTGTGTGGGAACCACACTGGGGGTAAAAGCTTAGCACACAAGATACTCAGGCAAGGATTCTACTGGCCGACTCTGTTCATGGAAGCGCAGCAATTCGCAGAGAGTTGCGAAACATGCCAAAGAGTAGCAAACGACATTCGGCGACCCCCAGAATTGCTTAGAAGCTTAACCTCGCCTTGGCCCTTTGCCATGTGGGGACTCGACCTGATAGGACCAATGCCCACAGGAACGAAGGGAGGAGCAAAGCATGCTATTGTGGCAGTGGATTATTTTACCAAATGGGCAGAGGCAGAAGCACTTGTACACATCACCGAGGCAAACACCACTAGCTTCGTTAAGAAGAATATAATATATCGGTTCGGGATCCCGAGCATCATCATAACAGACAATGGAACTCAATTCGACAATAAGAAGTTCAGAGAAATGTGTGAAGAGTTCAAGATCGCAAACTACTATGCATCGCCTGCTCACCCTCAAACCAATGGCCAAACGGAGGCCGTGAATAAAATGATCAAGCACACATTGAAAGCAAAACTAGAGGCAAAGAAAGGTGGCTGGGCAGACAAACTGCCCGAGGTGCTATGGGCATACCGAACAACTGTAAGGTCGTCCACAGGGGAAACTCCTTTCGCGCTGGCATTCGGGACAGAAGCTGTTATCCCAGCAGAAACTACTTTTACATCCCCCAGGGTCCAGTTATATAGCCCCGAGCACAATATAGACATGCTGCAGCAGAACCTAGACGAGCTTAAAGAGATCAGAGATGCAGCACAAGTAAGAAATTCCGCATACCAGCAAAGGGCTGCTAGGTACTACAACTCTCATGTTCGGGAGCGGAGATTCCAACTCGGGGATTTAGTGCTGAGAAGAGTATCCCCAAATACCAAGGATAAATCATCGGGATCCCTCGCCGATAAATGGGAAGGGCCATATATCATCAAGAGAATCGTAGAGCACGGGGCCTATATCATAGCCCGACCAGAAGGTAGCCTGGTACCCCGACCATGCAACGCACAATATCTGAAGATCTTCTATCCCTAAAAGAATCCGATTATGGCTCTACAGTTTATTTATTCTGCTTTAGCTCAGTTTTTAGTTTCTGCGTTAAAATTTCAGATTTATTTATTAATTTTATATTCATGATCATCTAATAAAGTTCAGTTGCTAATATGGTGTGGCGGAATCAATAAAATCCATGAGCAACATTTCAATGGCGGCCACTCAAGGCGACCGAATAAACGCCAAAAAGAGTCGGGCGCTATAAGGCCGCGAAAGAGCGGACGAGTGGTGCTCGAAGGGCGGAAAAGCTGTAGTAGCATGCCAGCCTAGTTAAGGCGATGCAAACGCGTCCCTTAGCAAAAAGGCAAAACTGAGGCACCAGGACAACTGGGAAAATGCTCGGAGCGCCGCTAGAAAGACTAGTGAGATGCGCAGTCGTGTTGGCCGGTACAAATTACCCCAACGATTCGACAAACCCTTGCACAGATAAAACCAGGAGACGTCCTAGGTGACTTGTGCAAGGACCTCAACGTATGGTCGTGGCGAGCCTCGACGTAACGTGGAGGTTAAACAACCCCAAAAATCAAAGGGTATAAGCCAGTTACATAAGATACTCGGTAAAAGTTAGTTACCAGTTAAATAAGACACTCGGTCTAATTGATATAAGCCAGTTACATAAGATACTCGGCAAAAATTAGTTACCAGTTAAATAAGATACTCGGTCTAATTGATATAAGCCAGTTACATAAGATACTCGGCAAAAATTAGTTAAACCAGTTAAATAAGATACTCGGTCTAATTGATAAAAAGCCAGTTACATAAGATACTCGGCTGAAATTAATTGCCAGCCATAAGGTACTCGGTCAAAGCATAGCCAAAGATTCCCGAAGGATCCATAAATTCAAAGATGGTTAGTACAAGCAGACGGTCGTCCCATTTAGGCATTGGTCGTACAGTAAAATAAAACAGTAAGAATGTAAGAGTAAATTTTGTTCTTATTTCATGTATAGAAAAATATAATGTATAAAAAATATACGAAAAATATACAAGTGTAGTTACAAAAAAAGGGCTTGGAAATCAAGAGGAAGGCGCCGGGGGTGGTGAGCCGCTTCTGCCAATGTCAGGGTCAGGCTCCATCACATACTCGCTCAGAAGGCTGTCATCCGAAGGCCACACGATCACATCTTCCTCGTCATCCATCCAGTGACTATAGTCGGTACCAGGAACGGGTCCCAAGTCGGGTCTCTCATTGTTGAACCCCGCCCTCTCACTGGCGTAAAAAGTGGAGAAGGACTCGGCGGTAGGAACCTCAAGGTGCATGGGATGTGGCGTTTTTCCTTTACTTCTACAATACGCCCGCCACTCCTTCATCTAGATCCGAAGAGACTCCAGGGATGTGTCCACATGCTTCCTAATTGAGAGGCTCCAGTTGGCCCGGGCCCGATCAGTCGCCCTGTTCTTCTGCTTAAAAAATTCACCGGCCGAGACCATTCCACGCTGGAATTCCCGAAGAAGCAAAGCATCATAGGCTGGAGATCTCTTAAAACGGTCAACGCTTTGTAGCTCCATTTCCAGCCTAGCTCCCTTCGACAGTTCCTTAGCCGTCAGGGCTTGACACTCCAAGTCTTCGATTCGGCGTTCATAAGTTGACTTGGCGTCTTCGGCATTTTGTTCGGCCCGAAGCAAGGCTTCCCGGGTGGATGACAGTTGATCCTGCAGAGTCCTGACCTCCTCCGCAGCAGAAGATGCCCGTTGCTCGGCTTCCATTTGTCGTGCTAAGCACTGATTTAGGAGCATCTGACTCGACTTGGCCTCCTCCTGACGAGCTAACTCAGCCCGAGAGCAATGATCTTCGCTCTCCTTCAATTGGGCTTCCAGCCTTCTTATTTTCTCCGCTTGGGCTTCGCCAGCTTGGCAAGCCCCAGACATCTCGGCCACCATCTGCAACAAGTCAACAACAAATAGAAGTAAGAAAAGGAAGAATACGAAATGACGCATATAAGCGAAGGCGTTACTCACGTAGGAAGCGCTGTTAAAAAAATTACGGAGTCGGTCAGACACAGTCCCGGTCCTGAAATGACTCCAGTGATCCTCCCCAATATAGGCTCGGCCTGAAGCCATGGCCCTGAACATGGTCTCGGGGGTGGGATCATCGATTTGGGGAGAGAAGCCCATACCACCTACATCGCCTTCGGGGAGTTCGACGGATGGGGCCGCCCGAGGAAGGTCTGTTGAGCCACCAGCACTATCTCTGACCTACTCCCGCGGAGGGGTCACGCTCGCATCTTTTCAACATCACCCTCCCCCTCATCCTCCGAAGAGGAATCAACATACGCAACTACCCGGGGAATCTTGGGTAAGGGCGACCAGAAGAAAACGAAGCTTTCCTCTTCCCAGTCTGCCCAGCTTCAGTGTTGTTGTCCCCAGGGGTGGAAATCGGATCAGCAGAGGCTGGAATCTCCGAGGAAGAAGGATTCGGCTCGACTGAAGTCAGAAACTCCGGAGCTACCGCACCTGAAGGCCCCCCAACTGCTTCAAAGGGGACGTTTGGCATATTTGCAGCAGAGTGGGGAGAACCAGATCCGCTGGGGAGATTCGCCTGCTCGGGCTCAGGGAGATCCCCTACCTTCTCTTTCCCCTTGGAAGAAGGACCCGCGAGATTGCCCGAATCAGCAGAGGTCCTACTTACTCCAAAGTTCCCCAAAACGCCCGCGGCTTCCGCCGAACACACGGTCATTTCTTGATCATGAGCCTCCTCGGGCACATAATCGGGTACTCCCTCCTCGTCATCTCCCTCGGGAAGATTCTCAGGAGTACCCTCATCAGATTCGTCTTCAGGAGGGGCTATCCCAGCATCTCGCTGGCGAAGGACTGCTTTTCGACTCGCCTCCACGATGCCTTTCATCTGGCGTGCCAGAGCATCGCTGACTATATCTACATCAAACACTTACAAAAGGGGAGAAAAAGGGAACCCGAGTCAATAGACTAATAAAAGAAAAAGAAAATACGAGAGCAACTGAGCAAAACGACGTAGCTTACAGCGTTTGCGGCACGCAGAGATTTGAGGAAAAAGACGGGCCTTAATCATCTTCCCCTCTTTGTAGAGATAGGGTTTCCCCCTTTTCTCTAGAGGGCGGACTGCTGCCCGAGCCAAATTCTTCAGCTCCTCGTCGGTAAAAGCTGAAGTCAGATGGTTCCACTGAGGCGTACAGAAGTATCGAGGAACCCGGCAAGTCATCTGAGTGCCATCCAAGTCAAAGCTGATCGACTGGCCCCAGTCCTTGCCCACGAAGAACCAGCTGTTCTTCCAAAATTTGTTTGAGGTCGGGAAGCCCCAAACAAATCCTTTCATCTTTTCGTCCGTAGTCGGTTCGACTCTACCCTTGACCACGACGTCTTTTGGAATCCAGAACTCGGGCTGATTCGACTGGAGAAAGTAAATCCCGGTCTTCCCCACTAGCCTCAGCGAATAGAAGTGACGAACCTCGCGAGGGGTGGGAGGTGGCCGTTTTATTCTATGCAACATGTGCCACATGCACATCAGGATGCGATAACTATTCGGAGTTAGTTGAGCCGGAGCGAGTCGGGCTTCAGCCAAGAACCAAGTGATGAAAGGCTGGAGAGGAAGAGTAACACCACAGGTGAGCATGGACCCGTAAATTGCCACGTGGCCAAGGGGTGGGTTCCTTGCAGCCCGACCTTCAGCTGGAATCAGCGAAACCTCATTGCTGTCCAGATCGAACCGCCGCATGTATCGCATTATCTCGTCAGGGCCGACCACATTCGACTCAACATCATAGATGCAAATACGCTCGGGGGAGAAGGGAATGCGAGCGGCCCTGTGCTCCTCTTCAATGTCGTCCTCGGTGATCCTTTGGGCCGCCACTCGGCTTTCCCGAGAATGTGAGTCTTTGTAAACTCTGCGAGTGCTCATCCTCTTTCCTGGTCTTCTGCTCGGGCGAATATCAGTACAAGCAGAAGAAGAATCCGACCAAGCTTCAGGCTGGTATGAGTAAGGTGGCGATGAACTGGCAGAAGCAGAAGGGATCTCTGAAGCAGAAGGAACCTCAGAAGTTGCAGGTCTTTCCGGAAAAAGTCCAGAAATGTCAGCGTCGATATAGCGCGGCTGATCAAAACGGGGCTCGTCTAGTAACCTGTGAACAACCGACGCAGTGAAAGCATCATTTCGCTCAATAGCAATCATACCAACAGTAAAAAGACGATATCTAGCTCCAAAATCCATAAAGACTAACCTTGGTGTAGCAAAGAACGAAGACGATGCAGATCGTAGAAGAAGGGTCTCCGAGGAAAAATCTGGGGGTTGAAGCAGATAAACTCAAGAACAGTAGGGTTAGAAAAACGGGCTGGTAAAAAAAATGGAGCACAGAGAATCAAAAGGCACAGATAAAGTTTCCTTCGAAGAGCACGCGAAGATAATGGAAGAGGAAATAAAAGCGAAGAATGGAAGAAGGAGGTGAAAGTGAAAAAAGCGAAACCAGAATATATAGGCGACGTCTCGATTTCAAAAATACCAAAACCCTAGGAGAGGTTGCAGAAAAAGCGGGAAAACAGAGGGGCTTGGACTGATGACGTAGGTTGCGCGCAGGCGAGCAGAAAGGTCACATCCCATAAATACACTGTACCACAGCCAAACAAAGAGGGACAAGTGGCAGCAAGAGAACGTCAGGCGCCGCCAGAGAGCAGAAGCATCGCCATCATAAAGATTTGAAATGATTGATAAATCAAACGTGTACGGTCGCAATTAAGACACGTCATTTAAAGCTCTGATCCAAACGAGGATACTTTAATGCAGGAAACGACAAATGAGGATTAATCATAAAGACATATTGAGGTTAAATATTAGACCCGAGAGGGCTTGACTAAGCATGATCGGCTCAAATATTTAAGGGGGTATTGTTATAGGTAAAAATAGTCATGATGGACACGTCATCACCATGGAAGGCCAGGTCAGCAGAGGTCAAGAGAAGTCAACTTATGGAGCAGAAACCTCCACGATAACTTACTCGGAAAATAGGATAAGTAGTCCGACCACAAACAAAGACGATCAGCTTGAGCAGCAGATCAGATTCAGGCGCACTCGGACACACTCGGGCACACTCGGGCATACTCACTTGGGAAGCAATAAAACAGTCGCCAACACTTGCAATCAGCAGCCAGCAGGTCCACAATAAGCAACGATGTGGACCATTAGAGTTTAAAAAGGAAACAAGCAGTTCTCCCATGAATAAAGGAGAAAGAATCCCGTTCAGAATTGGACACAGCCGAAAAAAGGAAAACATAATCTAAATAGGACTAGGAAACCGCTTGAGACTTGGGGGCCACAACACTAAACCCTAGCGGTCACCTTAAAACCCTAGAAACAACATGTATAAATACCCCCTCTATTCATAAACAGGGGTACGCGAGAAGTAGAATAGAGAGAAAGAGGATCATAGTGCAAAGTTCTTGTAATCATTCTTTATCGTTCTTCATCTTGTAAACGTGATTCATAGTGGATTTGACTTTGTTGCTAAAGCAACAATCCCGTGGATGTTTCTCCGATCTTCTGAAGTTTTACCACGTAAATCACTTGTTATTTCTTTACAATCTTTGACTATACTCAAGTATAAACTGCATTAATTCAAAAACGAATCATTGACTTGGTGATCACCAAAAATCACCGTCAACAATTGAGATTGCATTATATGAATATAGGTACTCTTAATTACTTTTCAATTGAATGAGTATAATTGTTCTTGACATAGGAATATGTGAGACAATTTTGGTTCACAAATTCTTACACGTAATGGGTTCTTAGTTATAGCTCACACCTTTGACGAGGGTGAGTTGTGATTTAGAACACATGGTTAAATCCATTAGGAATCACAGTAATAACATAATTAAGATAAGAATGAACTCTAAGTTTGGATTGAATCTTGTTAATGAAATTAATTGATGAACATTGAGTATTACATATAGGGAGCATCGATTACCTAGTCCTTCATCTATTGATAACATTCACCAATTCTTTGTTAATTGCTTTCGTAGTTTAATTTAATTTAGTTTAATTCAAATCAATCTTTGAACTCAATTTGGTTAGTTTTAGTTTAACTTTAATTAGAATTATATTTTAATCAATAATTCACTTTTCTTCGTGGGAATAATCTCTACTTTCCATTGTACTTATCTCGCAATTCGTGTACTTATGAGTTAGTATTTTACAACACGATTTTACACATCAGAAGACTCGGATCGGAAAGAACTAAACAAAGGAGGTCTGAAAAGCATTAAAGATTCAAGGTCTAAGGGTGGTGAGGATATTAATAGGGAGAACGAGCGCCGAGGAATGACCATTAGGAGTCAACTTGGCCCATGTGGGGAACCAACCGGTCCGCGAGAGGTGACCTTGCAAGAGATGTCGAAAAAAGTCTCAGTAATAGCTCGGAGGTATGGGCACAACTCCTTATTAGACGATGAGTCGGATAGCCCGTTTGTCAACCAGATCATTCATACCCAATTCCTAGATAGATTTAGAATGCCGACCATCAAGCAATATAAAGAGGTCAAAGACCTAAAGAAGCACGTAAGATGGTTTCATAATGTTATGGCGCAATACGCGTCGAATGATGGACTCTTGTGCCTCACAATCCCACGGACGTTCGACGATCTCGCTTCTAGATGGTTTGGGCGACTGCCACCCAAGTGCATCCGTAATTTTTCTCACTTCAGCAAAGCATTCATAAGGCAGCTTATAGGAACCGTGTAGAGATGAAAGCCACTTGCCCATCTGTCTAACCTTAAGTAGGAGAGGAACAAGTCCCTTAAAAAGTACCCGACAAGGTTCGGGAAAGAAGTTGCCTTATTTGAAGACGCGAACGATGTCACCGTAGTAGCATTAACCAACTTTTTGCAAAGCGGTCGACCATCTTTCGACCTGCAAAGGGATCAGCCAGGAACGAATGAAGAAATGATAGACATAGCTGGTGATTATGCATTGGCCGAGGAAGAAGAGGTGGCCCAAAAGGGCAGTTATGTGCTTGGTAACAAGCTCGAAACCAAGTCCGAGTCAAAGGGAGATAAGGCAAAAATGCAATCGCGCGATCGCCGAAGGTACGATAAGGGCCAAAGAGACCGGCATAAAGATAGTAGAGGGAGGAAGCCGAACCAACAGATTCCAGGGAAAGTATAATAACTATACACCCTTGGCAGGCGACCAAGAGGATATTCTCTCTGTGGTGGAAGACAATGGGCCTCAAGTATCCACAACATTAGTTGGCCTATGCAAGGAGGGACACAACCAAATATTGTAGCTTCAATAAGGACCAAGGCCATGACACCTCCAAGTGCTATCAACTATGAAATCACATTGAAAGCTTAGATTGTTACTTGAAAAAACTTTACTTGGGAGTCATGAATTTGATGTTTTGAGTTGGTGGAAACTTAATGGGATTAAATATCCTATAATATCTGAGATTGCTAGAGACATATTAGCTATTCCAATTTCGACTATTGCTTCGGAGTCTTCATTTAGTACCGGTGGTAGGATTGTAAGTACATATCGTAATAGACTTCTACCATCAACTTTGGAGGTAATAATGTGTACTCAAAATTGGCTATGGGTTGAGAAAAAATGTATGTTAAACATCAAACACTTCATTTTATTTAATTTTGTAGTTGTATAGCATTATTACTTTTGATTGTTTCATCTTTTATTTTGTTATTTAAGTAATACTATTGATGGTGTTGGTGACATTGAAGTTGATGATGACAATGATAATGAAGTGAATGAGGTAATTATGTATATATATATATATATATATAATAGATTCTTGTTTAAAAATTCATGTCATAATGTGTTTGCTTCCTCTAATCATCTTGTTGTATTGTACTGTTGTTTGTAAGTTGCCTGATGTAGTGGCACAACAAAGGCTTCAAAGTGAATTTGGTGGAGATTTTTCAAAGCTATTGAGCAGTGAATTGGCTATTATATGAAGTTTTTTTTTTTTTTTAGTTTGTATTACTTTATATGTGAAATTTGCTTAGTTTGAAACTTTGAATTATTTGAAACACTTTATTTTGTAATGGATTTTATTTTGTATTTGTAATAGAATGTTTTTAAAAAAAAAATTTTTGTTAATTTTTAATCAAACGGGAAAATGGGGGAAACGGGAAAAACAGGGAAAATGGGGAACTGAGGTTGGGGATGGAGATACCTCCCCCCCAAAATTCCCCATCCCTATTTTCCCCAAATAGGGAAATGGGTGGGGATGGGGGAAGGGTCTAGGAAGTAGGGATGGGGATGGGGATGGGGGTACCTATATCCATCCTCTTTCCCTAATGTGCATCTCTACATGTAACAAGTAAATCATAAATGTAATGATCTTTCATCTTTGAGAGTTTGTCATTTCTCTTTTTACTCAAAACTCATAGTGTCTCAAAATACAAGATATTCAACTAAGTTCATATTTACAAGTTGTATTCAATTTACAACAATATTCAACTAAACTCAAATATACAACTTGTCTACAATTCTCAATATGTTCAATTAAGTACAAAATATACAAAATTAAAGAGTTTGAGTTAGAGAGATTGAACAAAACAATTTACGCGGTAAAACCTCCCTGAAATTCCCTTAAGTAATATAGTGTAATATATACCTAGAGAGGGGGGATGGGTGAATAGGTATAGGCCCAAATTCTTCCAAAATACTTTTTCTCAATACAAAAATGAAGTGCACACTTGGTGTGTCTAACAAAATGATTTGTTTTAATCAACACAAGTGGAAAACAATATACAAGTGATGCAATCAATATATGATATGGAAGATAATGAAACATAAAGCGAAATGTGACACAAATATTTTTACGTGGTAAAACCTTCTAAGAGGAAACATCCACGAGTTGATACCACAACCACCGGCAAGCAATTCATTATGAATAAAAAGAGATACACACTCAATGCAATCAATTTCTAGTCTACCATCAAGGTCAAGTGAATCACTTTCCCTACTCCCTATCCAAGATGTGTCCTACACCTCTAGGAAGCAACTTCCTATCCAAAACGCTCACGTCTCTAGGAAGATTTCTTGCTTAGATATCCGGATCACAAAGATCCTAGTTAAGCTTTCCTAGCTCAACAATCTGGAGTATCAAACTCCTAGCTAAGACTTCTTGCTTGACTATCCGGACCACATGTCTTAGTCAAGTCTTCTTGCTCTAAGCAAAGCTTCACTCACTTTGAAAGATACTTCAACCTTTTGCAAGGCAAAATGATTTAAGTGATGCAAATGATGCAAACACAATCAAATAGAACAGGTAGATCAAACAAGCTCTATGAACATGCAAGAGACAACTAGAATATGCTATCAACACTCAATCACAAAGTTATCTAGAAATCAAAGCATGTTAATCAATAAGAACAAGATTAGAATATTCAATATCAAGCTCAAAACTCCTAGTTCTTAGATCATGAAATTAAACCTAGAAATCATCATGAAGCACATCATACAAAACAAATCTAGAATCAATTTCATGTGAATCAAGTTTAGCTAAAAGTTATTCAAAATAGATCACAAAGCTAAAACTCAATAATTAATCATTCCACAAACCTAGAATATGAATTAACATCTTAACACATCTCATCTATCAAATAGGAAGATTAAATGAGATGAACAAAAGAGAAAGTGAGAAGAAGATGTTTCACCTACAAATGATGAATCTCGGACTGAAATCTGCTTACTGCGAAAAATCACGAAATACTTTGGCTCTTAAAATGCTTGGGGTTTGTTCCTCTCTTCAAGACCAACATTTTTGGCTCTTGAATCACTTAATTCGGAGTTCAAATGAGAGAGATATGATCAAAATAAGAAATTAAAAGTTGTTATTTCCTAGAGATAATCCTAGAACATGCAATTCTACAATATTTGTCAATATGAGACTAATGCATGTGCATACTTTAATAGGTGTGTGAATGTGTTATACCAAATGTAGCACAACGATGCAGGGACACACATGAATGAATTGTGTGTGTGCGCGCTTACGCGTTGCAAGAGGAAGAAGAATCTTGATACCTTAGCATCCAAGTATGCACTTTTCCTCTTGAAGACAATATTTGAATGAGAAGTTGCTTTTCTCTTTTGAAGCTTCTTTTCACCAAGAACCACCTAAGCAACTAACTATTACAAATAAAGAGAGTTTTGCAATTGAATCAAGCCAACAAAGATCTAAGATCTAGAATCTTACACTCCCTTTAGAGGAAACATCTACAGGTCGAATCCACGACCACTAAAACACTCTCCACTAGTTGAATAATGTGTACACCCTCAAGTGATCAAATCCATGACCTACTCCTATTGGCATGTCCCACTACTCTACCATCAGGCCTTTTACTAATGGAAACTTGTAGACACTCAACCTAGACTAATCCAAGTCTTATTGAGATTTTTAACCTTTCACAAGGCATGATCTAAGTGTTCATGATAAACACACAACATAAAATGCAAGATCACAACATCCTATGGAAACTAGATGCATTTAAGATCAAGTAAAAATGATAATCTAGTTTGAAGTAAAGCTAGATGCATTTTAAGCACATAATCAAAGATAACTAGCTTTAATCAAAGTGGCATCACCAATCCAAGTTATCTAGGTCAAGAAACAATAAAATCAAAGTTACAAATACAAGATATCATATAATCAAATCAATAAAACATGAGAGAACAAGAGATACTTTGAGATGTGAAGAAGATCATCACAAACTAGAGTGAAATCACTATAAGACCTAGATATTTGACTCTAAAAATGATTGGGCTTAAAACTAATTTGAGTCTTGAGTCTCTCACTTTTTCAATCACTCAAATTTGAGCTAAAACAAGTGAGAAGCGAGCCAAAAAAAAAAAAAAAAGGGTGCGTGACCTAGAAAATGTAGGCGAGATTTGCCATTTGCGTGAGGTGCCTTATGTCAAGGCACCTTCCTCATGCGCATGCCAAGCACGTGAGCTACCTCATGCCAAGACAAAGTGCCTCATATGGGCAGCATGTCATTTTTGGTGTGGCCTAGCTCACATCGACCCCTGTTGCTCACGTGGAGACCATATTAAAGGACTCAAAAAATGTTTGAAACATGTTTGAATTTTCCAAAATATCTTTGAATCATAAAGTAACCCGGAAAGGCTCGGAAACACTCGAAACCACTTATGTGAGATATCGAATCGCTCGCAACTCAACTAGGAACAAAACCTAACATAATTGAACCTGTATAAACGGAAAAATCTCAAGAAAATAATTTTCATGATGAGATATTTAGCCGACAAAGAAAGTCAAACAACTAAGAAACATATAAATCAAACATAAAAAATGCACAAACACATTTAAGTATGTCATTCCTTAATTCTAATTCCTATACTATGTTCAACTAGGAATATTAACAAACTAATGCGTGAACATACAAAATGTGAACGTTTGTGCTACATAGAATTTGCACAACGATGTAGGGACACATATACGTAAAATGTGTGTGTGTGTGTGTGTGTGCCTAAAGCCTTACAAGAGGTTAAGGTCTCGTTTACTTTTACTTGATGATGAAGCACCACCTCTTGAAGACTTGCTTGCTTAGAAAATCGCCATTCTCCTTGAAGCTCGGAATCACACGAACCATCTAGGCAACTAAACCATTACAATAAAAGAGTGTTTTGATATGAAATCAAGTCAACACAAAATCTAAACCTAACATACACTGGCTGGGAAGGCACTACAAATGATTGAAGAATGTTCACGGATACATTAAGAAGAGATGAAAATCAATTTCTTTTTCTGAATGAAGGTACAAACAGCATATAACTATTTTTTATGGTTTTTTTTTTTCCTAATATTGTAGTGATGTAAAAATAATTAATAATATTATTAAATGCTATTACTATGTGGTGGATTCAAGATATTCAACATGCCAGGCTTTTTAGCACCTTATAGAGGTGAGAGATATCATTTGTGTGACTACCGAGGTCTTACTCGAGCATTAAGAGGTTTAACTGGGTTGTTTAATTACATGCATGTATCTTTACATAATGTTATTGAGTGAGGTTTCGGTGTATTGAATGCTCGTTTTCCAATTTTGAAGTTAATGTCTAATTACTCACCACGTAAGCAATGATTGATTCTCATTGCTGGTTGTGTGTTGTATAATTTTATACGGAAAGAAGCTCATCGTGATAGGATGTTTAGAGAATTTGAACTAGGAGATAAGATTATTGATAAGGAAGACGAGATAAATATTTTCAAGTTGGATATGTCTCAAGAAAACATAACACAAAGTGAACTCATTTAGGGATGAGATTGTAGTACATTTATGGAATGACTATAATAATAAATAAATATTATAATTAATTAAATTTGTAGGGTTATTGTTAGTATAAATTATTAGGTGTTATAACTATTATTTTCTTTGTCAAAACATTAACATTATCTTTTATTATTATTGTTGTTGTGTTTTTCTTTTGATATTATTATTAATAAACTCTATTTTGCCACATTAAAAAAATTATGAAAGAAAAATTGAATTATACAAGTTTGATTATATGATTATAGTTAGTTGAAAATGATTTTGACAAATATTCTATCAAACATTTTTTTTATTGCTTACCCATTTTCAAGTATTACTGTTAGACATATTTTTTATGTTTCCATTATCCGAATATCATTTTCAACAACTGCTATCAGACGCATTTTCAAATGCAAAAAATACAAAAAATCAATTTCTCGTTTTAAAATGAAAACGAGCCGAAAACGGAAAAAACAAAAAACAAAAAACATTACCAAAGAACCCTTAAGGACCACCAACTACAACAAGTAAAAATAGGTTATAAAAAAAAAAAAAGAAGTGATATTTTGAAAAAGTTAAGGACAAAAATGTTAATTACTCTTAAAAAAAAAAGGGATACTAAAATAAAAAAAAAAAATAAAAAAAAAACAAAAAAAAAAAAACAAACCTCTGGCTTGGGTTTTTGGTATTGGTCAAAAACCACCATCTAGTTTTTAATGGCCAAAAACCACCCTGTTTTATTTATTTATTTAAATTTATTAGTCAAAAACCACCCTACCATTAACATTTCTAACCAAAAATACAATTTTACCCCTATATTCAAACAATATTAAATAATATTAATGTAAATAAAACAATTATTTGATAAGAAACTAATATTAAATAAAAATCAAATACATTATTTTATCCACAATATATTAATTAAAAAATAAAAAACAATTTCCTCTTTTTTTCCATTATCTCTCAATCTGCAATCTCTCTCTCTCTCTCTCTCTCTCTCTCTCTCTCTCCATGGATCCCTCGCTCTCTGTCTCCCTCAACACTGTTTCTCTCCAAACAAAGATCGATAGTGGCTGGGTTTTTCTGGTGCTTTGCCAGATCTGTCACTACCCAATCCAACGCCATCAACAACCACACCACTAAATCCTTACGCCTCTCTCTCCTCCAAAATTCCAATCAACAGCCACGCCACCTCAACCCCAAATCCTTGGATTTTTGATAGTATCCCTTGATAGAGATGGTCCTTGGGTAGTGATAGACTTGGCAAAGCACCACAAAAACCCAGCCACCATCAATCTTTGTTTGGAGAGAAACAGTGTTGAGGGAGACAAAAAGCGAGGGATCCATGGATTGAGAGAGAGAGAGAGAGGAAATTATTTTTATTTTTTAATTAATATATTGTGGATAAAATAATATATTTGATTTTTATTTAATATTAGTTTCTTATCAAATAATTGTTTTATTTAAATTAATATTATTTAATATTATTTGAATATAGGAGTAAAATTATATTTTTGGTTAGAAATGTTAATGGTAGGGTGATTTTTGACTAATAAATTAAAAAAACATGGTGGTTTTTGGCCATTTAAATCTAGAGGGTGGTTTTTGTCTAAAAACGAAATTAGAGGGTGGTTTTTGACCAAAAACCCAAACTAGAGGAGATTTTTTTATATTATCCCAAAAAAAAAAAAAAAAACTCCCCAGGGTTTAGTTGAAAGTTGAAACAAACTTGAGTACAACAACTTGAACTGTGAATGCACGTTGAGAGCATGACACGTATCACAAATATGCTACGTGGCTTGTTTTTAACGGTAGACGCAGGGACTCTCTCGGGTCCAGACATTTTTGTTCTTCATTTTATGTCGTGGGCCCGACAAAACTCGCAAGTACAGAACCACATCGATCCACCACGTCAGCACCCAAAACAAAATCTCTAACTTTTAATCAGGCGGTCTCCTAGCCGATACGACCGCCTTTTTTGTTTCTTTTTCTTTTTCATTTTTTTTTTTTTTTCGTTTTCGTTTTTGAATTTTTTTGTTTGTAGTTGCAAGTAATTAGGGCTCTTTAGTTTCAGTCTCAGTCTCTCCTCCTGAAAGCACTCAAAAAAAGAAATTTCGAGAGCGCGTCCTCCAATATCGAAGGCGACAACGGTACCGCCGCTGCAAAACCCTAGCTTTAAATTTTGTGTTTTTGCTTTTGTTTTCTTTATTTTCAGATCTGTGTTTTTATTGCGTGAAAAGCAGAGCGATGGATCGGTATCAGAGAGTGGAGAAGCCGAGAGCTGAGATTCCGATTAACGAGAACGAGATTCGTATTACGACTCAAGGAAGGATGAGGAACTACATTACTTATGCCACCACTCTCATTCAGGTCCAATCTCCCTCTCTACAAATCAGTTTCTTAATTTTCGTTTTTTTTTTTATACTATATTTGAGTGGATTTTATATTTTGTCATTTATCGGATGAATCAAAACATGGTTGTGAAGTGAAATATGTTACTGCAAGTCTGCAAGAATGGAAGCAAATAGTATAATGTCATTAATTTAATTTATTTTAATTAATGCATATAAGTTATTTTGTATGTTGAGGAAGTGAAAATAGATAAAGGAACTGTTGGATTCGGCTTTTTTTTTCTTCTCAAATTAGCATTTTCGGTTGCTTTATGACTAAATTCTGGATATTCTAATACTCTCTTTTATAGAGAATGATGAAATCTTATGAATACTGCCATTGTGTTGCGAAAGCAAAGGTTAAATATATATGTAAATCAGTAAGTTTGTACTTTAGTGAAAAAACCAAACATTTGCTTTTGTAAAATTTCTGTTTTGTTCTGGGAGTACAAGTATATGAAAGGCAAATGGTTAATAAAGCACCATTTGGTTACAGCCAAAAACAGTGAATACTTTGGTTGTACATTTACTTCAAATAGTTGCAAATAATAATTTTTCTAGTGTTAGGGTGTGTTCTTGACTGTTCATATATTTTCACTGCCAAGATGTTTGAATAGAGATATGATCTATCAATGAATTTTTTAAATATGTTTCCAACTTGTTCACACTTGTATATGTTTTCAATATGTTTATAAATTATTGTTTCCTATTAAAAAAAAAAAAAAGAAGAAGATATGATCTATCAATAAAAAAACAAAAAAACAAACAAACTAGTAAGCCATTAGAGACATCTTTTTCTCTGTACAACCTTCTACTCTTGCTGATGGAGGAGTTAATGAATGTATATTACAGTTGAACTAAGTGATCAAATTTCCTTTAAGTCTGTTAGGGGTATAGTCCACACTACATTTTTCTCAGTCATATCATAGTTGCAGACTTGCAGTTTTTATTATACGGTCTATCTTGCGATCTGACATTTCCTTTTCCTCTTTATCAGGAGAAAGGATCTAATGAAATTGCTCTAAAAGCCATGGGGAGAGCCATAAACAAGACTGTGATGATCGCTGAGTTGATTAAGGTGGGTCACTAGTATTGAATTTTGCTTCCTTCCAGCTCTCCCTTTTACTTCTTTAGTTTGGATTAATCTAGTTTATAATTTTCCATCATTACTTTGTGCTTTGTGTGTGCCTCTTTGAATTGTATGCCTGTGAGTAGCACTAGTTGTTTTCTGTTTCAGAGAAGGATTGTGGGTCTTCATCAGAACACAGCTATTGGTTCTACGGATATCACAGACACGTGGGAGCCACTAGAAGAGGGTCTTCTTCCGTAAGTGTTTTGAATTTTGTAGTGCATCATGTTGTATTAATGGTTATATTGCTGATGTACTTCTCCCTAGTGCAGCCTGGAAACTACTCGCCATGTCTCAGTGATAACAATTACTTTGTCCAAGAATGAATTGGATACATCCTCTACAGGGTATGTCGTTATTGGAATTTATTGCTTAGTGTTTCTTCAAGTTGGGATGGCTTACGCATCCCAATCCCTCTCTCTCTCTCTCTCTTGAACATGCTTTTGAATGAACACAAACATGCCAACACGATATAAAGTTACTGTTTCCCCTCTCTTCTCTACATACAATTTACTTGGAGAAGTTCCATTAGAAGTGCTCTTATTTTCAAAAAAAATAAAAATCTTAATTGTTATCATGTTTGACAAATTTATAGTTTGATAGAGGGTGATATGGTTGCATGTGAAAATGACTTGGGTGCCTAAGATCTATGCTCCTGTGATTTCAGTAGGCTTCTTTGATTCATGGGTTCATAAAAGTATTTTTAATTAATTTTTGAGTGATACTATTTTGCTCAAAACTCATGCCCAAATGATGTGTCAGTTACAATTTACATGCCACATCATTTAGGCAAGTATTTTTGGCAAAGTAGTATCACTCTCAACTTTTATGATGTGAACCTTTATCATTGTGTTGCTCTCTCGTAGAGTTGCACAAAACCCCCACAGGCCCCATGGAGGCTTGGGGTAAATTTCACCCCAAGTCTAAATGGGGATGGTTCCTCCATCCCCATTTCCCCCAAACTTTTTATTTATTTTTAATTATTTATATATTCTATAATTAAATTATTTATAGAGATGTGAAGTTGGCTTGGAACTTGAGATTGCTTAGATTTTGTGTCTTTTTATATTGGCTTGTTGATCAAAGTTGGAAACTTTAAATTTGTTTTAGATTTTATCGTGTAATAATAGGAGTATTTGTATTTACTTTGGATTAAATTTTAAAATTATTTATCTTTGATCGGATCTTTGGATTAATAATTAATTGTATTTTTATGATTATTTTCAATTTTAAGTCAAGGGGGCAATTGGGGTGAAATGGGAGATAGGGGATTGAGGGAAATGGGGGAAATGGGTGGTGGCAGGGATACCCCTCCGTCCCCAAACACCCCTATTTCCATTTCCCACAAATGGGGTTTGGGGGAAGGGGTGTTCTTTCATTCCTGATGCGTTTGTGTATGATCATCAATTATAAGTTAACAAGCTTTACTGAAGTAACTCTAATTAATGTAGAATCTTGGGTAGTTTATGATTTATTTTGCACTTTTTAGCTGCTGGTGTTATTTTGGATTTCACTGGTTTCTTCTAATATTGCAGGTATCAACCTCCTATTCCGGCTGATCAAGTGAAACCATGGAATGAACATGACTATGACGGAGGTAAACGCATTAACTTTTTGTTTATGATTTTAGCCCATTTTATACTTATTGGGAAATATGACTCTGTTCTTCTGAATGTAGAGGCTTCTCCACAGATTCAAGGTAGAGGACGTGGTGGTCAAGGAAGGGGTAGAGGTAGAGGTAGAGGTAAAAACACTGCTCTGCTATAACTCATGAATATGCTTTGTTTCTACTTTTTGGCACATTGGGGGTTTCTTATTGCATCTTATTGGTTAAATTGTAAGTAAAGCAAACTTTATTTTCTAGATCTTTGTTTGTAAGTCAATGATTAGGTCTTGTTGCTGACTACAGAATGCATTGAGTTTCCCAGTTCTCAAGTTATTGTATTTGTTGGTATTTTTTTGTTTTAACTTTACTGTAGGCTTTGTTTAAACTTGTATGAAGATACTATCCAAACCTTTTTGTTTAGTGTGTTAACATATTGGGCAGTGATTGTTTAAAAGCTGTTGTATAGGAGGAATGCATCTTTAAGGTGTTAAGATATAAGGGGGTTTGTAAATGGAGAGGCTTGCTTGTGTGCGCATAAACAGTTTTTCTGCTCATTAGTTTGATGGTTAGTTATAAATTTTCCTCTTATTTTTTGTTGATTCAGATGGAATGATGGATAGAGTGGAAGCATTTTTGCATTGTTGGCGTGTGAATGCCACATTTAATGCATTGAGTTCTATAATAATCAATAGCTAGCTAATATTTTGCCCCAATACGTGCATTTCAAATGTATGATGTAAATAACTGTTTTAGATTTGTTGTTACATCATTTTACCATGCCACAGCTTTGTTTGCTTGGCATGCTTGTTTTGGCATTTAATTACTTGTTTCTTGTGGTAGGATGGGGAAACAATAATTTTTATTTTTCTTCTGTTTTTCCCTTTTTGGGTTTGTTTTGTATAGCGAATAATTATAATGGAGTGGCAGAGTATTATGGAGATGGTGGCCGGGAAGGTGGCCGTTTGTATGGTGGCAGAGGTCGAGGTCGTGGAAGAAACCGTAGTTTCCGCGGGCGTGGAAGAGGCTTTGGTGGCGGGAATGGCTATGGTGGTGGGAATGGCTATGGTGGCGGGAATATGCAACAAGAATCTGGTGGTTACAATGGCGGGAATATGCAACAAGAATCTGGTGGTTACAATGATTACAGACCTCCAGCTCAGGGCCGTGGTGGTTACAATGACTACGGGCCTCCAACTCAAGGCCGTGGTGGTTACAATGACTATGGGAATCCAGCTCAGGGCCGTGGTAAGCTCTTATTTTATGTTATGGTTATTTGATTTTTTTGATATTAATTAAGTATATGACAATATTAAAACTTGAAATAGTAGTTAATAGAATAGGTTCAACTTCTCATTTTGGACATTTCAGTTCTTGTGATTTATGGGTCATGTTACTTTGTCTTAATATTTGCATAGTGCTATTGCTGTGATTCACCCGTGCATGCTGGCATAATTAGATGCATGTTTGTAGGAAGTTGAATCAATCGTCTTTTGGTTTTTTAATGAAAAGATTCCATCATGTGCTTTGGCACTAGTGTGCTGGTTGCTGCAAATATGTGGTGGTGACTTGCATAAAAATTGTGATTGTGAACATATCATTCTCAAGGTGATTTTTGTTTTTCGTTTTCTGATTATTATCACTTTTTCAATTAAATAATTGAAAACTGCAGGGCGAGGCCGTGGACGAGGCAGGGGCCAAGGCCGTGGACGTGGTCGGGGTTTCAGATCTGATGGCCCAATCTACGCAGCAGCCTGAGCCCTCAACTCTATGAGGTATAGGATTTGGATTAGGGTGCAGAAAGTTCTGGATGTCTGCTCTGCTGATTGTCTTATTATGCTAGAAGGGAAAAGGGATAAAAGCCAAGAATATGAAGTGGATTTTGGTAGTGACATTTTAGGTTTATTAGTTACAGTGAGCTATCTCATTATATGTGGTAGTGATGTTTTTGTAGTTTGAAGTAGGAACATTTTATTTTATATTGCTTACATAATCTTGAACTTTGTACACTTTTCCATTTAGGGAAAATAATAGAGCAGTACATTTCGTTGTTTTTTACTTCCTTTATTTGCATATTCAGGGACTGCACACTTACACTGTATAATGGAAAATTAATTTATTAAAACCTAACAAAAACGGATTTTTGTCCGATGACATTTTGTCTAGAAAGACAAGAAACTCACGACTTCTCTGACGGGCAATTCAAGCAGTATTTCTGCTTCTGATGGTTGGCCCTGGCCACTATAAACAAAGGGTAAAAATGAGCAGCAGTTAAAATCTTTGTCTAGAAATTTGAAAGTGCAAACTAGCTGCAGAACTCTGGTCTTGGTATTGTAAGAAACAACAATTCCTGGAAGCTGCATGTACATCGTCTGAGAAGCTTCGTTGTACGCAAATGGAGACAGGTAATGAGTCTCCCACTTGTTCCCCTGCTTGAAAATTTCAGGATTGTTCTCTTTTAAAGTTTGGTAATGAAGACTGTCTGTTAACTTCCATGGAAACTCTTCTTTGCAATCAATGATGTTAAGCTTGGAGTAGTAAGCAAGATCAAATTCGTTGAGAAGAACCCAGGTATGAACTCCTTGAGAATCTGTGTAACTGTAATGCACTTGGCCATCTGATTCCCAGAAGCATCTCTTGTAAGTCGATGCTGATTGCCAACACCATTCCATTGGCAGGTTTATTAGTTTACAGTAATCAGCTTGAACGTTATAGACCAACAAACGTCCACATATTTCCCAGTGTATGGCTCCATTTGAAAAAATAGGCGCTGTGGCAAGTTCGGAAAACACATCTGTTGGTGGATAAAAAGGCAAAGAAAGGTTATCGGTGGTGTGTCTTCTCCAGTTGTTGGTTTTAGAAGAGAAAATCTCCAATTCTACGGTAGCAGTTGAGTATTCGAAGTTGGGGATGTGAACGAGCACGACTTGGTAATGGTGGCCGTCAAAAGCCAAGCCAGAGCTAATAATAACACGCTGGGGGATACAAGGCTGGTGAAGGCTGGTGATAATTTCCTTGGTAAGGGGATTGAAAACATGATAGACGAGCTGATTTTCTCTGAAACTGATCAAGAGAAGTAATCCGTTACACGAAGCAATGGTTTGGAGATAATTTTCAGTAGAGAAAGTGAGTTGATTGCTACGGATAGCTCTCAAATCATTGTCAAAATGTAGAAAATGAAATTGAGATGATCCGTCAAGAAATCTATAATGGCAAACTAGACCCAGTTTTTTTGAGGGGTTGTTGGAGCTCTTAGAAATGGCGTCAGAATTCTTCTCCATTGTAGAGCAAAAGTGGTTATTTCTTTGTTGTGCTTGTTGACAGTGATTTCTTGGAAGTCTAATGATCTCTCTCTTTTTCAAGATTCTAATGATCTCTCATACTGAATCTTGTCATACAAATAGAAGACTGCAGAGTTGTATTAGGACTCTTCTTTCCTGTTTAGAGTCATCATGCAATAAAGGCAGTTGATTCAGAGTTTGATTAGGATTCCTGATATTTCGTTGCATTTAAGTTGGTCTATAATTACCTGATTTGGCCGAGTAGGCCTTGCTGGTGGAAGACAAATCCTGATATGGAAATTTTTTATTTTGGCCGAGTAGAGCTGGTCAACTCTCTCTGATTTTGTTATTATGTAAGAAGGTTCTTCAAATAAAAATCTTGCGTGAGGAAGAAGTTGGTAGTTTTATTCGAAAAAACCAAGTAAGAAGAAGGAATTTGGGGTAGGCTTTTGTCACTTTCTTGTACATTGTAAACATCATAAGAATTTTGAACTGTGCGTGTTGACATCATGTTTGGGAAGTTTCGTTCAAGTTTTATTTGTGAAATTGTCGTATAATTAATATTAGAAAATAGGTAGATAAATAGAACAAGAAACCATTTTTCGTGATCAATAATTTTATGGAGAATTCTTCTAAAACATTCTCTGCTAACGGTGACAGTTCTAACGCAGGCGCATTAGTTGTCTTTCGATTTTAGTCAAATTTTAGGAATTTTTGAAAAAAAAAAAAAAAAAAAAACCTTTAAATTCAAATTTGGAAATAAATATAATAAGAGTAATGCTATTTTGTCCAAATTTGATGCCCAAATCTGGTGTCCAAATGATATGGCAACACTCTCATCCATTCATTTAGATTGTATTAGATTTACTTGATTTAAATGAATGGATGAGAGTATTGTCACGTCATTTGGATACCAGATTTTGGCAAAGTAGCATTACTCATATAATAAAAGAACCAATTAATTTTATGGTAAATTATACAAACTTACCCTAAGGTATAGTCAAAATGTTTAACATTCAACCTTTAGTCTTAATTACACAAACATATCCTTGCATCAGTCAACAACCGTTAAAAGAAAACGGTTGACCATATTTTTTGATGAAAAGTCAAAATTAGCCCCGTTGAAAAAGCTTAAAACATAGAGGTTGAGGATAGCTTTTTATTTATTTTTATATTAAAAAAAAATTGTTTGCTTTTATTAATAGGAAATATGGATCGTTCATCATCCTCACTCGCTCTTTTTTCGATTCAACTAATATCTTTAATGCAGCTGATTGACGTGAGTGTATGTTTGTGTAATAGGTGTGGATATTGACACCCATAAAACTTATTAGTACACCCATTTTTATAAGTAAACTCATGTCTAAAATTTAAAAAATAAATATTATTATAAGCACTCATCCTAATACCAACAGTACCCTCATTGAAATAAATATATTTATTTTAATACATATTTTTTATATACACTCTTAAATTATTATCACACAATTTATAAAAAAAATCATATTATTTTTGGAATCAAATCATTTTTTAATAATGATCCAATTTAATTTTGGAAATATCTCGAATATAGGAGCTTTATAAAAGGGAATATGTGGAACTATGAGTAATGCTATATTGCCCAAATTTGGTACCTAAATCTGGTGCCTAAATGATGTGGCAACAATGTAGACTATTCATTTAAATTGTATTAGATTTGCAAGATTTAAATGAATTAAATGAATGAACTAGAGTGTTACCACGTCATTTTGGTACCAAATTTGGGCACCAAATTTGGGTAATGTAGCATTACTCGTGGAACTATATATTGGGTCAAGAGATTTTTAATCTGGAATTCTCTTAGAGCATCTCCAATGTAAGCGTGACTTATGAAAAAATAATTACCACGTAGGATAAATAGACATTATGTTAATAACTGCGTCTCCACATCTCCAATATAGCTGTGCATATTCAACCTTAAAATGACGTAGCAAAAAAAATATCAGATATTGTCAACATAACCGTCCACTTTCAGACAATCTTTTGCACATCTATTTTTTAGGTTGGCTCAGCAAACATTTAAAACTGACATTAATTTTTCATATATTTTTGGTAAGGAAATAAAATAGAAAATAAAACAGAAAAAAAAAAAAATGGATACGTCATTTAAAAAATTGTGTTTTAGACGGAAACATTGGAGACCAAATTTTGAGTTGATTGTCTATCAAGTCTATTTTTATGCCACATAGGAAGTAAGTCTTTTGACATTGTTGCCATGTCAACAATTATTGGTATGCAAGCCACTTTTGCATTGCATTGGAGATGCTCTTATTTATACATACAACTATCTTTTTTTTTTAAAAAAAAAACTTATTGATATCTACGGCTATCTTTAAAAAAATAATAATAAAAAAAAAAACCTTGTTTGTCAAAAAAAAAAACTTTTTGTTTATTAATAGAGTTTATAAATTATAACTATATATAAAAGAAAGACAAAACCAATACAATAATCATGTAATGATGAGAAAGTTTAATATTTGAAATAAAATTAGAGTTTAATTAAGATTTATCATAAAAATTAGGGTTTATCATATGTTAAGGGGTTTATCATAATTTTTTTTTTTGAAAGGTAAGTATTTTTTTTAATAAAGAAATATAGTTGAAGATATGGATATAATTAATATGTGTTTATAGTATTTGGTTTATTTTTAATTAAAGTAATTTATTCTTATTGGTAAATTTTTATTGGGATATTTTTATAATTAATTTTTTTAATAAAATATATGTGTATTAATAAGTTTTATAGGCGTCAGTATCGGCACCCTTATGTAATCAAGACCAAATGTTGAATATTAAACCCTTTTACCATACTTGAGGGTAAGTTTGTACAATTTACCCATAATTTTATTAGGTGACTATTGATCCACAAGTCTACCAAATAGATCACCGCGACCAGTGATGAACTTAATTATATGTAAGCTGCTGGTTGAATGACAGAATAAACACAGAATGACTGCTTCGCTGCCATTTTAAAGTGCTCTAAGAATAATTTCTATTCTTGTTGGTTTAATGAATTAATTACGACTAATTGAATTGTCATCACGTCCAAACTAGTAATTTCTCCCATTTGAGAGAATTCCCTTTTATAAAAGAAACAGTTATTTTAATTGAATGTCTAGACTTTTAACATTCAACCATCCATTTCAAATAAATCTAACTAAATTTTACAGCATTAGACACTGGAACTACTTGCTTACTGAAAAAAAAAAAAAAAAAAAAAAAAGAAACCAATTTTTCAATCAAGGTCACACTAGGGCACAGCACAAGATTCATACTTAATAATCCATAATTACCAACAAGTTCAATTGTTGTTCAAAATTTAAACATCTCCAATTAAAAGTAAAATTTGACCAAGATTGTTCCACAAGACACGGAATAAAATAAAACATAACTCAAAATCTTCGCCAACAGAATTGTCAACTGCATGGAAACTTAAAACCTATAGCTTACAACGATAGCCCAAAATTCCCGACTTGTTTGCATGATCATGCCTTCATGCGTCCATAGAACTTCTGTTTCTCCTGTGTTGTCTGGAAGCGACCATGTCCAAACTTTGAGGAAGTGTCAATGAACTTGATCTTGATATCCTCAAGAGCCAGACGAGATGTTTGTGCAAGAAGCGACTGGCGAAGGGTAACCACCCTCTTCTTAGGTCCAACACAGCATCCTTTGATCATAATATAATCATCTTTCACCACACCATAGTGAGGGAAGCCACCCATCGGAGTGATGTCTTTCTCCGTCCTGAATGATCATCCAAGCCAGAAGATATTAAAACCAAGTAAACAAATTTTCAACAGACACAACCAGGTTACACATGGGGAAGCATTTACAGTATTCTACAATAACACTTAGGTGAATTTTATCGAGGCTGGTTAAATATAATAAGACGTATCAAATAATGTCAAAGAACTAATCTTATAATAAACAATTAATGATTGTGCTGTGGCATGAAAGAATATTACGTGTAAAATGCAAGAAAAGGCTACTGAGGCCACCATGTTAACAAGGGACCACACTGTAGCAACCAACAAGAAATTTTGAATTCGAATAGGCATGAAACAAACCTGTCGTATTCAGTTATGGCAGCATGGGACTCCTGACCACCCTTTCCAAGCTTGTAAACCTTTTTGTTCATTTCAGTACGGTGGTGGTATCCATTCTGACCAGCCCTAGCAACTGTGAATGAGACTCTGGCAGGATGCCAAGCACCAATACAAGCCACCTTACGCAGACCCCTGTGGGTCTTGCGGGGAAGGCGGGTGACACCCCAACGAGTGACAACACCTTCATAACCTTTACCCTTTGTTACACCGATGATGTCAATCATCTCATCCTTCTGGAAAACTGCATCCACAGGAACTTGCTTCTCAAAGAATCCATATGCATAGTCAACTTTCTGGGCAATAGTACCACCATTGACCTGAATTTCCATCAAATGTGCTTTCTTCTGTTTCAAGCCTTTCATTTTCCTAATCTGCATCACAATTTGAATGAATTAACAGAAAGTGACATTACAGGTGAAGGACTGGATTAAAAGAGGATAAATGCACAGAAGGGTAAAATTATGAGTGTGAAACGTATCAAACTACAAATCAACATTTTTAAATCCTCAGTTACTTTCTTCTGGTAGCCTCCTAAAAATTGGCCGGTCCTATAAAACCACATTGCCAAAAATAAGTCCAAACAAAGCTATGAGCACATGATTATCAGTATTCTAAAAAAACACATCATTAAAGGGAGAAAATTTACATGTTACGGTATTGAGAAAGTTAAACAAGCTAAAACGATTATTACCTGAGTGTGAGCCAAAACTCGAATAACAGTAGCATATTTCTTCATCTTCTCCAGCTGTGATTGGATACTTTTCTTCCCGTCTTCTGATTCATACTGCTTCGAGTACTTTGTGAATGCCTTCTTCTTTGACTTGCACCAGTTCTTGTAGAACCTTCTTCTCACCTCCTCGCTCAGATGCTGAGCCCATACAGTGTTCAAAGAGCGGAGACCACGTGGTGTCTTCACGTATCCCACAACTCCAACAATCACCATTGGTGGGGTTTCAACAATGGTAACAGCCTCGCAGGTCTCCTTCTTGTGAAGCTCTAAAGGAAAAAAAGAAATATAATTTTTACAAAAATATTGGACAAAGAAAATACTTACAACTAACAGTTCAAACTGAAATAAAAGATCTCAAGTTCCCATGTGTATAATAAATGCCAAACTGAGACAAATTAATAAAATGCAACTAAGAATTACACGATTAACAGTCAATGACTTACTAGATCCTGGCTTCTCAACATCTCTGACAATGTGGGTCATCCCAGCCTTGTAACCCAAAAAGGCGGTGAGCTTGCATGGCTTGTTTGGGTCATCCTTGGGGAAAGCCTTCACTGCAAAAATCCATAATACATTAGCTGCTTAGACAGACAATACACAAGCTACAAAGTATAGCACTAAAAACATAACATGAGTTGGGTGAGATAAATGCTGAAGCAGAAAAGCCAAGGAAAACGTCATCAGGATATCACAACCTCATAATTTTAGTAATGTCTCAAAAACATCAATATAACGTTCAGCGAAACGTTAGATCCTACTGATATGTTAAAACCTTGTTTAAAAATATGAAAATTAAATAATAAAACAATAAAAAAGTGGAGTATAAATAAATACAACAATAAGATCATATGCCAAGACATACAACGAAACAATGAATATGGGGTGAGGCCATTAGAATATAAGTGGCATGAAACCTCAGCAGCCATTGCTAAACATATATTTTTTTTAAAGCAAAATCACGAAAAAAAATGAAGTAACAATGCTGCTGTTGCAATATTATTAAACTGTAAATGAAATCTATTTCTTGCACAATCCTTAATAAAAAGGGTCAATCTAAAAGACCCCATGGAAGAAATTTAGAAATAACAATGTCACTGGTTAAGGTAACTTGAAAGATAATAACTTTATACCCTTTCCTCTGTGACGAGCAGCTCTTTTCCTTGGAAGAAATCCAAGGGAACCGTGCCTTGGGTGCTCAAACTTACGGTGAGACATTCTTCTCCTTCACAACCTGAAACACCAATCTGTAACTATATTATCCACCTACTACAAATTATTTAATCAATGTGCACTCATCAAAAAATAATCAATATCCCCCAAATATACTCGATTTACAACAAAAACGATCCAACTCTCTTTCTGTTCTGTGCAAATCAATCACCTTGCACGTCTCTCAAAATGATCAACATTTATCTTTCAATAAAGTGCAAAAAAGAAACATATAGCAATAACAGACATAGTTTTTCGTTACTGTTTGGTTTCTTAGACAGTGAATTTGAAACAAAAAGGGGGAAAAAAATCTCAGAAATTTCAAGCTCAATTGAAAATTTTGTTTTTCCTTCATTTTCGAAGTAACCAAACACAAAGGAAACGAGAGAGAGAGGGAGAGACCTGAGCTGCGGCTGCTGATTCCTGGTGCTCTGGAGCTGGGGAGTAAAAACCCTAGTCGGTGTTGTTTATATAGTAATTGTATTTACATAATGTTTGCCCCAAACGTTTACATAATTCGTCATTGACCCCGTAATATTCAGAAAACTTTTCCTCGGCCAGGTTCCTTTGGCAATTAAGCATACAAATTAGTGGAACACGTAATTTTGCATCAACTATTCAACTAGGGTTTCAATTCGGGCTCTGGACGGTGGATCATAAATTTTAGCCCATTAATATAAAAGGGGATTATTTATTTATTTATTTATTTTGTGTTTTGATAAAATAAAAAAAAAATCATTAGAATTAGACCTCAAAAAACTTTACACGACCCTGTTAACAGAGCCAAAGCCAAGATTTTGGTTTTTGGGGGCCAAAACAAAAATTAATATTCTCGGTCGCACAATACAAATATATTAATATTCAAAAATTAAGTTATGAAAAAAACGAAATGTGCAGCACTATTCAAATAATATCGGTATCTATTGGAAATCTCATATGAAAATAAGTGTAGGATCCCACATCAGCTGATACTTTTCAATAAAATGTGATAGTGTTTAATGTTAACGATAATTATATAAATAAACTAGTGTGTAACCTGTGCGATGCACGGGTTTCGTTAAAAAGATATTTAAAATTTACCTTTACTTTTCTCTCAAATGTACATTTTCAATTATTTTTTCTTAATTTCTCATTTCATAATATAAATTAGCTATTTAGATTGCTATTTAGCTCAATTTGGGATAATTTTTACGGATCATTCTCCAGTTAAGATTCAATTAATGTGTCAAGTGCACTAAATGATTTTTTAGGTTCAATAAGTATTACATGATAATCTCAATAATTCAATTGTTTCAAATTCTACTCAAAAGCCACTATAAAAGTCATCCATAAGTATTACATGATAATCTCAATAATTGAAATGTTTCAAATTCTACTGAAAAACCATCATAAAAGCCAAATGAGAAAAATCTGAGGATTTTAATTGTATTTAATGGAGATGTTATTTATGTATTTTTGACTAAGGTAAATATTAGACATGGAAATAAAGAGAAATGCTTCTACATCAATTATAATATATGCACATTATATATATATATATATATATACACGTAAATTTCTAAATAAAATAAAGCATCGATGCATTTGATGTCTATTTTTTCAATATTGAAATTAAGAAGAAAACGGTGAAAGGTTTTTATTTTCATTCTTTGGAAAATTAAAAAAATAATAATAATTGCTATTATAACCTCCCAAATCATTATTTAGATGTTTTAATTGTTTTTTTTTTTTCCCAAATATTTTCTAAAAGCATTCTTATCTTGGCTACAAAATCCAACCATGGACTCCCATTCATCCAGCTTCTCTTCCGAAGTACTCTTATGATTACAACAATTCAGAAGTATTTTCATCTCCTTTACTTCTCAATCTCCTTTTCTTATGATTACAACAATGTCTGGAAATCAGACATTTAAGCTTAAATAATACTTAAAGAAATTGTAAATTTATTGTTTCAGTGATAGCAACAGAAAAGATATTAGAGAAAGAGATTGAGAAAATAGAGATTAGTGATTTAAAAAAAAAAAAAAAAACGTATCTATCATCTTTTGTTCCAGATATGAGAGACGATGATATTAAATAAAGAAAATAAGGATGGGGTGTTCAACTGTTCTTACCATATGTAAATATATATTAATTTTTTCATAACAATTTTACCTTTTTTAAAAGTTATTTTAATAATAATTTTACTTGAAACTTGTTATTCCTCTAATTATTTTTTAGTTTTTAATTGTTAATGCCGAATTTTTTTTTTTTTTTTAAAAATCATTTGATTCATGTCATTAAATATAAATTTTAGTATTTGTTATAATTTTCATTATTTTTATTTTAGAAAAAAAAATTCAAAAAATTCTACCAAACACAATTTTAATCTTCAAAAACATCTAATTTAATTTTTCTCTTGTTTTCATTTTAAAATTTTGTTCTGAAAAAAAAAATATAAAACAAAAACGTTAACAATAAGATAATGAATAAATCAATAAAACATTAATTTAAAGAACTTACCTTGATAGAGATATTGAGAATATGAATCTTCAACCTAAACAAAAAAGAAAAGAAAAAAAAAAGCAGAATAATAAATGAATAAAAAAAATGAAAACCATGAAAATATGTGAAACTTAGGAAGAAAAAAAAAAGTTAAAAAGAGAAATGAATTTGAAGAAAAATTTAGGATCTTTATAAGCAAAAGTCTCTTTTATAATGAAATAAAAAATCCAAGAGTCATGCTTAGAAAGTAAATTAAAATGGGAAAAGCAAAAGTCAAATTAAATACACACTTGAAACACAATTTCAAATATTAAATTGAAATCAATCATATTAAATCAATCTTATCTTGAATTAGCTTGGCAGTTTAAGAATCCAACATATTCCACGTTAAGGATGAATAGGAAAGGGTTATTATTTATTTATTTTTATTATTATTTACTAAATTAGTTTAATTGTAGCATTTATTTCCTTATTTTATTTTTTGAAGAAAGAAAAAAAGCATTTAATAATAGAAGATATTAGAAACAATCATATTTGATTGATTACATTTAATTGCAAAGCTCTTATACGGCAACATGTGGCGCTGTGAAACTCTATTATTATATATATTTATATGATAAAATAGACATTAACTAATTAAAATGTAACATGTCACTATTTTATATCTAGAAAATTATATGTAACCAAATCAATCTAATTTTCTTCGTGCTTTTCATTTCAGTTACATAATAAAATAAATGTGTGAGAAAATCATTTTTCATTATAGTGCAAAACCTATGCCTAATCTTAACAATATGCATAAGTGAAAATAATATTTTAATAGTTCCCAACTAATAAAATATAAATTTCAATAGCTTAATTAAAACCTTAAAAAGGGCTAATAATAAATATTCGCACTAATTTAAATGACAGGTTTAAATTATTTAGTTTGACCCATGTGTATATATACCCCCCAAATCTGCCATTGCCTGATAACACGTTCCCAATTCATTTGAAAAAATGGTTGATGGATCTAACTTTATTTCATCGAGTTGTTAGTGGGTCAACTTATTAAAACCTGTAATATAATGGGTCAGTTTCGAGTTCACCTTTTAAAAAAACGTCAACTCGTTATAATCATTTAATATAAAGAATTATTTTCAACTTTTTAATAAATTTCAAATATAACATTTTGTAATAATTTATATTTTTAATTTTATTAGAAAATAGTGTTCTAATTTCCTAAATACAATAATAGTATATGTAAGACGAAAACTTTGTCTCACTTACAAATTTTTCATATATTGAATATAATATAATCATTAAGTCTTGAGTATTATTTTTAATTTTCTTTCTTGAATATTACAATAATTCAGGATTTGGGGGAGGGGTAGACTCGAACTTACAACATCATGATGTAGGTGTGAGGGAAAAACCAGTAGGGCAACCTCATCTTGTCTAAGTATTAATTTAAAATTATTTTGATAATTTGGTGATTATTTGATTGTCAATAAACAGATTTAGTATGGTTACTCGTTAAATTAACAAATTGTTTAGGGTTTTTATACTTAGACTCATTAAGCTAACGGGTCACATTCGATTATGACAAATTTTAACACAACACGAACATGACATGAAATGAATTCGTAATAACATGACTCATTGATATAGTATCGACCTTGACTTTTAGAGGCCCTGATCGTAAATCTAAAACGGACCCCTTTGTTCATATTCCCGGTTTTTTCAATATATATGTATGTGTCGATGTGTAGAGATGATTATAGTGGTTTGTATCATACAAACAAACTTTGGCAACTATGAAACTGGTTGATGTACATATGTTTGTTTACAGTATGTTGCCATTCTCCAATCAATTACAGTATGTTGCTATTCACCATACCTATAAATTTAAGGGAAGAATCGATCGGCGGTCAATATAAACAAAAAAATCATAGTTAAAAGAAAAAATTGTGTTCTTAATAGGTTCTTGGAGTCGAAATGCAAAAGAAAATCGATCAGCAGACCATAAAAACAAAGAATCACAATTAAAAGAAAAAAAAAATTGTGTTCTTAATAGAACCATGTGGCCGAAATACGAAAGAAAATCGATCAGTGGTCCATATAAACAAAGAATCACAGTTAAATGAAAAAAGTGTGTTCTTAATAGCTCCATGGTGTCGAAATACAAAAGGAAACAAGTATACCTTCGAATGATTCCACTTCTTCAACTCTCTTGTGAAATGATTAACTTCAAAAGAAAAGGGAAACAAGTGTGACATGGAAGTGAGTTTGTGAGAGAGTTTTATTTATATTTTTTTCTATCTTATGAGTAGCTTTTAGGTTAGGGATCCCTCGAGACCGTTGAATTGGATCAATCCAACGACCAAAACATATTTGATACAATTTTTTTTTCAAAAAAAATCTATGTTTTACAGCATCTTCAAGATTTACACAACATTCTTTCAGTTTATTCTTATCTAATAAAATTACCTTATTCGAATCGTATAAGAACCCAAAAATACCTTTATCTATTTGAAATAATTCAAATGTACTCCTTAAGGAAGCAATAATAACATCTACTACAACAATAAATAATTACAATATATCAAAAGGAATCTTTAATTGATTGTGTTATATACTTATATCCTCATGTGAATTCTCATCAAACTGTTTTTTCTATGAATTTTACATTTTTTAAGAAATGTTGGATCAATTTCCATATCAAATGCAATACTTTTGGCATAGACCATAGCAGGTGTAAATTCATTTCTTTATATTTTTCCGAAACAAATATTATACGTGTGTCTAAAACAACCTAAAGGGTGGTGAATGGGTTGTTAATCCGATTATTACCAATTTTTCAGATTAGTCACTGTTACAAAAATAACCTAATTCATACAAACAACAAAATCAAGTATAAAATGCGGAAATTAAAGAACACTTGATTTTTACGTGGAAACCTTTAATAATGAAAAACCACGAGCTATTATGCTAGCCACACATGGTCACCGAAATCCACTATATGAATAAAAGGTAACACCCTCAAGTGATACACGGACTCTCACTCTAGACAACCTCAAGCTATAGACACTACCACTCACCACTCTTGGTTAAATCCTTAGTGATATCCCTTAATCCACTTCTCTTGGCGTGAGCACCTCCTACTCTAACCACAGGCCTTTTACAGTGGCACTTGACCAATCTTACTTGTGCACTAAGCAACTTAGTCACAAGATTTACTTATCAATAAAGAGATTAACAACCTATGTGAATATGCAATGATATTCAAAATGCAATTACTGCTAGGCAACACTAAACGCTTATCTAGAGATTAAATAATGTCAATAAAATCAATCATAGATATCATATTGCTATATGTCATGGCATACAACTTAGCTATGTAAAGGAAAACCAATCCTAGATACAATAGCTAACACAAACAATCTCAATCAATCAATAAGATAAATTAGCTAGATGATATATGAACTTGAAATCCTAGCTATCACAAAATAACTCAATCATTCAATGAGATAAATTAGCTAGATGATATATAAACTTGTAATCCTAGCTATTACAAAATAACTCAATCAATCAACACAATAATCTCAATCTTGTAAATAAAATATAATATAAATGAATACAAGTTAAAAATGAGATTTCTTGCTAAGTAAGAACACAAAAATGAATGGATGGTGTTCAACTTACCAAGTCATGTGTGTTGAAGAATACCCATGCATAGATACATCCTAGATGATCCTAGATGATGCTAGATGAAGTTTGATGCACATGGAAATGAGTTTATGTAATCAAAAAGGTGAGTTCTTGGATGATTTTCTCTCTTGGAAAATACTCTAAGTTAAAAATATGATTTTGAACTCTTAAACACGACCTAAGGTGAAAGAGGCATATATATATATATATATATATATATATGATGTCCAATTGAAGCTACGGCGTTTTGATAATTTTTCAAAAAAATTTGCCTTGACTGTTGTACACCCGCTCTACGTAGGGCGGTTGTACAGCGGGTCACTTGGAAAAGTGAAGAACAAATTCTATGATAATGGCTGTACGAACAATGACTTTTGGGCAAGCATACAACGGTTTAAAAAATCAATCAGGTGTTGCTGTACGTAGGGCGAGTGTACAGTGGTTTGGACGCGACAATGCATCAATTTTAGCTTCAAGCGCCTCAAAATATGACCAAACGACATCAAAACATTTCGTATGATATATCGTTAGAAAGGTATGGATATCTACTTTCTACTCTTTTTTACGGAATGACATTTCAATGTCTATAGAAAAAGTTATGGTCAATTGAGTGACCAAAGGTCAGAAACGGACAACAACAGAGTTGTTCCCAAAACCAATCCAAATAGTCATGAAATATTACGAATAATTTACCGTTGGAAAAGTATGGGTGTCTAGTTTGTACAGATTTTTTCAAAACTCATTTTGAAGCTTTGTATAAAACGTTATGGTCACAAGACCATACAAATGTCAGTTTTGAAAATCATTTAAATCATTGAAATCCAATATTTTGAAACTAGACACTTTACTCCAAACAACCAAACAAAATCTAAAACTTATCCAAGAGAAGAATAGGACCTTCTCAAATGGTCAACTATCGTGCTAAGACATGCACACCATCGTGTAAGCACGGACGTTTCCGACCACATAAACGGAAACGAATTACTAGACATTATCACACAACAAAATCCAACAAAGAGGTGCAAATGTGAAGTGTGAAGAATGCACATATATAAGAATTGAAGCAAAAATGCAAGATGAATAAAACATGCATGAAGAAGTGTGTGTGTGTTCAACTAATCTCTTTAAGAGGCAAGTCAAGTGATTTACCTTTCGCTCTTGCTCTTAAAGTCATCGAGATACTTGGAAGTTTGTCAACGAGAACCTAAGCTACCCATTACATAGATATCCCCAAATGTGGTTTGTCAACGAAATAAGCCAATCAAAATATGAGGAACTTACAATCTCCCTTTTTGGCTATTTCGTGACAGAAACACCACTCACAATTGATCCTCACAAATAACAAAAGCTAAGGGTCAACAAGAGTTTATTCTACATTACAAAGAGAAACCTAATCAAACTAGATCTTCAAGCTTTCCATCTCTTGTAGAATAAATATCCTTGCAAAACAAGATAACTACATTTTCCAAGACAAATGTATGTGAGGTGATCAAGTGAGATAAAAACAAGCATTTGCATTAAGAAAACACACAATATCATGCAATGAATGTGTAATGCAATGCTCCCCCTAAATGGGTTACTCCCCCTCAATCCCCAATTGCAATCAACTATTAAAACCTCCCTTATCACATACTACTTCCCTTTTTTGTCATGAGATAGGTAAATGAGTATTTCCCCAACTAGGTTATTTTAGCAAAGAAAGATAGTAGCATACAAGACATTTGCATAGTCATACACAAGAACATTATGCAACTCCATTAATTAGGAGAGAAGCAAGGAGATTTATTTTATGAAAATGTGTGATAATAATGTTTTGCATGCAAGATATGTTACATTCAAGTCTAAAAAAATGGTATTTGGCAAAGCAAATGACAATTCCAATAAAATTCAAACCAATTTTACCATTTGTCATGAATTCAAGCAAGGATATAGATTTATCATTCATTCAATTTAATGGGCAACTATATCCAACTTTATAAGCAAAACAAGGCATGAGCGACTTTTGCACCCTATGTGATTTTTCCGAATAAGATACATGTATGATTGTAGCCATGTTTAACAAATAAAGAAAGAGAGACTTTGGATTTTAAAATCCTTAGAACAGATACATTGATCCTTTATTTATTTGATTCTCATAATTTGCTTTTCACACAATTTTGCATTTGAGAATTTGCAATCAACATTTCATGTTTTTCATTTTTAAGCATGTCATTTGAAAAGAATCATCATGTCATAGAGATAATTATAGGTCATTCAAAGTGTACTTCCAAAGTAAATCTCCTAGTCCAAAAATGTATGTTTGAATATAAATATGACATGGATTATACACAAAGCAATTGGTTTACACTTATTGAAGAAAATATCATATAAGCATATGTGTAACCAAGATACTCAAACAATTAATAAAAAAGCATAATGTTTATCAAATTTTTACATGTGACAAGTATGCAAAATTGTTCTCTTTGCTTGAGCTCCCCTTATAGGGTCAATCACTCTATCGTATCAGGGTGAGGGACAAATCCCTATAGACATACTAAGTCCGTTAGACCTAGTAGCATCTATGGGTGACGCATGTGCACAATGACAATTGGGTTCAATTTTTCTAACCCACCTAGGTTCCACTTTTTTATTCTTAGTGGTCAAAATCTTCAATACTTTTGGTTTCCTAGGGTCATGCAAATTGGCCTTACGGTTCAACCATTTTCTCTCATGCTCTCAATTCTACATCTCTTTATGTAGTTAAAGCAATTAGGCCTAATATGGCCAACAACACCACAAAAGTGACAAGTAAGTATACAATAAGGAATCATACCATATCCTTGTGAGGTCAATGGAGACTTGTCATGCATTTGATGTCTCCTATAGTGTTGAACTGGTTCTCTCATTCTTTGTTGTTGAACCGGGTTGTTTTGCTTCCTTGGTTGGTTATACCTTGGTTGAGCAAAACTTGGGTGATGAGCTCTTGGATGTTGAGGTTGAGCTACACCCTTTGTTGGCATCTTCATTTGGCCACTCTTGGATGACTTTCCAAGATTAATTTTCCTTGTAGGATGTTGAGGAGGTGAAGCTTGTCTTTTGCCTTGAGCTTGAGGTTGCTTGATCTTAACAATCTTCAAGTCTTCAATGTACCACATCTCTTTCTCCTTGACGATCTTCAAGGAGATGTCTTTGTTGGCAAGTTCATCTTTCATTGCCTTTATCTGATTATGGCAATCTTCAATTTCCTTCTCATACTTGGACACATCTATTATGTCCGTCTTTAAGGAGTCATCCATGGAAGACCTCATCTCCATGGTCTTCATTAGAGAGATAAGAATAGTGTTTTCTTCCAATTGCTCAGACATCATCTCCCTGGATTGATGAAGTTCGACTTCACAAATTTACTTTCCTTTTTCAAGAGCACGAATCTTTTCCACTGAGGAAATCTTCCAAATCTTCAAGGACTCATTTTCCTTGGAGAGCTCTTCATTTTTCTTTAGCACATTGAGAAGAAGCTTTTGACACTCATAAATTGAGTCAACATTTAAGGCCTTTTTGCCATCATCTTTATCTTCCATATAGGAAGCCCCAAAAGTTGTGAAGTTAGGCACATGCTCTTCAACATGGGAAGAGACTTCTTCACACTTCTTGAATGACGTCTTCACTTTGAAGTCATTTCTTCTTGAGTTAACCTTTTTCTTCTCAAGCTTCACAAATCTTCTAAACTTCAATGCCGTGAGGGCCATCTCCTCATCGAAGTCACTTTATGAAGTAGAAGCAGAGATGTTTGAGAGAGTGCTCAAAGAACCTCTAAGGGTTGGAGCATCCTTAACATCGACGGAAAGGCAATCAATCCTCTCTCCGAGAATTCCCTTTCTAAGTGTTTCACTCCACACATGGTGTTTGGTGAAGTGAATGAATGAATGCAAATGAATACAAAGAACAAATGCACACAAATGCAACACACGTGAAAGTGACAAGGATCTCCTATGTGTGTCTAGGAACTTACTCTAATACCAATTGAAACAAATATTATACGCGTGTTTAAAATAACCTAGAGGGGGGTGAATGGGTTGTTAATCAGATTATTACCAATTTTTCGGATTAGTCATTATTACAAAAATAACCCAATTCATACAAACAACAAAAATCAAGTATAAAGTGCGGAAATTAAAGAACACTTGATTTTTACGTGGAAACCTTCAACAAGGAAAAACCATGAGCTATTATGCTGGCCACACACAATCACCGAAATCCACTATATGAATAAAAGGTTACACCCTCAAGTGATACACGGACTCTCACTCTAGACAACCTCAAGCTATGGACACTACCATTCACCACTTTTGGTTCAATCCCTAGTGATATCCCCCGATCCACTACTCTTGACGTGAGCATCTCATACTCTACCCATAGGCCTTTTATAGTGGCACTTGACCAGTCTTGCTTGTGCACTAAGCAACTTAGTCACAAGACTTACTTTTCAATGAAGAGATTAACAACCTATGTGAATATGCAATGATATTTAAAATGCAATTAGTGCTAGGCAACACTAAATGTTCATCTAGAGATTAAATGATGTTAATAAAATCAATCATAGATATCATATTGCTATATGTCATGGCATACAACTTAGCTATGTAAAGGATAACCAATCCTAGATACAATAACTATCACAAACAATCTCAATCAATCAATGAGATAAATTAGCTAGATGATATATGAACTTGAAATCCTAGATATCACAAAATAACTCAATCATTCAATGAGATAAATTAGCTAGATGATATATAAACTTGTAATCCTAGGTATCACAAAATAACTCAATCAATCAGCACACGATAATCTCAATTTTGTAAATAGAATATAACATAAATGAATACAAGTTAAAAATGAGATTTCTTGCTAAGTAAGAACACAAAAATGAATGGATGGTGTTCAACTTACCAAGTCATGTGTGTTGAAGAAGACTCATGCATAGATACATCATAAATGATCCTAGATGAAGTTTGATGCACATGGAAATGAGTTTGTGTAATCAAAGATGAGTTCTTTGATGATTTTCTCTCTTGGAAAATACTCTATGTTAAAAATATGATTTTGAACTCTTAAACACAACTCAAGGTGAAAGAGGCATATATATATGATGTCCAATTGAAGCTACAGTGTTTTGATAAATTTTTAAAAAAAATTGTCTTGACCATTGTACACCCGCTCTACGTAGTGCGGTTGTACAACGGGTCACCTGGAAAAGTGAAGAATAAATTCTTTGACAACGGCTGTACGAACAACGACTTTTGGGTGAGCGTACAACAGTTTAAAAAATCAATCAGGTACTGTTGTACATAGGGCGAGCATACAGCGGTTTGGACGCGAAAGTGCATCAGCTTCAGCTTCAAGCACCTCAAAACATGACCAAAAGACATTGAAACCTTTTGTATGATACATCGTTGGAAAGGTATGGATGGCTACTTTCTACTCCTTTTACGAAATGACATTTAGATGTTTGTAAAAAAAGTTATGGTTAATTGAGTGACCAAAGGTCAGAAACGGACAACAACAGAGTTGCCCTGTTTTAGTGGTCACTTTGGAGATTTCAAAACCAATCCAAATGGTCATGAAATATTACGAATAATATACCGTTGGAAAGGTATAGGTGTCTAGTTTGTACAGAGTTTTTGAAAACTCATTTTGAATCTTTATATAAAACATTATGGTCACAAGACCATACAAAGGTCAATTTTGAAAATCATTGAAATCCAATCTTTTGAAACTAGACACTTTACTCCAAACAACCAAATCAAATCTAACACTTATCCAAGAGAAGAATAGGACATTCTCAAATGGTCAACTATCATGCTAATATATGTACACCATCATGCAAACATGGACGTTTTCAATCACACAAACGGAAACAAATTATTAGACACTATCACACAACAAAATCCAACAAATAAGTGCAAGTGTGAAGTGTGAAGAATGCACACATATAAGAATTGAAACACAAATGCAAGATGAATAAAACATGCATGAAGAAGTGTGTGTGTGCAACTAATCTCTTCAAGAGGCAAGTCAAGTGATTTACCTTTCGCTCTTGCTCTTTAAGTCACCGGTATGCTTGGAAGCTTGTCAACGAGAACCTAAGCTACCTATTACATAGACATCCCCAAATGTGGTTTGTCAACGAAATAAGTCAATCAAAATATGAGGAAATTACATTTAAAAAAAAAAAAAACAAAAACAAAACAAAAGGAGCCCATTCAATTGTTCTATAGCAACATCAATACACATATCTTTATATTGCAAATTTTTGATAACCATATTTCTATTAAACAAGATAATAAGATATCATGTCAAATAGTTATGCTTATGCCTAATAAAATCTCAAACTTTTTAAGTTTATTTACTAAACTTTTAGCTTTACTCTTTATTTGGCATTATCACTATTTTTTTTTTGGGATATTATCATTTGAGTCCTTATATTTTTTTGAATTATCTATTTTTTAGTTACTTATTCATTTTTCACGGGATTGGTCTCTATGTTTACAAAAACCACTCAATTTGGTCTCTCTGACCAGAATTTTGATGGTCAACCGTCATAGAAAATGTTAAATAACCTTTTTACCCTTGACTTTAAAATCAAAATAAAATTAAAAAAAAAAAACTTCTATTTTCTTAAAATTTTTTTATCTAAATAGAATTTAACAAAAAAAAAAAAAGGTAAAAATTGAAAAAATATAAACAAAAAAAAAAAAAAAAAAAAAAACAAAAATATATAAAAAAAAGAGAGGTGAAGAACGGAGATTGGTCTCCACCAACATCTCTATCCTTCCTTGTTCACACCAAAAAAATTGGATTTTAACATCTCCACCAACATCTCCATCCATTCTAGCAACAAAGCTACCAGACCCACCTCTAACATCTCCGCCAAAAATGGTAATCAACAAAAAAAAAAAAAAGAAGATTTACAAACCCAGATCATCATCTTCTTCATAAACCTAGAAAAAATTTAAAAAGTTAGCAAAATAAACTGCTAACTTTACAAACCCAGATCATCATTTTCACAAACCCTTCATCAAATCTCCACTCCAACACATAAACTCAAATTCCAAAACACAAAAATAGCAGATCGTTCTTCCTAGACCCATGCTCAAACTCATTCAGACAGATGTTCAAATCTGAGAAACTGCATCATTCTTGCCCGATTCCACTGTCAAAGACTCCAACGATGACGTCGGCTCCATAATCGGATTCGAACCACAACACGCATTGGTTTCGAAGCCCGAGGAACAGTGGAGATCTTGTGGTGTGGAGCTCGCGTCGCTGGTCCTCGATGATGGCAAGCACAGCGGAGTTGTCGGTTAAGGAGGCGGCACAATCAAGAGAGAGATTGGCGGAAAAGCCATAGAAAACGATGTCGTATGTGTAGAGTATTTGGAGAGGACTGGAAATGAACTCGGAGGTGTACCAGTGGAAGTGAGTTGGGAAAATGGACGGCTTGGATTGAGAGGTGATGCGGATGATGTAGGTCTTGACTGTTTGATCGATTGAGATCAGTGATTGGGTTGTGAGGAAGGAATCGGAGTGGTGGTGGTAAGGATTGGATTTGGACGGTGGTAGGGGTTTATGAAGAAGATGAAGTTGTCTTTAAGCTTTAATTTATTTATTTTTGATTTTTTTTTTAAATATAATTGTTTTTTTTTTTTTTTTTTTTTTTACATTTTCTATTTATTTGTATGTTGACACATGGCATATCAGTGTTTAAAGACAAAAATACCCGTAGAACCGTTTAATTTGACTGACAGAAGGACGAAATTGAGTGGTTTTTTAAAACATAGGGACCAATCCAGTGAAAAATGAATAAGTAACTAAAAAATAGATAATTCAAAAAAACATAAGGACTCAAATGATAATATCCCTTTGTTTTTAATTTAATCAAATCTTTTTTTTATTATTATTTGGGGAGATTGATATCTTTTGGTTTTAACACTATCAATACAACTTTTCCAACGTGTTGTGGTCCTTGTGGACAATGTCTTAAGAGTAAAGCCATGTACATAATCTTTGAAAATACACAAAGTGTGTCTAATACAACCTGGGGGGGTGGTAAATGGGTTGTTAATTGATTATTACCAACTTTTTTCGATTAGTCAATATTATCAAAATCCAAATATAACAAGCAAGCAATTGAAGATTTAAAGGTGAGGAAAAACAATAAAGGCACATCGATTGATTTCCGTGAGAAACCTTCCAACTGGGTAAAACTCACAGGCTATCCATCTAGCCACACACGGTCTTCAAATCCACTATATGTAATGATGTTTACAACCTAGGTTGACTTCTAATCACACCATTCTCAGAACATAACACACCACTACTACCTGCAAGCCTTTTATAGTGATTATAGACTAATTGCTTGTGCACTAACACTCTTAGTCACAAGACTTGACTTAATGAAGAGATAAACAACCTAAGTGAATATATAACAATATCAAATATGCAATTAATGCTAGGCAAAACACCAAATACTTATCAAGAGATTAATGATGGCCATAAAACAATCCTAGATATCAATATATCTATATGAAGGTTCATAAAGACCTAACTAGATAAAGATATGCAAGTCTAAAACCTAGTCATCAAACAAATCCCAACAACACAAGTTGTCACAACATATAACAAAGACAATAGCTTTGCAATCAATAAATACAATCAAAGAAGAACCAATCTCAATCAATCAACAAAGACTCAAACATATTCAAAATAGGCTTAAGAAAAGAGTCATGCATTTAATCAACACAATAAATGCTAATCCTAGGCAAAAATGAATAATAATGGAAACAATGAGTTCTAGGACATGTTCAACTTACCTAGTTATGAAACCAAAGAAGACCTATGAAGACTTCATGCTTGAATGATGCCAAATGCACATGGGAATTGAGATTGGTTGAATGGATTCTTGGGATTCTCTCTTTCTTGAAAATTGATTTTGAACTCTTAGGAACGAAATATAAGAGAAGAGAAAGTATATAAGAGATCAAAAATAAATGACATCATTTTGACAAAACAGGCGTAAACCGCTGTGGGTTACACAGCGGTGGAACAGCGTAAATGGACAACGGTAGACTACTCTCGGGTGAAAACCGATGTGCTTACCGCTGTGTGTGACACACAGCTGTAGACCTACTAGATTTGAATGAAAAGAGAAATGAAGCATGAAAGCACACCATCAAAGAAAACACAAATGCAAGTGATATGGCAATGCTTGAATTGTGTGTGTGCACTTAAACTCTGATGAACACATAAAATTGCATGTTTAATAAGAGTTAAAATCATTATTTACACTAGTGGTGTCATTAACTCTCCTAACTTAAGCACATTTACACTTTTATCTTTTATTTTTAATATTGTTGTTTTACTACAGGTTACTTGAAATGGGCATAACTTTTCAGTCAAATATCGGATTGATGCCATTATAATTCTTTAGAAAGATGATTCAATCTCCTACAAAAATGCATTTCATGAAGAATTCAAGATTTTGACGTTTTGAGGGTCAAACAAAGGATGGAAGAGGACATATGCATAGTTTTGGCACACACTGAACATTCTTCAGTGTTTTGAGCATAACTTGAGCTACAGATTTCGGATTTTTGTGAACCTCATCTTTCTGGAAAGCTAGTCACATACCTACAATTCTTCTTCACATGTGAAAAGCAAATTCAGAACGAATAATTGAGAATTCTGGGTGACAAGTGGGTGTATGATTGTGATAAGCAAAATCAACTATCTAGTCAAGTCATGAATGGTAGCTTCACCAACCTCCTTTTGTGACCTTTTTGCCCTTCCAAGTTTCTACTTAAAGGGCCTTGTAGATGGTTGAAAGGAATCTTATTCTTAAGCTTAATCTTGTTCTTCATTGCAAGTATACCTTGCATATACTTGTATCAATTATCTTTGTCTCATTATAAACTTTCTTCTTGCAAAAATAGTTCTCCTTTATATGTTTTTCCTCTATTTCCATGAGTAACTAGTTTTATTATGCTAAGGTGAAAAGGTGAAGCTCTTGGTATGAAAATAAAGGTTTATTAAAACTCTTAACTGTGGTTAATGTTTATATTCATTTGTTATTCAATTATATGATTTATATTTCTTTTTCTTTATTAACTTGACTTTAATCTTAATTTCTCTCTTGTGTATAAGAATCTTGACTTATTATAGACAATTCTATCATGAATGCTTGAATCTTTCTAGATGGTGTATGGTTTTAATTATACTGACCAACTCTAGTAAAGGATTCTTGATTCACAATAGTGATTGGCACAATGAGTACTTGAAACCAATTGAATCGAAGGGTGGGTAAACTTTGTAATTTGATTAAATGGAAAGAAATATAATTTCATAGATATATATAAATATATATATTCTCAAGAGCTTAGATTGTTATATTTTTCGATTGGAACCTCTTTTGTGTATGGATTCCAATTGAGTTATAAAAATAGTTAAATAAACTTTTATTCTAAATACCAATAGTGGAACCTCTAACATTAGCATACATATTTTATTTGAGTAATTTCATCATTATATTTGTCCATCATTCATCAATTTAATTATTTTGTTTCTTGATAACTCTTGAGATTATTGTTGGTTTTTGTAAACATTAAAACCTTTTCCCTGAGGAATGACCTCGTACTTACCGGGTTGTATTATTACTTCGACACTGAAACAAATATTATATGTGTGTCTAAACAACCTAGAGGGGAGGGGAGGGGGGGGGGGGGGGGGGGGGGGGGGGGGGGGGGGGGGGGGGGGGGGGGGGGGGGGGGGGGGTGGTGAATGAGTTATTAATCCGATTAGTTACCAATTTTTTGGATTAGTCAATATTAAAAAATAAACCCAAACACACAACAATATAAATCAAGTGTAAAGTGCAGAAATTAAAGAACACTTGATTTTTTACATGGAAACCTTTAATAAGGAAAAACCACGAGCTATTATGCTAGCCACACATGGTCCTCAAATCCACTACTTATAATGATGTTTACAACTTAGATTGACCTTAACCATTCTCGGTTACTAACCCACCACTACTACCCTACGGGCCTTTAATAGTTAACCTAGACCCACTTGCTTGCACACTAAGCAACTTAGTCACAAGACTTAATTCTCAATGAAGAGATCAACAACCTAAGTGAATATTATGAAATATCCAAAATTCAATTAATGCTAAGCAACACTAAATGTTTATCTAGAGATTAAATGATGACAATAAAATCAATCCTAGGTATAATATTTCTACATGTCATATATATGTAGCTTAGTTATTCAACAAAAAGACAATCCTAGATGCAATAGCTATCATAAACAATCTCAATCAATCAATGAGATAAATTAGCTAGAAGTTATATAAACTTGGAATCCTAGCTATCACAAATTCAACATACATAAATATTCATAAACCTTGACTAGATGATTTAAAGACAATCTACCAACATAGTCAACAATAAATGTGTAGAGAATATTTACGACCTAGCTTTTTAGGCAAAAATAACCTAATCAATTAAGCTATCACAATACAAACACAATCATGTTATCAATCAACACAATAATGCATTCAAAAACGATTTCTACAAATCCTATACATTAAAAACAAATTCTTGGACAAAAAGAATAATAAACAAATATGAGATGTTTGTTCTTACTTACTAAGTCAAGAATGATAAGGACCCATGAAAGATTGATGCAATGAATGCATGAGTTTTGGGTTTGGAGAGTTAAACAAGCTTGAATAAAGCTTTCTCTCTCTAGGATCTCTCTCTCTCTCTAAGGTTTGAGTTCAAGTCAAGAATGATGAAGACCCATGGAAGATTGATGCAATGGATGCATGGGTTTTGGGTTTGGAGAGTTAAATAAGCTTGGATGAAGCTCTCTCTCTCTCTCTCTCTCTCTCTCTCTCTCTCTCTCTCTCTCTCTCTCTAGGGTTTGTGTTCTTGGTTGGATTGATGGGGAAGATGAGAAAATGATGTATTTATAGAGCCCAAGTGAAACTATATCGTTTTGGAAAAAATAGAAAAATTATGGGCATTTCCGCGGTACGTTTCTGCGACACACGCGACAGTGCAACAACTCAAGATTCGAGTGCTCCGAAACATGATCAAACGACATCGAAACCTTTTGTATATATATCGTTGGAAAGGTATGGATGTCTAATTTCTACTCCTTTTTACGGAATGACATTTTGATGTCTGTACAAAAAGTTATGGTCAATTTAGTGACCAAAGTTAAGAAACGGAAAACAACAGAGTTGCCCTGTTTTGATGGTCACTTTGGAGATTTCAAAAACAATTTAAACGGTCATGAAATATTACGAATAATATACCATTAGAAAGGTATGGGTGTCTAGTTTGTACAAAAATTTTCAAAACTCATTTTGAAGTTTTGTATAAAAATTTAGGGTTACAAGACCATACAAATGTCAGTTTTGAAAATCATTTAAATAATTGAAATCCAATATTTTGAAATTAGACACTTTACTCTAAACAACCAAACCAAATCTAACACTTATCCAAGAAAAGAATAGGAAATTCTCAAATGGTCAACCATCATGCTAAGACATGCATATCATCGTGCAAGCACGAACGTTTCATATCACACAAACGGAAACGAATTACTAGAAACTATCACACAACAAAATCCAACAAAAAGGTGCAAGTGTGAAGTGTGAAGAATGCACACATATAAGAATTGAAGCACAAATGCAAGATGAATAAAACATGCATGAAGAAGTGTGTGTGTGCAACTAATTTCTTCAAGAGGCAAGTCAAGTGATTTACCTTTCGCTCTTACTCTTTAAGTCACCGGGATGCTTGGAAACTTGTTAATGAGAACCTAAGCTACATATTATATAGACATCCCAAAATATGGTTTGTTAACGAAATAAGCCAATCAAAATATGAGAAACTTATAGACACTCCTACACTTAGGAGTAAAATCCATTTTCTGGACGTGTCAAACTCTTCATGAGACAAAGTCAAGTGAATATATCTTTTGCTCTTGAAGACACAGAGATGCTTGGAAGCTTGTCATCAAGAACCTAAGCTACCTATTACAAGATCATCCCCAATATGGTTTGTCATGAAATAAGCCAATAAAAAAACTGGAAAATAACAAATATATCTGTTGAACCACGCCAAAAAAAATACCACTTTATAATACAAAAATGTGTCATATCACAAATAGTTAGATTAAGACTATGACATGGCATGCACAATGCTCTACAATGTATTTAAGTAATCTCTTTTGCACACTTTAGTGTTTCCCTTTTGTATTAGATCCATTATCATAAGCTTGTCATCTCACATCATTAAGATGAAGATCAAGAGATTTTAATTCAACTTTTAATTAATTAAAAAACTATATCTCATATGCATCATATATTTTTAAAAACTCTAAAAAGTACTATTATATTTTTATTGTACTAGTTGACGTGTCTACACATTGTATTAGCAAAGTATCTTAGTAAATTACATCTGGAGTACAATGAAGTATCCCTGAAAAATATTTCGCTCTTTGATTTTCTCGAAGTTTGCACTTTTCATATTAAAGGTTAACCTAACAATCAACTCATTTTGAATTTTATGACAAAGATTGTGATAATGAATCTCATTATGATGACTGCATCAAATATGCTCTTACATTACTACATCAAACTCTTCTATTATTTCAATTAAACTCAAAAAGTTACAATTATTATATTCGTAAATTTACTCATTGGTTTCACGAAAAGTCAAATTACGCTTAGTAAGACATTTCACAATAGAAATTACTTTTACATGAACTTCTTTCTAGTGATTTTTCTCTTTGTAATTTGCTATTGTTTATTTTTATGAGTTGTTTCATTCTTTTTTAATTTGATTTGTAAATCAATCAAAGTGTTCATATTAGTAACGTGCTCAATACTGTTCTCATGTTGTTTAAGTCTTTCACTAAGATGCTTCCAATTATTAAATCATTCATGTGTTAAAAGACTTTTCATATGCACATATTTAAACAACTTATAACAAAAGCAATATACTTTGTCCACATGCATTGATGTTGGTTGCCAAATAGGCAAACAAAAATAATGAAAACCTTACGAGCCACAAATCGTAAATGATAGCACAGCAGAAAAGTAAGGATCGTTCCCACAGAATTAATTACCTACTAAAATAATGAGTTCATATCTATGACACTCTAGGACTCTAATCTAACTAAAAATATAAAAACAAAGACTCTAACTCACACACACGAATGAGGGATTTTGAATTGATTATTAAAACTAAGAAAATTAAATAACAAGAAATAAAATGCAGCGAAAATTTAATGAGAAAATCGATTAAAGAAAACACTGGCTAGGACCTCCTATCCACCACTAAACAATCCTTCAATCCATAGACAATAATGAAGTTGATAAATAATCAAACATGATGAAGATATTCACGACAAGGTGATGGTGTCTCACTCAAGCCGTATGATTCTCTCTTAATTGGCATGTAAGTTGCATGGTGTCTCCATAAATACTTATATTCCAAATTATAACCTAGGATGGTGTCTATTTAGATTTAATAATTGGAATTCATTAAGAACAAAGAGAATATGAATATCAAATGAACCCTAAAGCATAGTATCTATTCTAGATTATTCATGAATCAACTTCCCTTAACTATGTCGTAATTCAATTAATTGTTGCAACCAAGGATAGATTCGTATGGTGTCCAACTTGTATCTTTGCAACATAGATCCTAAAATCATTATCCTAAGATGGTCAATCAAAGAAACAAAAATAATAGAAAAACAATTCTTATGGAGAAATGAATTCATCATGTAAAAATAAAACTTCATTAAAACAAAACTTGTCTATGGAATTAAAATCATGTCTAAGGCTTCAAGTTAGCCCTCACTAACAAGAAAATTAGCTAGAAATGAAAACTAGAAAAATAAATAAAAACATATAATCTAAAGAAATGTAGAAGAAAAGAATGTTGATGGAGTCTTCAATCTTCAATCTCCAACTCTCCATTCTTGACATTTTTTTTCTCATGTAGAAAACTCTTGGTATTTATAGGTGACTTCTCCTTGTGAGCACCCAATTCTTTTTATGTTTAGGAAATCCACCAAGTAGGAAGGTGAATTAAGGAATGAGAAGTCTTTCCTAACTTGGATTTCCTCTTTTGATGATTGACTCCTAATTTGAGTTTAGGAAGTTTCCCAAACATGGCTTGATCTTCTAGAGTCATTAGGATTTGATTTGGGAAGTTCTGGGACAATTCTAGACTAATTCGGAGTGGTTTTCCGCAAAATATACGTAACACCATGGTCTGGGACGCTCCTTAGGTCACCCATGGTCCAAACCGCAGAATTTATCTAGAGTTTTCCGCTACTTAGGTGACTATGCACAAACCGCGGTTTAGGCAGCGGTTGACTTTTCCAATTTCGACCTTCGGTTATTAAATCGGCCATAACTTCCTCTAGAAAACTTGGATTGATGAACCAAAAAGTGTGTTGGAAACTAGACATCCGGGGCTTTCTAAAAACATGTGGATCTCAACTTGGTTCGATCTGAGGAGGGAGATATGGTCTTCATAAGTTGGATGTGCTGCAAAGGCATTTCTCCAAACTTCACTAAAAATCACCAAATTATCTTCAAACTCACTTCAAGAGCTATTTTCTATATATTCTCAACAAACACGTTAAAATATCCAATTTCACCCAAGAACATCACATAAAACATAGGAATTATGGGTCTCAAATATGAACATTTATACAGGCTGGTAGTAGGCAAACCAATACAAATGACACTTAACATGCAAATACGTTGAGTAACTTCTTATTGAAGATTGTAAAGCTAGACTTTCTTAAGTACAATAGAAAGTGGGATTTAACAAGTTGGGTTTTTAGATCTGAATAGTATTTTCTATTCCATGATATTTCAGCACTCTATCGAGTGTCATTGTCGATGGTGATATGCTGGTTTGGTTTCAATTACTCAAACAATAATTATTTTACATGTCATGGGATGGACTCAAAGAAGGGTTGTATGTGATGTATGGTCTCAATCAATTCATAAAATATTTTAGTGAACTAACTAAACTCTAACAGGTAGTAACATTAAGAGTTTGTCTGTCAAGATATGTTCGAATCATTGTTGGCCAATGTGGAAGCTTTACCATAAGGACGATAAGTTAGTTGTTTTAATGTTGGGTTGAGAGAGTTGCTTCTTACCGATTTTCAAGCTAACAAACCAACATCACTCACTACAACAATTGGGTTAGCAAGATTGTATAAAGTAATGGAAATGGCTTATAGAATACTACACCGGCGGTTACTCAACAAGCTACTCAAATATGGACAACCCTTACAAATCAAAACCAAACTCAATCAATGAACATAAAGAATATGACCACTATAGAATTATTAGAGAGAAGAAATAAATGACTTTGTTTTTGTTCCCAACGAATGTGTGTAAATGATTCTTGATGATATAAGAAAGGTAAGCGGACAACAAACGATGAGTATTTTTGCCACATGTTCATTTTTTATATATTTTTTTAAAAGTCTTCCGTGTGTCTCATTAGTACATTATTTCCATGAAATGACAAAAATACATTTGGTTACATTAATTTTGACTAATAATTGATTGATAGAGGGATCATTTTGATGTAATTATGAGAAATGGGGAACCAAATAAGCTAATATGTCAATCATAGGTAAAAAAAAAGTGATATTTCCTTAAAATACAGGGATAAAAACAAAAGTCCCCAACTATATGATGAAACATTTGTTAGGAGATTAGGGCAAAAACATAAGTGCCACTATAAAATGCTCATCGAGAGACAAACTATTGATCCACGACTCATCAAAAGCATCTCGCAGTCGCTCATATATGAAATTAGGGTATTGTTTTTGTCCATGTTGAAAATGCACGAGATGTGTCTAATACAACCTAGAAAGGGAGTGAATGGGTTGTTAATCGATTACTTACTAACTTTTTTTTATTAGTCTATATTTATCACAATTAACCCAAACAAACGAACAACAAAAATCAAATGTAAAGTGCGAAATTATTTAGAAACTTGATTTTTGCGTGGGAAACCTTTAACAAGAAAAAACCCACGGGACTAGCCACACTAGCCACTTAGACACTAAACTCTACTATTTGAATAATTGTTTACAACCTAAATTGACCACCATGTCACACTTCAAGATTCATAACATAATATATTTTACCTGCAAGCCTTTAATACTGAGCCTTGACAAAACACTTGCCAACCAACCATTGGTTGCAAGACTTCATTTGCTTGTGCAATTACCAACCGTAGCCACAAGACTTTAACTCATTGAAGAGAATTAAAGTTTAAGTATATATGTGACAATATCCAAAATGCAACAATGTGTAAAACCACACACAAAATGCTTAATTAGGAATTTAATGATACAATCAATAAATCCAAGTTATCAATGTTTAAATGTAGAAACATAAAGACCTAGCTAGATGATATTAATGACATACAATCCTAGCTATTAAACAATGCCTACATGCCTATACATGTGGTCTCAATTAGATGTGTAGAGAATTTTCGACAACCTAATTGTTAATCAAAACATACATAAACATTTATGAAGCTTGGCTAGATGAATAAATGTAAATCTATCAACCTAGTCATCAATTAATCATACATGAACATTTATGGCTTAGCTATTTAGGTAGAAATCAACCTAATCATACAAGCTATCACAAACAAATCCCAATCATGTTATGACTCAAGAATATAAGCATTCAATGTATGAGTTTTGCAACTATTATGCAATCAAAACTTATCTTATAAAGATTGAACAATAAATGAAAATAAAATGTTTGTTCAACTTACCAAGTCACTTAATGATAAAGACCCATGAGTGAGGAAGACAATAAATGCACATTGAGAGTGAATCAATGGAAGCTTAGAGTTTTTTCTCTCTAGAAACCTTGCCTCTCTTTCTTGGAAGACCAAATTCGTGATATAGGGTTCTTAGTTCAGAAAAGAGAGAAAATGGTGTTTAAATAGAGGCCCAATGTGAAACTATGTCGTTTTGAGAAATGTCTTAAATTTCTAGGCTCTATGCACTGTACGTACTGTGCATGAACAACGTACGTACATCACAAGCCTGCTGGAAAAACAATTTCAGCAAATGTGTGCAGTATCTATACGCATGAACAGCGCACGTACTATGCAGACCTACACTGGAATTCTTACATTGGAAATGCAAGACTTGAGGCATATGCGTTGTACGAACATCGCATTACCAGGGCTTGAACATCGCACCAAAATCGTAACAATAGCGCAGACTTGCTAGAGTTACAAGTCTCAACAATGTGCGCTATACGAACATCGCACCAAGAGTGTAGACTTGCTAGAATTGCAAGTCTCTCAATGTGCGTTGTACGAGCATCGCACCAACAACGCACGTACATCGCACCTCACTTCAAATGCATTTTTGACATTAATTCAATCATGGAACTGGGCAAACAAATGCAAGAACAATTAAACATGCATGAAGTGTGAGATTAGACAAAGATGCACAAATTCAAGAAAACACAAATGCAAGAGTTATAGGAATGCATGTAAGTGTGTGAGTGCAACTATTCTCTTTAAGAATCATGTCAAGTTATATACCTTTCGCTCATGCTCTTAAAGTCACGAAGATGTTTGGAAGCTTGTCATCGAGATCCTAAGCTGTAAGGAAAAATACCGGTCAACGTAGCAGAAGCGAGACTAAAAACGATTTAGTATATTTTAAAATTTTTCCTTTGATAAACCTTAACCCTTTAAATTAATTAAACATACATATAAGCTAACAAAAAGAAGAATACATTTTGTCGCGTGATCGGATTGACTTACGTCGATGGTAATCCGCAAGATCTTCAATCCTAGCATGAACGTGAATCACCTAGGAGCGTGGTCTCCCTTTTCTTTGAATTGCGTACCTGAGAATGGACAAACAAACTTTCTTTTTCTTATTGTTAGTCACAAAACAACCAAAAGACTACAAAGATTATTTCAATCACTTTTGAGTTCTCAATCTAATGATCGAAACTCGCGTGAACCTTATTCGAAGTTGTACACACAAGCCTATTGATGTATAAGCAATTAGTGTACTATCGAAAGAATAATCTCTTCTCTCTTTTTGTCTTGGCCGAATTTCACACACACTAATCACTAGAGTAGGATTTATTTTCTAAGCAAAAGAAAAAATTTTCAAGCCAAGAAAGTAGTAGGGTGGCCGAATTTCATCACCTCCCTTATATAGGGTGACCGAAATTCAACCCTATTTTCTTTTTAGGGTTGCCGCAGTCTCTCTTGTGAGAGTTTGTGTGTGACCAAAATCCTCACTCTAAGAGGATTTAAGTTTTACCAAAACCCTTACACTCTTGAGAACCCAAACCCTAATCCAACTCTATAGTGTAGTATTAAATTATGACTAAATTAAAAGATTTCTTATTTGATTAAATAAATAAACTTAATTATTTATTTTCTTACCAAACAAGTCTTTTACTTTTAGTATACTGCTACCAATAGTATAATTCTAGGAAACATATTTCCTGATCAGAAAAAGATTTTGTTTCTTAATTAAATAATTAATTAATAAATTAATTAATTCTCATTTAATCAAACAATAAAATAAAATAATATTTTTGACTAAATAATTAGCCTTGCCGCCCACACCTTGTCTATATGGGCTCAATATTATTTTCTTATTTTATTTAATCCATTAGACTTTAATTAAAAAAGCCCACATGTGAACCAGACCCATTCTTACTAAAAGAAACAAGCCCACATGCCTTTCATTAATATATTAATATAATTGATCAGCCCATTGAATAAATAATGTGCAAATTATATTCTTAATATATTAAATGCAATTCTAGATGGACCCATAAATTGGTCCGGTAGAATATATCAAGTGATCCATGCAAGTCTGTGTGGATTGGGGATCTTGGCAGGCTATCTAAATTTAAGCTTCAATAGACATAACCTAATCACAATCAACAAATGATTCACTTAGGTCCGATCAATTAATTTTAACTCATTCCACTAAAGAGCTAAAATTGAACTCTTAAATAAAGATAGAATAAGAAGATGTTCCTCATTCATACCTTAGACAATCATATTGGAGAAAGTGTATCCTCGTGATTAATATCAGTAATCGCCAAGAGTTTATAGACCGCCTATAACTCTCCAAGTTACCATATTTACTCATATGACCACGTTTTGAACTTGGATATTTTGACTTGTCCAGAAGCCATGTTTTCAATAGTCACTATCGAAAACTCAACGTTGAGATTTAATATCCAATTACCTCAAAACATCCATATGATGATATTATACTCTCATTTAATAAATGGAGCTACGATGTCCATATCTATAAATGAAGTCCTCCATCGATTAACAAATGAATATCACCAAACTATCGAGGATAGACTATGCTATATAATCATACTCATTGATAACTTAAATGATATCACTTGCAACCATAAGTCCATCATTTATCTCAGGATTAAGATAGACTCTCCGATTGTCCTGATAAAGAAAAGACTATTATCTATTGACGGTTCTAGATAAAGCTTTTCATTGTGATCTAGTTCAATGCACCCAGTGCACTAGATTCTTTTACTCGAAGACACTCCGATGATTTTGGACTCATCATATCTCATTTGATCCCACTCAAATGCTAGCAAAAGAATTCTACAACTTTAACAAGATAAAAGTGCCCAACCTTTAACTTAAGTTGTGAATATTATTTAAGACTAACTAAAGAATTGTGTCTTCCTCATACATATCCAGATGTACGAACAATTCTTCTTTTCTCATAGTCTTTAGACCTTATGATTATTTACTTTAACAATTATGATATTAAACTATAAATGCTATAAGATTTGTTAAACCAGAAATCACTTTATTAATATGAAAAAGATTGTCAATTACAATATTACACTCTTGCTATTGAGCATAATCCTAACATAAGCTACCCATTACAAAAACATCCTCAATGTGATTTGTCATGAAATAACTCAATCATAAAATAGAGGTCCTTACACATGTATTTTTCATTTTCGATTAACTTGCTTGAATTACATCCCCTTTTTGTTATAATTAGAAAATAGAGGGTGATGAAATTTTAGTGCAAACGCAGCACCATTGCTTATGGTGGTGCAATGAGCGACACTTCCATGTGAGATTTATGACTCTACTTTACTTATTTACCCTATTTGTCTGATTAATTTTTTATTGATGTTTGGTAGAGTATACTTAGATCTTATTGAGTTAGATTTCCCCATCTAGTTTGTTACTTACGTTTTTGCATCTCCTTTTTTTTTTTTTTTTTTTTTTTTTTTTTTTTTTTTTTTGTAATTGTAAAAGAAAATGGGATAGTGATAAGGAATTGTGAGGAAGTCATGCAACACGCAGAGCGAAAAAAGGCTGATAAATCTCTCAAACCCATTTCTATCTAAGCTCTCTTGTCTTTTAATTAATTAAAATGGATCTTTGTGATGCGATCTTCTGATCAAACCATGATGCGGACCGTACATCTTTTATTGCTTCTGGAGATACTCTTTGGTTTCTGATTCTCCCTTTCCTATTTTTCCTTTTTCTCCTTTTCAATTTTTGTTGTCTGCTTGGCTGGTGAAGATGAAGATGGTGTAATTTTTTTTTTTTACTTTCTTTTATTTAGTTTTTTGATTTAAAAAAATCTATTTAAATTTTTAGTGTTGATGTTGTTATTTGTGATTAGATAAACTGTTTTTTTATAAAAAATATTACTAACTACAAGTTACCGTTTTGTTTTGTTTTGTTTTTTGTTTTTTGAGTAAAGATTAATGTTGTGTTATTTAGATATATATATTTTTCCAATTTTTGTGCAATTACGCACTTAATCAATATAAGTTTACATATATATATATATATATATTTGTATTACAATTATCAAAAGGACTAATTGCACAAACGTCCCTAATTTTAGGCATAATTGCATGCATATTGAACTTTTACCCATAATTGCACAAACGTCCCCTGCCGTTAGTTGACTTCCGTTAACTCTAACCGTTGACCACAATTTTAACCCACAATGACTAAAGTACCCCTAGTTACCTATTTTATTATTTAAATTAATAATTAAAAAATGAAACAGAAAAAACAAAAAACAAAAAACAAAATCAATCATTTTTTTTTTCTGTTTCATTTTCTCAACCCCCAAACACAATCTAAAAATAAACTCAATCCCACAAATCAAAACCAAAACTTGAATCCTCAAACAACAACCAAAAATCAAATCCACAAATAAAAACCCAAATCCATCAATTCCACAACCAATTAACCACATCCATTTAAAAAAAAAAAAAAAAAATTAGAACTTCAACGGTGGATTTTTAACTTCTAGGTTGAAGTTTTATTTTATTTTTTTAAATGGATGTGGTTAACTGGTTGTGGTATTGATGGATTTGGGTTTTTATTTGTGGATTTTATTTTTGGTTGTTGTTTGAGGATTTGAGTTTTGGTTTTTGTTTATTAAGTTTATTTTTGGATTGTGTTTGGGGGTTGAGAAAATGAAAGAGAAAAAAAAATGATTGAATTTGTTTTTTTTGTTTTCTTTGTCTTTTCTGTTTCGTTATTTAATTATTAATTTAAATAATAAAATAGGTAACTAGGTTGGGTTAAAATTATGGTCAACGGTTAGAATTAACGAAAGTCAACTAATAGTAGGGGACGTTTGTGCAATTATGGATAAAAGTTTCATATGCATGCAATTATGTCTAAACTTAGGGGACGTTTATGCAATTAGTCCTTATCAAAATTAAAATTTAGTATTCTTTTAATATATATTAAATTAGAATAAATTTAATAATTGTCATAATAATTGGTAGTATAACCTTGTAAACTTGCACAAGTGGGTGCTTTTGTCACCGTTATGACACGGTAAAGTATATTCTTTAAAAAAAAAAAAAAAAAAAAAGGAGTGTAATAAATAGTTTAGGACTTTCATTCAACCGACTAAATTGCTCATAGGCTTTTCAAAAAAAAAGTAAACCAATTATTATGCAAGTTTACAAGGTTATACTACCAATTCTTATGAAAATTATGAAAATTATTCTAATTTAATATAAATTTAAAGAATAACAGTGTGACAAAGTCATTTAGATTTAATTTTAATTTTTATAATTATAATCCAAATGTAAGCCAGGCATCACATTTAAAAAAAAAAAGAAAAAAAAAAAGCATATATTGATTAAGTGCATAATTACACTGAAATTGGAAAAAATAATAATAATAAAAAGTTAATAGCACAACATTAGCCTTTACTTAAAAAAAAAAAAAAAAAAAAAACACACAACGGTTGCCTGTAGCCAATAATATTTTTAATAATGCTATTAATAAATGTGTTATCCGAAAAATCATCGCCGAGACTTTTCCGTACAACATTTAGGTCGGATGGAGCGGTACTCCCCGGTCGGAGGGGGAGGGGTACGGGTATGGGTACCCCGCCCGTTGGGGCTTCGAGGATAGGGAGAAGATATGGTTGCTTAAGGTTCCCTTGCTGGTGTGAGGGGCTCTAATCCTAGTCCTTGGTTCCTGGTACTGGTATCCTGTACCCAGTACCCCGTACCTAGTACCCGGTATCTGGTACTCTTTTCTAGATCTCCTCTGTAATTCCCCGACCCAGATAGCAAGCAACTAGGAGGAGGGATAGGTTCTCTTCAATGATATAGATGTGGTCATGAAGGATGAGACCACCTCGGTTCTTATAGCTAGTCTGAAGGTTCTTTCCCCTTTTTTATGTATGACTTGGCAGATAAGAGGCTAAGACCAATGGGGTCGGAGTCTAACTCACATACATGCATAATAAAAGAGATATGAGGGAGAGAATGACAAGTTTTTTTATAAAAGTGGACTGGCCTAAGGGGAAAAGCATCATATATGATCACATGCTGAAAAACCCCTAGGTAGTATCTAGTGGAGAGAGTGATCATCCTTTATATATTTATGAATAAGGCTTGCTCCGGGGAGCTTACACAAGTAGCAAAATAATACAACATAAGTGCTCCAGAGAGCTTATAATAATAGGCGGGCGTAGGCCCTTTTCTGAAATCAGTAGAAAAGAAGAAGAAGAAGAAGATCCTTTCCAAGAGAGAGCTTTGTCATATTTATAGGTTCTAAGTCTTGTTGCCCACTCCATTAATTGGGTCAACCATTTAGTAATTAAGAGAATTGGCGTTGATGGTGGCCATGTCCCTAGAATCAAGTAATAGCTTCCATTTTGGAAGCATTGATGAAGTTGACAATTTTCCCATGAATGGCGTTGTGAGTGGCCATTAAAAAGTTGACTATTTTCTCATTAATTGTGGTGTGAATAGCCATTAAAGAGTTAACTGTTTTCTGTGTGAATGGGGTGTTACTGCATGTGACTCTTCTTGTGACGTGGTCTTTTCTTCCTTGTTAATCCGATAGATGGTGTATTAAGACCTCCCTTGTTGACGCCTTCTATGCTAGGTGGTTGGGAGGTGCTTGGAGGACCGGTCTGGACAGGAACCTTGGTACTAGGGTACCGGGTATCGGGGTACGGTGCGACATCGGGGTTCCTTGGATCGTGGTATCGACGTTTCTGGGTATCTGGGAACAAGGATGACCCCAATCCTGGTTCTGGCCAACACTTGGTTGTTGTGGATATACCAATCATGTTTCTTCCATGGTGATCCCTGTAGCTTCCTTCTTATCCAGGTAACCTTGGTAGGGAGAGAAAATCCTTCTTTGGACCCCTGCCATAAAAGGCTGTTAACAAAATGAAAAATAAAATATATAGTTTATCAAATCACAAATCACAACATCAACACTAAAAATTTAAATGGATTAAAATAAAAAAACTAAATTAAAGAAAGTTAAAAAAAAAAAAAATTATACACCCATCTTTATCTTCACCAACCATCAGACAACAAAAATTGAAAAAGAGAAAAAGAAAAAACAAGAAATGGAGCATCAAAAACCAAAGATTATCTCCAGAAATAATAAGAGCTCATCATGGTTCGATCTGAAGATTGCATCACATAGATCCATTTTAATTAATTGATAGACAAGAGAGCTCATATAGAAATGGGTTTGAGAGATTTATCAACATTTTTTCACTCTGCATCATGCATGACTTTCTCATAATTCCTCATCATTAACCCTATTTTCTTTTACAATTACAAAAAAAAAAAAAAAAAAGATGCAAAAACGCAAGTAGCAGACTATATGGAGAAATCTAACTCACTAAGATCTAAATATACTCTACCATACACCAATAAAAAAAATTAATCGGACAGATAGGGTAAATAAGTAGAGTTAGAAATCTCGTGTGGAAATGCCGCTCATTGCACCACCATAAGCGACAGTGCTACGTTTGCACTATAGTTTCATCGCCCTCTCTTTTCTAATTCTAACAAAAATTGGAGGTAATTCAAGCCAGTTAATTGAAAACGAAAAATACATGGACAAAAGCAATACCCTAATTTCATATGTGAGCGACTACGAGATGCTGCTCATAAGTCGTGGATCAATAGTTTGTCTCTCAAGAAGTATTTTATAGTGGTGCTTATGTTTTTGCCTTAATCTCCTAACAAATGTTTCATCATATAGTGGGGGATTTTTGTTTTTATCCCTGTATTTATAGGAAATATCACTTTTTTACATGTGATTGACATATTAGCTTATTTGGTTTCCCTCTTCTCATAATTACATCAAAATCATCCCTCTATCAATCAACTATTAGTCAAAATTAATGTAACCAAATGTATTTTTGTCATTTCATGGAAATAATGTATTAATGAGACGCATGGAAGACTTTTAAAAAAAAAAATTCCTTGGGTTGTATTTACCATTGCAACAAAAACAAAGTCATTTATTTCTTCTCTTTGACAATTCTATAGTGGTCATCTTCTTTATATTCATTGATTGAATTCGGTTTTAATTCGCAAGGGTTGTCCGTATTTGAGCAGCTTGTCAAGCAACCGTCGGTGTAGTATTCTACAAGCCATTTCTATTACTTCACATAATCTTGCTAACCCAATTGTTGTAGTGGGTGATGTTGGTTTGTTAACTTGAAAATCTGTATGAAGCAACTCTCTCAACCCACCAATAAAACAACTAACTTATTGTCCTTATGGTAGAGCTGCCACATTGGCTAACAATGATTCAAACGTATCTTGACAGACAAACTCTTAATGTTACTACCTGTTGGAGTTTAGTTAGTTCACTAAAATATTTTATGAATTGATTGAGACCATACCTCACATACAACCCTTCTTTGAGTCCATCCCATGACATGTAAAATAATTATTGTTTGAGTAATTGAAACCAAACCAGCACATCACCATCTAAATGGAAATATGACAATGACACTCGATAGAGTGCTGAAATATCATGGATTTGAAAATACTATTCAGATCTAAAAACCCAACTTGTTAAATCCCACTTTCTGTTGTACTTAAGAAAGTCTAGCTCTACAATCTTCAATAAGAAGCTACTCAAAGCATTATCATGTTGAGTGTTGTTTGTATTGGTTTGCCTACTATTAGCCCGGTGACATTGGCATGTTAAGTGTACTCGATGCATGTAGACAAAGTATATTGTTTTTGTTATAAGTTGTTTAAATAGGTGCATGTAAAGATTCTTTTAACACATGAAGGATTTAATAATTGGAAGCATCTTAGTGAAAGACTTAGACAACATGAGAATAGTACTAAGCACATTACTAATATGAACACTTTGATTGATTTACAAATCAAATTAAAAAAGAATGAAATAACTCATAAAAATAAACAATAGTAAATTACAAAAGAGAAAAATTGCTGGAAAGAAGTTCATGTAAAAGTAATTACTGTTGTAAAATGTCTTGCTAAGCATAATTTGGCTTTTCATGAAACCAATAAGTAAATTTAAGAATATAATAATTGTAACTTTTTGATTTTAATTGAAATGATAGAAGAGTTTGATAGTAAGAGCATATTTGATGCATTCATCATAATGAGATTCATTATCACAATCTTTGTCATAAAATCCAAAATGTGTTTGATTGTTAAGTTAACCTTTAATATCAAAACTACAAACATCGAGAAAATCAAAGAGGTAAATATTTTTCAAGGATACTTGATTATACTCCAGATGTAAGTCACCAAGAACAAATAACTTTGCTAATACAATGTGTAGAGACGTCAGCTAGTATAATAAAAATATAATAGTACTTATATATATGTAGATATAAATTTTTAATGAATCACAAGTTGTATTAAAATCTCTTGGTCCTCATATTAATGATGTGAGATGACAAGCTTATGGTAATGGATCTAACACAAAAGGGAAACTCTAAGGTGTGCAAAAGAGATTACTTGAAATACATCTTAGAGTGATGTGCATTTCTTGTCATAGTCTTCTAATTATTTGTGATTCAACATATTCTTATATTATAAAGCAGTAATTTTTTTTTTTTTTTTTTTTGAGTTGTTCAACAGATATATTCATTATTTTCCAGTCTTTTTTTAAAAGGAAAATTTTCAAAATTATGTACATGGCTTTACTCTCAAGACATTGTCCACAATACATTGGAAAAGTTGTATCGATAGTGTTAAAACCAAAAGATATCAAGCTTCCCAAATAAAAAAAATAAAATAAAATAAAAAAGCTTTGTTTAAATTACAAAAAAAAAAAAAAAAAATAGTGATGATGCCAAAATAAAGAGTGAGGATGAAAGTTTTGTAAATAAACTTAAAAAGTTTGAGATTTGATTAGGCATAAGCATAACTATTTGACATGATATCTTGTTTAATAGAAACATGGTTATCAAAATTTTACAATATAAATATATGTGTATTGACTTTATCTATAGAACAATTAAATGGGCTCATTTCTTTTCTTTTTTTGAAAAATATAAAGAAATGAATTTACACCTAGCATGGTCTATGCCAAAAGTATTGCATTTGATATGGAAATTGATCTAACATTTCTTAAAAAATGTAAAATTCACTGAAAAAATAATTTGATGAGAATCCACATGAGGATATAAGTATATAACACAATCAATTGAATATTCTTTTTGATATATTGTAATTATTTTATTGTTGTAGTGGATGTTATTATTGCTTCCTTAAAGAGTACATTTGAATAATTTCAAATATATGAAGGTATTTTTGGGTTCTTATACGATTCGAATAAGAGAAAAGAATAAATTAAAAGAATGTTGTGTAAATCTTGAAGATGCTGTAAAACATGATACCTTTTGATGTAGGGGGATTTATTAGTATTTGTTGTTGTTGTTGCTGTTGTTGTTGTTGTTGTTTTTTTTTTTTTCATATTTGTAGGGCTAATTGTATTTAGCTTGTTAGAGTGTTCTAATTTGGGCTTTTAAGTGGACTATATATACCACTCTATAGCTTATTGTAAAATGAGTCAAAATATTGTTATTATTTGATAAAATTGTTATCAGGTTGTTGTTTCCTAGATTGATTCCAGTTAGCCATAGATTTGGCTTGAACCTTCCATTTCCGTTGCATTAAATGGTATCAGAGCCACGGTTGCGTTCCGATGGCTGTCATTGGTGACGAAAGAAGGCTAACACCCGTTGATGAAGATCAAGGGTGCCATTAAACCCCACAATCACATTCACCCTAACCCACTAACCACCCTCATTTTGCCAAGTAAAACTATAGAGGCACACTCACCTAATCAATTCCCTACCCATGAAACCCAATCCAATAAAATCCATCTTCAACAAAACCACCATACATAGTACCGTGAAACCCATAAATCCCAACTCTATCGATTCGTAAACACCCATGAAAATCAAGTCGAAATCACTAAGATTCATTCCCATTTCAACCTTGAAACCCACCGTCCTAGTCAATTTCATGACCACTAAAACATAATCAATCCTACTTGTGAAACCCAATCCACCAACACCCATCTTCAACCACAGAATTTGGCTTCAACCCATGACACCTGCATGAAAAGTTGGACTTCACAAAAAAGAGATTTGCTTGACTTGGATCTCCAATCAAGCAAAGAAGATTGTACGGTTCTAAGGAAGATCATAAATCTGTCGCACTTCACCTTCGAAAACTCAGTAAATCGCCACTTCCCGATTTCCTTTTGCACCTCTCGATTTGAAGAACCGTCAACAACACGTCGATCTTTCCAATTCGGAGAACAAATTGTATCAAAGTGGTATTTCAGTTGCAGTGTCAAGTGAGGTAAATAGTAGCAAACAAATTACTTCTGTGATGTTTGATTTTGTTGAGAACATATTCAGCTGCTCTGCACCCATTGACAATCTTAAAATTCAAATGGGTCAAACCTATGAGAATTTGGTAGAGTTTAGTTCCAATTCTAAACCTAGACTCACTTTTTATAGAAACCGACCCACAACAATTGTAGATATGATGCAATTTGTAGATGATTGGTTTGATTTCGAGGAAAGTGAAAATTATTCTTATGATGAATTGAGAGACAGAATTGTTGATTGTGGGAATAGTGTTCAAGAAAAGCCTGTGGATTACTTTGATGTGGTTAAAAATGAAGAAGGGAACAATACAATTAAGTCTTCAATTTCTGAAAATTTTACCCAACTAGAGGCGGAAGCACTTGATATTGGAGTAGTCATGAAGTTCACATTGAACCTATAAATCAAGTTGATGAAGAAACTAAAACAATTAAATTACAACTTGAAGAACTGTTCTTGAAAATTTTGTATCGATGTCTCATGTTCTTGTTGGACAATTTGTTGGTACATTATGCATGAGATTCGAGAATGTCAAGACCAAAGGGGCAAGGTGACGCCAATGGCAAATAACTTGGGCATTTTTAGCATTCCGTTGGACAATTATTTTGGTGCCACTTTGAATTTGGGACGAGGTACGAAGAGATTTTTTGGTTGGGTTGGAGTCTACCATTCCCACAAAATGAATAAAGATGAACAATCATCAATGGCATCAATCCGTCATAGGAGTCACAACAAATGCTATGTTCTAGGCATTCTAAACAACACAAATACGCTGGAAAGTTTCCATGCTATTGATAAACAAAGCTTGTTGAAAGAAGAAGCAATGACGATTTGGGAGGACATTCACTCTGGTTAGTATTGCAGCAAATTCAAGTGCTACTAGTAGGCATCTAAAGGACTAGGAAACCTGCCAAGCTTTAATTACAATTCCACAAGGATGGCAGGAACATCAACGTGCACCAGATATAGATATGAGTTCATTTTTTATGTGTTTCAGTAGAACTCGAGGTCGAGTTCTTTTCAAAGAAAGGGTGAGCGATGTAGGGGGATTTATTATATTTGTTGTTGTTTTTTTCTTCATATTTGTAGTGTTAATTGTATTGGGATCGTTAGAGTGTTCTAATTTGGGCTTGTAAATGGACTATATATGCCACTCTATAGCTTATTGTAAAAGGAGTCAAAATATTGATATTATTGGATAAAATTGTTATCAGATTATTGTTTCCTAAATTAATTCCAATTTGCCATGGATTTGGCTTGAACCTTCCATTTTTGTTGCGTCGCCTATTTTATGAGTTTTTTTCTTAAAAAAAAATTGTATCAAATATGTTTTGGTTGTTGGATTGATCCAATTCAACTGCTCTAATGCATGTGCATACAACATTTTGTGTGTGAGTGTGTTATACCAATTGAGCGCAACGATACAGAGACACAAATGTATGCAATGTGTGTGGGTGCGCTTTCGCCTTGCAAGAGGAAGAAGAATCTCGATACCTTTAGCATCCAAGTAAACACATTTTCTCTTAAAAACAAACTTTGCATGCGAAGTTGCTTTCCTTCTTTGAAACTTGATCTAATCACGAATCACCTAAGCAACTAAGCAATACAAATAAAGAGAGTTTTGTTATGGAATCAAGCTAACACAAATCTAAAACCTAACAACAGCCTTGAGGGATCCCAGAAATCTCAACAAATTTGGGATCCCTAACTTGAAAGCTACTCATAAGATAGAAAAAATATAAATAAAACTCTCTCGCGAACTCACTCCCATGTCACACTCTTTTCCCTTTTTTTTTTTTTTTGAAGAAGTTAATTGTTTCACGAGAGAGTTGAAGAAGTGGAATTATTCGAAGGTATACTTGTTTGCTTTTGTATTTTGGCACCATGAAGCTATTAAGAACGCATTTTTTTTCATTTAACTGTGATTCTTTCTTTGTATGGACCGTTGATCAATTTACTTTCATATTTCGGCCACATGGTTCTATTAAGAATGCAATTTTTTTCTTTTAACAATGATTCTTTGTTTGTATGGTCTGCTAATCGATTTTCTTTTGTATTTCGACTCCATGAAGCTATTAAGAACACTATTTTTTTCTTTTAACTATGATTTTTTGTTTGTATTGACCGCTGATTGATTCTGCCCCTAAATTTTTAGGTATGGCGAATGGCAGCATACTGTAAACAAACATATGTACATTAACCAGTTTCATAGTGTAAATCCCTTGAAATAAAAGTTTAGAGTTTTGAATTCATAAAATCTAAAAATATAGGTTTTAAAATTTATTTTGGACCTTTTTCCATATACACGAATATGAGGAGGGATTTAAATAATACCTTATTGTTTTCTCCTTTGTTTGTTTTCAATTCGTCACCATAAAGCCTTCCGAGCTATGACCCGCGATTTGATAACTTGTGTGTGGCCATGTCACGGATGTAGACAGGACTGGAAGAAGGTTTACAGAAATCAAGAAGACAACACCTTTGTCTTCTTCCTCAGTTCGGCCGGCCGGCCGGCCACCTACAAAGAGAAAACAAAAACTTTTTCTTTTTCTTTTGGCCTTTGCCGCACCACCACTTCTGTATTAGGTTTTTGGTTGTGTTTTGTTTCCTGATAAATATATCTGATATACTAGAATCCTAGGGTTTAGTTGACCAAGTCAAAATAGAAATCTAAATTCTATTTTAATATTGTCACCACTAGGACTTGAACCTGTGACCTTTAGGATTTAAAATAATCGTTATTATTTTTTAATCCTTTTGTATTAGTCATGATTTGAGCCTGTAACATCCTATTAATAATGCTTAATTATTAATATAATTCAATTATTATTATTTTTTTTTGACAGCTCAACAGAGCAATAGCAAAGAAACACGACCCAGACAAGGCCGGGAAACACCAGCGGGCCACAAGCAAAGGGAAGCCAGAAACTAGTTCTGCTGGTCATTACAAATACCATTAGGAACACTAATAGGAACACTTATACTAATCAAATAATCATATTATTTAATTAGTTCCCTGAATTTATTCATGTCACTTTCATAGCATAATTAATTTGGACTATTCAATTAATTAACTGTGACTTTTGTTGCCAATAACCGTAAGGGCTAGAAAGGGAACTTAATGGATCCACAGTGTTGAGATCCAATAATACTTAGAAAAAATTAATTAAACTCTTTAATTAATATTTTATGATTATTTACCTTGGATTTACTCCAATAAAAACTCGAGGTTGTACTCTCGTAACTGTAGATGTTTTACACAAACCAAAATGTCAGTGTCTATCGATATAGCTATTACATATGGTATATCCTCCACAAGTAGTTAATAATTAGAGCTAGGTCATAAAGTCTGTTACACCTCTCTAATTATAACTTTTCTTTTAAGTACCATTGATTTTCTAATGAACAATTTTATCCTTCCTTCCTTTACGGAAGAAGGAGAGCGCTCTTAATCGTTCAAGTCTTGAATCAACACTTAAGAGAACTACTCATCTACTTCTCGTAAGAAGAAGTGGATTCCTCTATTGTGTGCATACATTCCCAGCCACAAGTCAAACTGTGATTTCAAGATACGAAGTTATTGATCAGGAATACTACTCCGATCTCACCCATGGTATGTCAAAAACCACGATCTAACTTGAAGGAGTCAACAAGACACTCGGGATTAAAATCACCCATATACAACCATCATTTGTTGATATATATGAATCTCTTCATTCAATGGATCTTGGTGATAGATTCATATAGATCGTGACCCAGTCTTATATGATCACATCATATAAGGTGCCTCCATTCTCATATTAACATATGAATAGTCTAGAATAAGACCACCATACATTACGGAATAGATCACAGCTGTAGATTAACCACAAATAAAGTACCCAGCTTTATTTGCTCTCTCCAGACTCTTTAGATTGTACGTCTCAAACCGAATTTCTCTGCATATGATACTCATATACTGAGTTTGAGATTACATCTAGCAATCTTGGATGTTTAGCACATATGATATAGCGTATGAGTCATATTTATTGAATTATACTGAGTTTGAGATTACATATAGCAATCTTGGATGTTTAACACATATGATATAAGCGTATGAGTCATATTTATTGAATGAAAATACCACTTCTTTTATTTATGTTTTTATAACATTTATAAATTACAAGCTTTAGGCCATAAATCCCAACACATAGTTGTTAAAGTTGGTTTGTATAATACTGTTATAGGTAAAAAATAGTCATAAAAGGCACGTCACCACCATAAAAGGCCATGTAAGCAGAAGTGAAGGGAAATCAACCTAAGCAGCGAAAACTCAAGGAAACCCAGCCACAGACCAAGGAAATTGGCTCGGGCAACATAGCCTACTCGGGCATACTCGGGGTTTAACTAGAAAGATAGTTGCGGAAAAACTCACTCTCCAAACATGTGGGTGGAATCAGCAACTAGCACCTCAACAATAAGCTACAGTGCAACTACTCAGAACCCAGCAAGAAAACAAGCAGGTTTCCCGTAAATAAAGGAATAAGAATCCTGTTCAAGTTAGGACTCAGCAAAACCAGAAGATACACAACACCTAAATAGGAAAGCAAGTCCTTTTAGGATTGAGAGAACTCCCAGAACTTGGGCACCACGGCACCAAACCCTAGTGATACCCACAAACCCTAAATAACTATGTATAAATACCCCTGTAAAAACACAAATAAGGGGTACGTGAGAACTAAGAGGAGAGATCAGAGTGTGTATTCAATAACAGTTTTTATAGTGGATTTGACTTCATTGCTTAGGCAACAACCCGTGGATGTTTCTCCGACCATCAAAGTTTTACCACGTATTTTTGTTCATCATTACTATTTCTTTGTCGTGTTAATTTCAATTATTCTCATTCATAAAACTGATATCAAATCGTTGGCTGAGTGACTACGAAAAATCACCGTCAACAATTGGCGCTAGAAGAAGGGGGATCTAAAAAACTTGTGAAGCAATGGCCGGCGAAGGAGATGGTAGCGATTCCAGATACAGTCAAGGATTACCAATTAACGAGTTGGAGGATGACGCCACCCTCAATATTGCAGATGTGACCTTAGCAACTGCAGACCAATCAACTGCCCTGGCCGGTATCCAGCGTTTCCCTCCAACTAATGAAGAAATCATGCAACGGTTCCGGGCCTCTCTGCAGCAACTCATATCTGATGCAGCAAGGCAAGGAGTTGATCTTTCTACTACGGAGGGTTTGACTTCACCCCACAACCTGTCCGCTCCAAATCAACAAGCAACAAGATTGCGCTCCACGGTGGTGATACCAACACCTGATGCGCCCTTAAAAGCAAGCTGAGACCCTACAAACAGGCCAGAGATTTTTTCTGAAAGGCAAGCCAGAGTTAGCAGGGAACGTAGAGAGGAAGGTTATTTCGATAGAAGGTATGATCCAGATCGAATTGGGCGGAGTCGGGACCAACCCAAGAAGCGTAGTCACCGGAGAGATCGATCATCGTCCTTAGGAGAGAGTGACCAGTATTATCGTCACAAACGCCAGAGGGGCACAGTTTGATTACATAGCCTAAACCGAGAACATAGGGACCAGGAACCGGAGGAGAGAGGCCAGAAGTTGACCATCAGTCAAAATTTCAATGCGATAGGGGAACCGGAAGGAGATAGATACATACTCATACAGAGCCTGACCCGGGAGGTGCAGAACAATCTTCGACAGATGGATGCTTTGGTTAGGCGGTATAGGCGTAATGAACTGTCGGATGACGAATCCGGCAGCCCCTTCACCAACAGAGTTCTAAGGATGCCTTTCCCGAAGAGGTTCAAGATGCCACACGTAGAGCAGTTCAAGAAAGACACCGATCCAAAAGAACACGTCCAGAGGTATAAGAGCGCCATGGCCTAATACGTCCACAATGACGCCCTGCCATGCTTGAACTTTCCACAGACTCTTAGAGATCTAGGTTCTCGGTGGTTCGGTAGATTACCAGCAACAAGCATAAGCAGCTTCAGCGAACTGAGCAAAGTTTTCTCAAGGCAGTTCCTCGGTAATGTACACAGGAAGAAGTTAGTGGCTTACTTGTCTCAGCTTAAGCAAGGAAAAGACGAGTCACTGAAAAAATACTTGGGGAGGTTCGGTCAAGAAGTATCATAGATCGGGAGCGTGAACAATGAAGCCATCATTGCAGCATTCATCAACAACCTTCAGAACGGCCAGCTATCCTTTGATTTAAGAAGAGCTCGCCTAACCAGTTATGCCGATATGATGGACATGGCTGGGGGTTATGCCTTAGCCGAGGAAGAAGAAATTGCGACAGGAGGTTACTTTGTACATGGTGGTCGCCCAGAAGGAGCTAAAACAAAAGATCAAGCCAAGGCACCAGACACCAAAGGTGACAAGCAAAAGAACAAAACACGAGATGGACGGGATGGACGGGATGGCCGTTGGGCTTATGATCCAAAAACCGATCAGCCGCGTCAAAAGTTCCAGGGCAGATACATAAATTACACCCCGTTGAAGAAAGATCAAGAGGAGGTATTAGCTATCTTGGAAGAAAAGAATATGTCCAAAGAACCGCCTAAGTAGTCGACTTATGCTCGAAGGGACACTACCAAGTATTGCAGATTCCACAAAGAGAACGGACATGAAACATCCAAGTGCTTCCAGCTAAAGGATCACATCGAGACCCTCATCCGAGAAAAGCACTTGAAGGACATTGTCCTAAAGAAAGCCTTATCGGCTAATGGACAGAAAGACAGCCGCCAGGGTGGACGAGAAAGGAAACTGAGTCCCAAGAGAGCTGGAGATGAAGGAGCAATCAACACCATCTTTGGTGGACCAGCAACTGGCAAAAGTAACAAGGAGAAAACCCAGGAAATTCGGGAAGCCATGGAAGCCCGAAGAGACCTTGACGTCAACTCCATTGAACTTGACCCGAAAAGGATCAAGGAAGGCTGGGATCCAATCATCTTCACAGAGGCTGATTCTCATGGAGTAGATATAAAACCAAACGATGCGCTGGTCATCAGTGCTCGAATTGGTCACAGGGAGGTTCATCAGATATTGATTGATAATGGAAGCTCAGCGAATATCTTAAGTGCAGAGGTGTACGATCAATTAAGATTAGATAGGAAGGACCTGCAGCCCTTTCATACCCCACTCAGAGGGTTTGGCGGGGCGGAGGTAAGGTCACTCGGCACAGTAAAACTACTAGTGAAGATCAGGAATGCCCCTTGTCAGAAGACAGTGTTACTCGATTTTGTGGTTGTGGATACAGAGAATTAGCCATACAACGCCTTGCTCGGCAGACCATTCCTGAATAAAGCCAAGGCAGTAACGGCAACGTATGCTCTCATGATGAAGTTCCCAACTGAGTATGGGGTAGGCGTGGTTAAAGGATCACAAGAGATGGTGCGAAGGGCGAATCTGGCAGTCTACAAGGATAGGGAAGTACACCAAGTATACACTATATTAGCCGAGCAAGCCGCTAATGACCCTGAGGAGCAAGCAGAGGCACCGAAGGAATTTGAGCTAGACCCTAGAGAAGAGCTTGAAGCAAAAAAAGATGAGCCGACCGAAGAGGTGGTGTTAGACCCAGATGAGCCGAGTAGAATCGTAAAGATAGGAGCAAGCCTAAGTGGACATGTCAAAGCCAAACTCATCACACTATTAAGGAATTACAGGGATGTGTTCGCTTGGAGTCATAAAGATATGCCTGGGATAGATACAAGGGTGATATCGCATTATCTCTCCATCGACCCAGAGTTCTGCCCAGTGGTACAAAAGAGACGATTGTTCAATCCAGAGAGAAGCATCACAATCAAGAAAGAGGTGGAGAAGTTGCTTTTTGCAGGGTCAATAAGGGAAGTCAAATACCCGGAGTGGTTAGCCAATGTAGTATTGGTCAAGAAGAAGAACAATCAATGGAGGATATGTGTAGACTTCATGGATTTAAACAAAGCTTGTCTGAAAGATAACTTCCCACTGCCAAGGATTGACCAGTTGGTAGATGCGACAGCAGGACACGGACTACTGAGTTTCATGGATGCTTACTCAGGATACAATCAGATCCGGATGAACAAGGCAGATGAAGAAAAAACAGCTTTCACCACGGATCAAGGATTGTATTGTTACAAAGTGATGCCGTTCCGACTAAAGAATGCTGGGGCAACGTACTAGAGGTTGGTAAATAGAATATTTGCTCGGCAAATTGGGAGAAACATGGAGGTCTATACGGATGACATGTTGACCAAGAGCATCACGGCGGAGAAATATTCAGAAGATTTGAAGGAAACCTTTAATGTCCTGAGAAGGTACAAGATGAAGCTTAACCCAAGTAAGTGTGTGTTCGGGGTACCGTCAGGAAGGTTTTTAGGCTTTCAGGTACACCAAAGAGGAATTGAGGTAAATCCCGAGAAGATTAAAGCATTAGAAGAAATGGCTTCACCAAAAACATTGAAGGATGTGTAAAGGCTAACGGGATGTCTTGCATCACTCAACCGGTTCATAGCAAAATCAACAGACAAGTGCGCCCCATTCTTTAGGGCAATTAAAAAGGGAAAAGGGCATGAATGAAGCGAAGAGTGTGAAACAGCCTTTCAGAAGTTGAAAGAGTATTTAGGACAAGCACCCATTCTTTCAAAATCGGTGGTCGGGGAAACTCTGTACCTGTACCTTTCGGTCACAGAAGTGGCGACAAGTTCGGTGGTACTGATTCGATTAGAAGAAGGAGTACAAAGACCGGTGTATTACACAAGCAAGACGTTGCTACCAGCAGAAACCAGGTATTCACCAGCTGAGAAAGTAGCGCTGGCCCTGATCACAACATCAAGGAAATTGAGGCCGTATTTTCAAGCACATGCAATAGAAGTATACACGGATTGCCCGTTGAAACTCATCTTACAAAAGCCAGAACTGTTAGGAAGACTGACCAAGTGGGCAGTGGAGCTGAGCGAATTTGACATCAGGTACACGCCAAAAGCAGCAATCAAAGGGCAGGCAGTGTCGGATTTTATAACAGAATTCACTGAGCTGGATGCCGAGGTAAGAAGAATGATGGAAGGTGAACAGGCGAGTGGGTTCCAATGGAAGTTGCATGTAGACGGATCATCAAACACACATGGCAGCGGGGTGGGAATAGTCATAACAACCCTGGAAGGAGACACTGTGGAGTGTGCCATGAGGTTTGATTTCAAAGCAACCAACAATCAAGCAGAGTACGAAGCTTTATTGGTTGGCTTGAGGGTATGTATAGCATTGGGAGCAGATGAGTTGGAAATTTACAGCGATTCGCAGGTTGTGGTTAACCAGGTACTAGACGAATACCAGGCGAGGGATGAGCACATGATAACTTACTTAGACATTGCAAAAAGGTTGCTCAGAAAATTCAAGATGTACAAAATCTCTCAGATCCCTCGGGAAGAGAATGAAAAGGCAGATGCCTTGTCCAAATTAGCTTCAGCCACCACGAGTATTAGGTCCAAAGCAATACCGGTGGCACACTTGACTAAGCCGAGTACAGTGAAATTTGCGGAAGTCATGATAGCAGAGATCCGACCAGGCCCGGGTGACTGGACAATCTAACTCAGAAAGTACTTAGAGGAAAACATATTACCGGAAGACGCTATGGAAGCTAAGCGCATCAAATACAGGTCAACCCGGTACACAATTCTGAGGGGTGAATTATATAGAAGAGGGTTCTCAAAAGTACTACAGAAGTGTGTTGCCGGTGAAGAAACTAAAAAGATCCTAAAGGATGTTCACAGTGGGGTATGCGGGAACCATACCGGGGGTAAGAGCCTAGCGCATAAGGTACTTAGACAAGGATTCTACTGGCCGACTTTGTTTGCAGAGGCGTAGCGATTCGTGGAGAGCTGTGAGACATGCCAAAAAATAGCAAACGACATTCGGCAACCCCCATAATTACTCAGAAGCTTAACCTCACCCTGGCCCTTTGCCATGTGGGGCCTCGACCTAATATGACCAATGCCCACGGGAACTAAGGGAGGTGCGAAGCATGCTATTATGGCAGTGGACTACTTTACCAAATGGGCAGAAGCAGAGGCACTCGTGTACATCACTGAGGCAAACACCACCAACTTTGTCAAAAAGAACATAATATACAGGTTCGGGATTCCAAACATCATCATAACAGACAACGGGACCCAATTTGACAACAACAAATTCAGGGAGATGTGCGAGCAATACAAAATCGCAAATTATTACGCATCACCCGCCCATCCTCAAACCAATGGTCAAACTGAGACAGTAAACAAAGTAATCAAGCACACGCTGAAAGCGAAGCTAGAGGCAAGGAAGGGTTGCTGGGTAGACAAGTTGCTTGAGGTACTATAGGCATACCAAACAACTATGAGGTCATCCACAGGGGAAACTCCTTTCGCACTAGCATTTGGAACAGAGGCTGTTATCCCGGCAGAAAAAACTTTCACCTATCCCAGGGTTCGGTTATACAGCTTATAGCACAATGTCAGCATATTGCAGCAGAACTTAGATGAATTGGAAGAAGTCAGAGATGCAGCACAAGTAAAGAATGCAGTGTACCAGCAAAGGGCTGCGAGGTACTACAATTCTCATATTCGCGTGCGTAAATTCCAGCTTGGAGATTTGGTGCTGAGAAGGGTATCCCTAAACACCAAAGACAAATCAGCAGGATCTCTCGCCGACAAATGGGAAGGACTGTATGTCATTAAAGGAGTCGCAGGACACGGAGCTTACGTGATAGCCCGACCAGAGGGTAGCCTAGTGCCCCGACCATGCAATGCATAGTACCTCAAAATTTTCTATCCTTAAAAAAGGAAACCTATCCCCACCTTCTGCTTTATTTAGTTTCAAATTTCGCATTTTTTCATATTTTAATTCTCAGATTGTCATTTTGATCATTTGAAAGTTCAGTTTCTAATAAAAAGATTATTTGCTGAAGTTAATGAATTCACCGTCAGAAGGGAATAGCGGCCACTCAAAAGCCGACCAAATAAACATTAAAAAAGAAAAATTTCGGGTGCTATGAAGCCGCGAGAGAGCGAACGAACAGTGCTCGAAGGGTGAAAAAGCTGAAGTAGCGTGCTCGCCTAGTTAAGACGGTGCAAACATACCTCTTAGCAAAAAGGCAAATCCGAGGCACCAGGAAAACTGGAAAACTGCTTGGAAGCACCGCCAGAAAGACTGGTGAGATGCGCAGTCGTGTTGGTCGGTACATAAATACACCAACGATTCGGCGAAACCTTGCACAGACAAAACCGGGAGACGTCATAGGTGACATGTGCAAGGACCTTGGCGTATGGTTATGGTGAGCCTCGACGTAACGCTAGGGCAAAGTAACTTCAAACATGAGGCTGAATTAATTAATTGTCAGTTAATAAGATACTCAGCTCAAATTCACAAACGCCAGTTAAATAAGATACTCGGCTGTATTAATTAATTGCCAGTTAATAAGATACTCGGTAGAATAATCTCACTTATGCCAGTAAATGAGATACTCGTCTAGAGCAAAGGGTTCCGAAAATCCTTGAGATCAGACAGCCGAGCACAGGCTATCAAATAAATTGTATTCATACAAGTTTAGTTCATCCCATTTATATGTATTTATCATGCAGGGAGTCAAAACAGAAACAGCGGAACAGCATAAGAATAAAAGTTCATTTAAGATATAAGTGAAGATGCATACAAAAAAAAATCGTTACAAAAATAAGAGATCAAGAGGACGACGCTGGGGGTTGTGAGCTGCTCCCGCCGACGTTCGGGTCAGGTTCCATTATGTACTCGCTCAGGAGGCTATCATCAGAAGGCCACACGACCACATCTTCTTCATCTTCCATCCAAGCATTATAGTCAGTCCCAGGGACGGGCCCAACGTTAGGATTCTCACCGTCGATCCCCGTTTTTTGACAAGTGTGAAAAGTAGAGAAGGTATCGGCAGTGGGAACCTCTAGATGCATGAGATGTGGCACCTTACCTTTACTTCTGCAATACGCTCGCCACTCTTTCATCTGGATCCGAAGAGACTCCAGAGACGTATCCACATGCTTTTTAATTGAAAGGCTCCAGTTGGCTCTGGCCCGGTCAGTGGCCCTATTCTTCATCTTGAAAAACTTCCCAGCTGAGACCATCCCCCGTTGGAACTCCCGGAGAAGCAAAGCATCATAGGCCAGAGATCTTTTAAAACGGTCGACACCCTGTATCTCTAGTTCCAGCCTAGCTTCCTTCGATAGGGACTTGACTGTTAAGGCCTGACGCTCCAAGTCTTCGATTCGGCGCTCATAAGATGATTTAGTGTCTTCAGCGTTCTGCTCGGCCTAGAGCAAAGCATTCTGAGTAGATGACAACTGATCTTGTAAAGTCTTGACCTCCTCAGCAGCGAAAGACGCCTTCTGCTCAGCCTCTATTTGGAGGGCCAAACATTGATCCAGAAGCACCTGATTTGACTTGGCTCCCTCCTGACAAGCCAACTCAACCCGAGCGCAGCGATCTTCACTCTCCTTTAGCTGGGCCTCTAGCCTCCTTATTCTTTCTGCCTGGGCTTCACCGGCCTGGCAGGCCTCTAACATCTCAACTACCATCTACAGCAAATCAATAGAGAATAACAAAGTGAAGCAACAGTAGCAAAAGAAAATACAAAATCATACATATGGTTGAGGCGTTACTCATATAGGAAGCACTGTTGAAGAAGCTGCAGAGTCGGTCAGACAAAGTACCAACCCTAAGGCGACTCCAATGATCCTCCCCAATGTAAGCATGGCCCGAGGACATAGCTCTCAACATGGACTGAGGGGGGTAGGATCACTAGGCTGGCTTGGTAACCCCAAACCATCAACACCAACATCAGGCATAACAGTAGATGTTTGAGCTTGGGAGAAAGAGCTGACTAAATTTCCAACCTGAGTCTCAGCATGATCTTTAGGGGGGGTTGGTAAAAGCCTATTTTCAACTCTGATGTCAGTCTCCTCGTCTCCCGAAGATGAGTCAACGTATGCAACCACCCGAGTAATCTTTGGGGCAGGACCCCCAGGAGAAAATGAAGCTTTCCTTTTTCTGGATTGCCTCCCGTGAGTGTCGAGGTTGGCAGCAGGATCCTCCACCTCAACATCAACCCCAACCTCAGGTGATAAGGGGACAGAAGTTGACACAGAAGTTGGTATAGAAGCTGGAACCGCAGCAGGTGCAGTACCAAAGGGCTCCCCGACTCGGTCAATGCCTTGGGACACAGAAGCCGCTTCATCAGTAGCAAGACCCCTCAGATCGCCCTGATTGTTAGGCAAGCATTCCCACTCACCCACAATGTCTACAGCCGGGGGTGGAGTAACCCTAGCAAAAACTAAAGCCGCCGGCACAGGCTCATCAACCTCAGATGGCTCCCCAGTCTTCTCTTTCGCCTTGGATGAAGAAGAGCCCGCCTGATTGCCTTTCTTAACAGCAGCCTTGTCTGCAGCAAGATCCCCCGGATTGCCCATAGCCTCTGCCAAGTATGTGGCCATTTCCTGACCATGAGTCTCCTCGGGCGTATAATCAGGCACGCCTTCTTCACCATCTCCCTCGGGAAGATCCTCGGGAGAACTCTCATCAGAATCATCTTGTGGAGGGGCTACCCCTGCATCCCGTTGACGAATAGCCTCTTTTCGGCTCGCCTCCACTATGCCCTTCATCCGGCGCGCTTGAGCATCACAAACGATATCTACATCGAACACTATAAGAGATTTTCAAATTAGTAAGCTGACTAAGGGCGAGAATAATCAGCAAAGTTCTATGAAAACTTACGGTGTTGTCGGCATGCAGTAATCTCAAGGAAAAGGCAAACTCTGATCATTTTCTCTTCGTCAAAGAGATAAGGTTTACCCCTCTTCTCTAAGGGACGAACAGCCACCCGGGCCAAAGTTGTAAGCTCGTCGTCAGTGAAATAAGGAGTTGTCTGATTCCATTTATCAGGCGAGCAAAAGTACCGAGGAACCTTACGTGTCACCCGAGTACCATCAAGATCGAAACTAATCGACTGGCCCCAGCGTTTACCCATAAAGAACCAACTGTTCTTCCAGAACTTATTTGAAGTGAAGGGAAATCAACCTAAGCAGCAAAAACCCAAGGAAACCTAGCCACAGACCAAGGAAATCGGCTCGGGCAACATAGCCTACTCGGGTATACTCGGGCATACTCGGGGTTCAACTAGAAAGATAGTTGCGGAAAAACTCACTCTCCAAACATGTGGGTGGAATCATCAACTAGCACCTCTACAATAAGCTACAGTGCAACTACTCAGAACCCAGCAAGAAAACAAGCAGGTTTCCCGTAAATAAAGGAATAAGAATCCGTTCAAGTTAGGACTCAGCAAAACCAGAAGATACGCAACACTTAAATAGGAAAGCAAGTCCTTTTAGGATTGAGAGAACTCCCAGAACTTGGGCACCACGGCACCAAACCCTAGTGATACCCACAAACCCTAAATAACTATGTATAAATACCCCTGTAAAAACACAAATAAAGGGTATGTGAGAACTAAGAGGAGAGATCAGAGTGTGTATTCAATAACAGTTTTTATAGTGGATTTGACTTCGTTGCTTAGGCAACCCGTGGATGTTTCTCCGACCATCAGAGTTTTACCACGTATTTTTGTTCATCATTACTATTTCTTTGTCGTGTTAATTTCAATTATTCTCATTCATAAAACTGATATCAAATCGTTGGCTGAATGATTACGAAAAATCACCGTCAACAAATACAAACCACCATAATCAACTATACACACCGACACACATATATATTGAAAAAACTTTGAATATGAACAAAGGGGTTTGTTTTAGATTTACGATCTGGGCCTCTAAAAGTCAAGGTCGACACTGCATCAATGGGTCATGTTATTACAAATTCATTTCTTGTTATGTTTGTATTGTGTTAAAATTTGTCATACTTGAACGTGACCCGTTAGCTTAACGAGTCTAAGTATAGAAACCCTAAATAGTTTGTTAATTTAACGTGTTACCATACTCAATCCGTTTATTGACAATCAAATAATCACCAAATTATCAAAATAATTTAAAATTAATACTTAGACAATATGAGGTTGGTCTAATGGTTTTCCCCTTACACCTACATCATGATATTATAAGTTCGAGTCTACCCCTCCCCCAAATCCTGAATTATTGTAATATTCAAGAAAAAAAAATTAAATATAATATTCAAGGCTTAATGATTATATTATATTCAATATATGAAAATTTTGTAAGTGAGACAAAGTTTTCATCTTACATGTACTATTATTGTAATTAGTAAATTAGAACACAAGTTTCTAACAAAATTAACAATATAAATTATTACATGTTATATTTGAAATATATTAAAAAGTTGGAAATAATTCTTTATATTAAATGATTATAACAAATTGACATTTTTTAAAAGGTGAACTCAAAACTATCCCATTTTATTACAGGTTTTAATGAGTTGACCCACTAACAACTCAATGAAATAAAGTTAGTTCAATCACCGTTTTTTCGAATGAATTGGGATCGTGTTAACATGCAGTGGCGGATTTGGGGGGATATATATACACATGGGTCAAACTAAATAACTTAAACCTGTCATTTAAATTAGTGCGATTATTTATTATTAGCCCTTTTTAAGGTTTTAATTAAGCTATTGAAATTTATATTTTATTAGTTGGGAACTATTAAAATATTATTTTTACTTATGCATATTGTTAAGATTAGGCATAGGTTTTGCACTATAATGAAAGACGATTTTCTCACACATTTTTTATATTATGTAATTGGAATGAAAAGCACGGAGAAAATTAGATTGATTTAGTTACATATAATTTTCTAGATATAAGATAGTGACATGTTACATCTTAATTAGTTAATGTCTATTTTATTTATTTATTTTTATAATTACCGTTACCACTAAACACTATCACATTTTATTGAAAAGTATCAGCTGGTGCGGGATCCTACACTTATTTTCTTATGAGATTTCCAATAGATACCGATATTATTTGAATAGTGCTACACATTTCGTTTTTTCATAACTTAGTTTTTGAATATTAATATATTTGTATTGCGCAACCAAGAATATTAATTTTTTCTTGGCCCCCCCAAAACCAAAATCCTAACTTCGACTCTGTTAACAGGGTCGTGTAAAGTTTTCTGAGGTCTGATTCTAATGATTTTTTATTTTATTTATCAAAATACAATATATATAATTTAAATATTAAAAAAAAAAATTCCCATTTTATATTATGGGCTAAAATTTATGGATCCACCGTCCAGAGCCCGAATTGAAACCCTAGTTGAATGGTTGATGCAAAATTACGTATTCCACCAATTTGTATGCTTAATTGCCAAAGGTACTTGGCCGAGGAAATGTTTTCTGAATATTAAGGGGTCTATGACGAATTATGTAAACGTTTGGGGCAAAAATTATGTAAATACAATTACTATATAAACAACACCAACTAGGGTTTGAACTCCTCAGTTCTAGAGCACCAGGAATCAGCAGCCGCAGCTCAGGTCTCTCTCTCTCTCTCTCGATTCCTTTGTGCTTGGTTACTTAGAAAATGAAGGAAAAACAAAATTTTCAATTGAGCTTGAAATAATGAAACTATTATTATGTTTAACAAAAAATTATGTTTAGCAATGGCTGCTGAGGTTTCATGCCACTTATATTCTAATGGCCTCACTCCATCTTCATTGTTTCCTTGTATGTCTTGGCATATAATCTTATTGTTGTATTATTTATATTCCACTTTTGTATTGTTTTATAATAATTTTCAAATTGGTGTTTCAGGTTGTGAAGGAGAAGGATGTCTCACCGTAAGTTTGAGCACCCAAGGCACGGTTCCCTTGGATTTCTTCCAAGGAAAAGAGCTGCTCGTCACAGAGGAAAAGGTATAAAGTTATTATCTTTCAAGTTACCTTAACCAGTGACATTGTTATTTCTAAATTTCTTTCATGGGGTCTTTTAGATTGACCCTTTTTATTAAGGATTGTGCAAGAAATAGATTTCATTTACAGTTTAATAATATTGCAACGGCAGCATTGTTACTTCATTTTTTTTTTTCGTGATTTTGCTAAAAAAAAAAATTATGTTTAGCAATGGCTGCTGAGGTTTCATGCCACTTATATTCTAATGGCCTCACACCATATTCATTGTTTCGTTGTATGTCTCGGCATATAATCTTTTTGTTGTATTATTTATATTCCACTTTTTTTTTATTGTTTTGTTATTTAATTTTCAAATTTTTACACAAGGTTTTAACATATCAGTAGGATCTAACGTTTTGCTGAACATTATATTGATGTTTTTGAGACATTACTAAAGTTATGAGGTTGTGATATCCTGATGGCGTTTTCCTTGGCTTTTCTGCTTCAGCATTTATCTCAGGTTATGTTTTTAGTGCTATACTTTGTAGCTTGTATATTGTCTGTCTAAACAAGATACAGATGGGTGTATAACTTTTTTTTTTTTTTTTATAACTTTTATTTAAATTTTTGATTAAATTGCTTGAATTACATCCAGTTTTTGTTAGAATTAGAAAAGAGAGGGTGATGAAATTACAGTGCAAACGCAGCATTGTCGCTTATGGTGGTGCAATGAGCGGCACTTCCACACGAGATTTCTGACTCTACTTATTTACCCAATCCTTCCAATCAATTTTTATTTTTATTTTTATTGGTGTATGGTAGAGTATATTTAGATCTTAGTGAGTTAGATTTCTCCATCTAGTCTGCTACTTGCGTTTTTGAATCTCTGTTTTTTTTTTTTTTTGTAATTGTAAAAGAAAATGGGGGCAGTGATGAGGAATTATGAGAAAGTCATGCACCATGCAGAGTGAAAAAATGCTGAGATATCTCTCAAACCCATTTCTATTTGAGCTCTCTTTTCTATTAATTAATTAAAAGGGATCCATGTGATGCGATCTTCAGATCGAACCATGATGAGCTCTTATTGTTTCTAGAGATACTCTTTGGTTTATGATTCTCCATTTCCTGATTTTCCTTTTTCTCTTTTCAATTTTGGTTGTCTGTTTGGTTAGTGAAGATAAAGATGGGTGTATAATTTATTTATTTTTAACTTTTATTTAAATTTTTGATTAAGTTGCTTGAATTACATCCGGTTTTTGTTAGAATTAGAAAAGAGAGGGTGATGAAATTACAGTGTAAACGCAGCACCGTCACTTATGGTGGTGCAATGAGCGGCACTTCCACACGAGATTTCTGACTCTACTTATTTTTACCCTATCTGCCTGATTTTTTTTTTTTTATTGGTGTATATATGGTAGAGTATGTTTAGATCTTAGCGAGTTGGATTTCTCCATCTAGTCTGCTACTTGCTTTTTAGCATCTCTTTATTTATTTATTTATTTATTGTGTAATTGTAAAAGAAAATGGGGGCAGTGATGAGGAATTATGAGAAAGTCATGCACCACGCAGAGTGAAAAATGTTGATATATCTCTCAAACCCATTTCTATCTGAGCTCTCTTTTCTATTAATTAATTAAAAGGGATCTATGTGATGCGATCTTCAAATCGAACCATGATGAGCTCTTATTGTTTCTGGAGATACTCTTTAGTTTCTGATTCTTCCTTTCCTGTAATTCCTTTCTCTTTTTCAATTATTCTTGTCTGTTTGGTTAGTGAAGATAAAGATGGGTGTATAAGTTTTTTTTAACTTTATTTTATTTAGTTTTTTGATTTTAATCCATTTAAATTTTTAGTGCTGATGTTGTGATTTGATAAACCTTTTTTATTTCCCATTTTAGCACTTGTTCAATATAAGTTTGTTTCGTTTTTTTAACGCTTATATTTTTATTTACAATTATAAAAAAATTTATAAATAAATAAATAAAAATCTAAATGGCTTTGCCACACACTCACACTGTTATTCTTAAAAACCCTTAGTGTGGTGCGGTTGGTCATCGCACCCCATGTGGGGTGAACTGTTCGGGCACTGCTCGAGTTCAATACCTACTAGAAGCAACTCCTGTGGAGCACACCTATGGCCAGGTCTTTACCGACCTCCCAGGCCGACATTATTAGTCACACTCCGATGTGGGGACACCAAAAAAAAAAGAAGTATAGTGTTAAAAAAAGGAGTGTAATAAATAGTTTGGAACTTTTATTTAACCGACAAAATTGGCTAAATATCTCATCAAAATAAAGTAGACCGAATTGGCCTATGTTGACCCTAAATTTGGAAGTTTTGACTCGACTAATACTAATTTGGTAAGTGAGTTATCACATATAAATAATAGGATGAAGTGGTGAATGATATGCCGATATGGTAATGATAAATCACCTGTTACATTATTTGAGTTGGTTTAAATTTTTGAATTATCTACCGTCGGTGTATGAAACTAATAAATTAATAAATAAAACTTTAAAAAAAAATAAAAAATTAAGCTAGATGTTTTTCAAATAAGTGACTCGAGGTTGAGGTGGCCTCTTAACTCTTCCACGATTTGGTTTTCTTCGATCTGAAGTCTGAACTCACCAATCCAAGAACTGAAAGGGAGAGCCAGTGAGCCACTAATACAAGATGAGATAGTTTTTATGTTCGAATCTATTCCTCTCCAAAAATCTTGAATTATTATAATATTAAAAGAAAAATGTGAGCCACTAGCGATTGACCTTGTAATTTGCAATGGAATTGTTTGACTTAAGCTATACTCGCCATTGATTTGGTAAGTAATAGCAGTTGCAAAGTTATTATCATTATATTATATAACCTCTACCTTCCAATCCATCTATGCCTATAATTTCTAATTTTCTATAAAATTCGACAAAATGTTAGAGCGCATTTGGTATCGTTTTTAAAATGGTGTTTTTAAAAACTATTTTTAAAAATGAAAATTATGTTTTAAAAATATTATTTTTAAAAATGTGATGTATTTGGTAGTATTTTTTAAAAGTAGTTTTCAAAAATGGAAAACGATGTAAATATGTTTGGTATTGTTTTTAAAATAAGTGAAATAGTTGTTTGGAGGGAAAAGTTATGGTTTATTTTAAAAACCTGTTTTGAAAACAATAAAAAACAATAAAAAGTTATTTTTAACTTTTTAGTTGTAACTTTAAAAAATTTGTTTTTTGTTCTTAAAAACAAGTTTTATAAAACATTTATCTAAACACTTTAATGTCGTTTTTTGTTTTTAAAAACAAAAAACCGTTTTTAAAAACAAAACCAAACACCACCTTACATTTCTTGTTCTTTTCTTGAATATTATCAAGGTTTGGAAATTGGAAGGTGAGGATGTTTTGAAAGATGGTGCCTTGTGAGGGGAAGAAGTTGTCAAATATTGGGTTCCTCATCCAGCGAAGTTCAAGCACAAATGCACAACCATTCAAGGCCTTACAAAAAAAAAAAAGTTGAAGATTTTGTTATTAAAATCTGTACAATGAATCAAAAAGCTATGATCATGGTTTCTTTCATAACAGAAGGAAGGATCATTTTCTACAAGGAATGAATAACATCGGAAGGAGACTGATTGACTAGTCCAAAAATTGTGATTATTGTATGATCAATTAGTATTACACACACACACACACACACACACCCCACTAATATCTAATGGTCAACAGTTCGATCAGCTTCTCAAAAAGTCTGAGACCAACATCGGACACCCCCCACTAATATCTAATGGTCAACAGTTCGATCAGCTTCTCAAAAAGTCTGAGACCAACATCGAAAGGAGACTGATTGACTAGTCCAAAAATTGTGATTATTGTATGATCAATTAGTATTCAAATTTTCTGTTGATAAGTACACACACACACACACACACCCCCCACTAATATCTAATGGTCAACAGTTCGATCAGCTTCTCAAAAAGTCTGAGACCAACATCGGAAGGAGACTGATTGACTAGTCCAAAAATTGTGATTATTGTATGATCAATTAGTATTCAAATTTTCTGTTGATAAGTACACACACACACACACACACACACACCCCCCACTAATATCTAATGGTCAACAGTTCGATCAGCTTCTCAAAAAGTCTGAGACCAACATCGGAAGGAGACTGATTGACTAGTCCAAAAATTGTGATTATTGTATGATCAATTAGTATTCAAATTTTCTGTTGATAAGTACACTATAAACCCGGCCGCCCCCCCCACACACACACACACACACACACACACACCCCACTAATATCTAATGGTCAACAGTTCGATCAGCTTCTCAAAAAGTCTGAGACCACCCCATTGTAAACAAAGGAAATGAAGTTTTTCTTTCTGATATTATCAATATGAATTATCTGATGCCAAACCAAACAACCACAAATGTACATATAGGCTAGATGAACATTGAACCCAATCCCCCTAATTAAAGAAATACTTGAACTTAGTTCTAGGGAATCCAAACAGACCCAAACAACAATAATCTAGATATAGGAAATTAAATCTAAATAATAAATGACTAATAAATAGCTGTTGTAACATTCCCCCCTCCTACGAAAAAGGCTTTGTCTTCAAGGTTGAAATTCTGGAAACATTTGCTCGATTTTGAAGGCATCTTCCCATGTAGCATCTTCAGGAAAGGAATTACACTAGTGTATAAGCCATTGAGCAGCAACTATGTTGTTTTGCTTGATCATGTGCCTATCTAAAACTGCTAGTAGTACTACCTGCATTCTCCCATCTTCTTGGACTGTTGGAAGCTCTGTTGAACATTGGCAACTCCTAACTTCTTTTTCAAGCACGAAACATGAAAAACAGGATGGCTTTTAGATGTTGAAGGTAATTCCAATCGGTAAGAAAGTGAAAATTTTATAGGGGCGCTTTACAATCCAAAAAAGAAGAAATAATAATAAACCTACGGGGATTAAACACTGCAGACCAACAGTTTCAATTCATTGACTGTGAAAAAACAATAATCAGAAGTGTCGTTGGTTTTTATGTTCCGTGCAAACTTTGAAGGGGAATTATCTACCCTTCCCATTTACTTTTCCCACTCATCACTTGACACATATACAATCTTAATTTAATAAAAAGTTCTCAATTTTTGCTCCAAAGCTTCATTACATTTTTGCCCCTTATTAATACTAAACAACTTTCCTAGCTGCTTTTATCTTGTCTTTTTTTTTTTTTTCTCACTTCACCCAAATTTCCTGAAGTAACGAAAAACAAGAGGCTCTTCATCTTCACTCATTCTTTGCCCAAGTTTCTTTCTATCTCACTATCTATCATTCTTTTTGTTGGAATTTTTGACTAGTGGATTCTGATATTTTTTATATTTTGTTTGAGTTTAGCTTTTCATATTATTTAGGCTTATATATATATATATATATATATATATTGTCTGGTGCTTGCTGACAAGTCTTGCTGGTGTTTGTAGTCTATGTGTTTAAGTTCTTTGTGCGTTTTGCTTATCTTGTTCCTTTTGTTGCTGTGACTGCGTTTCTTTTTTTATGGTGGGTGGTGCTTTCTCTCAGTTGTTATGCTTGGCTAGTGGGCTCTTGTTGCCTTGGTTGTTGTTTTCTCTGTTTTGGTTGTTGTGTAGGCTTTTTGCTCTTGCTTGTTTTTGCTCTGTTTGTTTGGAGCTTGTTGTTCCCTAGTTATGTTTCTTTGTTCTTGTTGGTGGGTGTTCCCCTGTTGTGTGTGTTGTTTCTTTGTTCTTAGTGGTGGGTTTTCCCTTGTTTTAGGCCTGTCGCCTGTTGTGTTGTGGTGCTGTTCAAGGTCTTCCCCGCTTGCCTGAGGGTTTTAATAAGATTATCATTTCAAAAAAAAAAAAAAAAAATTGGGTTGTTCAATATATATATATATCTTTTCTTCATGGCTTGTTTATGTTTGAATTTTTGTAATCTTTGATGTTGTAGGTCTCTTTCTTTGTTGAGTTGTTCCGTTGATATGGATCCCCATACTGACTTAAATCAAGGATTGTCTGATTGTGGCAATATTAATGGTTGTGGAGAAGAACATGTTGACTGTGAAAATAATGATGGTGGGGTGAAGAACACATTGATAGCGGAAATAACGATGGTGGAAGTTTAATTGAGGAACAAAAAATCTTGGAGCCTTGTAATGGCATGGAATTTGAGTTAGATGCTAATGCATATTCATATTATTTACAGTATGCTAAACAAATGGGGTTCGGTGCTTCAAAGACACAATGTCGTCGATCCAAGGTAACTATGGAATGGGTTGAGGCAAAGTATGCTTGTACAAGGGAAGGGACAAAGTGAAAAACTAATGCTCTTAATCCTCGCCCTTGCTTGAAGTCAAATTGTCAGGCATTGTTGCATGTGAAAAGAAAGGAAGACGGAAAGTGGTTTGTTCATAATTTTGTAAAAGAGCATAACCATGAACTTTCCCTTGAAAATGCACATTACTTTCCCTGTCATAGAAGAATTGCAACAGGTGTCAAACATAATATTACTTCTTTGCATGCAATTGGAGTGAAGACAAGTAAAATATTTGCTGCATTGGCAAAAAAGTATAGAGGGTATGAGAATATTGGTTTTATGGAAAAAGACATGAGAAATTTATTTGATAAGGAGTGTCGATTAGCATTAGAACCAGGGGATGCTAATGCAATGCTCGAGCTTTTCACAAGTATGCAGGAAGTGGATCCAAATTTCATCTATGCAATGAAATTAGATGAAGAGCATCGCTTGAAAAATGTGTTTTGGGTTGATTCCAAAGGCTGAGAAGACTATAAGATTTTTGGTGATGTTGTTTCATTTGATACAACATACATTACAAACAAATATCTTATGCCTTTTGCTCTTTTTGTTGGAGTAAATAATCATAATCAGTCAGCAATACTGGGATGTGCACTATTTATAGATGAAACTACTTCTTCTTTTATTTGGTTAATGGAGATATGGAATCGAGCAGTGGGTGGAAAAAATCCTGTTGCGATACTCACTGATCAAGACCAAGCCATGAAAGCTGCCATTGCAAAGGTGTTTCTTGATGCAAAACATCGGTTTTGTTTGTGGCATATATTAAGGAAGGTCCCTGAAAAAATTGACCATGTTTTGACCATGTGTTGAGAAAACATGACAATTTTATGAAAGTGTTTAATTATTGCATTTATCATTCATGGACGGAGGAAGACTTTGAGCAAAAGTGGCATAATATGGTTAAAACTTTTGAGCTTCATGGGGAGGATTGGATTCGTGATTTGTTTAGAGATCGAAAGTATTGGGCCCCTACTTATATGAGGGATACATTTTTTACTGGAATGTCTACAACATCCAGGTCAGAAAGTATTAATTCTTTCTTTGATAAATATGTGAATAAGACAACTTCCTTGAAAGAGTTTGTTGAGCAATACAAGGTGGCTGCACAAGATAGAGCTGAAGTGGAAAAGCATGCAGATTTCAATTTGCATAAGAAGCCTACTTTAAGATCACCGTCACCTTTTGAGAAGCAAATGTCCAAGATCTACACATTTGATATATTGAAGAAATTTCAAGTAGAGGTTACAGGAGTGACAGGATGTCATCCTGTAAAAGAAAATGATGAAGACATGAACTTGACTTATAGAGTTCATGATTTTGAAAAAAAAAAAAAAAAAAAAAAGACTTTGCTATAGTCTTTGAAAGAAGAAATGAAACAATTTCTTGTTTGTGCAATCTATTTGAATATAATGGTTTTCTTTGTAGGCATGCAATGAGTGTATTGTAGTCTTATGGTGTTTTTCAAATACCAAAGCATTACATATTGAAACGGTGGTCGAAAGATGCAAAGGATGGGCACACAACTGCACGTCTTAAAAGAGGTAGACCCTAAGAAGCAACGATTTGAAGATTTATTTAAAAAAGCCAGCAAGCTAGTTGATGAGGGATTGGTATCTGATCCAAGCTATAAAGTAGCAAATCGAGCATTGGAGGATGTTTTGAAAAAATGTACAAGCATGAATCATTCCCTTACTGGTGTCAAGGAACCCAATTGTGCATCACATAAGTTTCATAATGTTGATAAGGAGAATGTCAACAGTAATATGTTGTCTAATGTGCTTGATCCAAAGGTCTCAACTACAAAAGGAGCTCCTAAAAAAAGAATAAAGAGTGGAATTGAGAATTCCAAAAAAAGGAAATATAACAAAAAACAAAACCAGGTATGCTCTTGTTTTTATGTTTGGTATATTGACTTCTTATATATGATTCTTGCTCAGAGTTTATTAAATCAAAAGTGATATGGTTTCACAACATATATTGTAGGAACAAGCAAATTTTGGATTGGCTACTCATGTGACAGAGGACTCCTTGCAAATGGTAGTTTTATCCTACTTTAAAATATCTCTTTCAATAATATACTTCTATTTATTCACAACTCTAAGGATTTGTACTCTTTTTTCCCTATTATTTGTTACAGCAATATGCTTCAGATCAAGCTTTCAATAACTCTCACAACAGTCAAGGATGGATGCAAAATATTGTCTCTAGTCAACTTATGGAAGATGAGAACTTTTTAAGATTGAGTGGAGCAAAGAAGTGAACTACAATAATCTTTCATATTGAGTGGCCAAGTGGTGGATGCTACATACATAGAGTTGATATTGTGTTTTGTGGAACTTATTACTTAATTATGGAAGATGACAATGTTATAAGATTTTTTATTGGAATTATGATTGCATACTATTCTACAGAAATTAGACATTTTATGTTAGTTTTTACTATCTTAGATTTGGAGCAGTTCTTGGAATTTCCTTTAATGCAATATGCAGACAACACTTGAATAAAATAATAAATAAAAAAACCCTTTTTTTTCTTTCTTTTAGTAAATTTGTTGGATTTACACCATAAAAACTATGAACAAAAAGAGTATATTACAAAGCATTAGAATTTTATTATTATTATTATTAATTTGGTTGAGAGAAAAAGCAAAAATTGAAATAGGCTGGAGTTGTTTGGTAGGTATTGGGAGAAGTGAGAAGAAAAAAAAGAAAAAGAAAAAAAAAAAGAGATAAAAGCAGCCGAGAAAGTTGTTTAGTATTAACAAGGGGCAAAAATGTAGAGAAGCTTTGGAGCAAAAATTGAGAACTTTTTATTAAATTAAAGATTGTATATGTGTCAAGTGATGAGTGGAAAAGGTAGATAACATTCCCCAACTTTGAAATATTTTAACTTTGAATATGGGTAAATGATAGAATATCCAAAATGCCCCTCCCTTTGTCGAATTTCTGAGTTCTGTGCAGTGTGCACATAATAAATTATCTAATGATAAATGAAATCATCCAAGCTTTATGGTTTCTTGGATTGCAGGCCACTAGGCACACCAATATTTGTATGAGTAGTGCAGATAAATACAAAAGAAACTCAACTCTGGAATTCCTTTTGAATAAGAAAACACTAGTGCAGGCACATTTAGAAACATCAATCACATAATCATTTCGCACTAAAATTTCAGAAAACTTGGTGTCTCGTGCTTTTAACGAACAGTTTTGATTATAGAACATTAGCAAATAACTGCACTAGGCTATATCTTTAACAAATAAGGGAACATTAGCAAATTTTGTCGTGCATTCAGAATCTGTTGACGGTGAAATTTGGATTACCACGTGCTTAACAATTATATCAAATTAAATAGAAAATGAGAAGATAATCAATGCATGCAAGAGACAGGTTTTTACGTGGAAAACCCTTAAATGGGAAACAACCACGGCGCCTCAGAGGGCAGATAAATAATACTATGGATCATTATTAGGTTACACACTTAGTTCTCTCACACAATTGCTCTCCTTTCTCTCAAGATTTTCGAACCCCTTCCCCGTGGGGCAGGTGGTTCTATTTATACATGATAACTAGGGTTTCTCCTAGTTTTTTGCCGTGTTGGTAATGGAATTTCCTCTTTGATTTGTGTTAGGAATTTGATGTTGTAACGAATTAGGATTTGTTTCCTATTTGGACTTCTCTCGGTTGAGATCAGCTTATTCTTCTCCTTAAGGCGTAATGTTTCTTAAGTCCTTCCCCTTGGATAACTCTTCGTTGTAAGGAATCTGCTGGACTAAAGATATTGTCTGTGTTCAGCCGAGTAGGTTTTACGCGGCGAACACCCCCATCCCTTTTAGTTAATTTCCTTCGGCGAACATATTTCTAGCCTTGGCGAGTACATCTTTAACCTTCACTAATCTGAACGACATGGCTTGATTGTGCGTTGACTAGTCTGTGTTTTCTCTTTGACTTGGTCAAAAGGTGACATGGCAACGTCTATCTCCGTATTTTTTGACTTTTTTGATGACTTGTCTTATTGTCGAATATATACATACAACAATACCCCTATAAATACTTTAAGCTGAGCAAATGATTTGGTCTTCCAGTTCGTTTGTCTCTGCGAGTAGTATTTATATCCACACTTAGCTTTCTGATATGTTTTGTAAACAGTTTTTTTTTTTTTTTTTTGCCCACGTGTTGGATTTGGTAATTGATTCTTCCGGTGCAAGTTTTCATTTTTGGCCACAAGATTTCCAGCGCTTCCACTTACTCTGACAAGGTGAGGTGATGTTTTGACTGTTGGGTGCTCCCTGAGATACCACATGTCCGCTATTTGGTGGGTGACACCACTGCTGTTTTTTGTAACCGTCATTCACCTTACCAATGCCCCCTTTTTTGATTTTTGAATTTTGAAAAAACTCCCTCTTTTAACGCGAAAACGTTTCATTGTTCTTTTAATGTTTGCATCTCCATTAACTTCTTCACTCTTCTCAGAACAAAATCCTTCCATTGCCTTTCATTCGTCTTCCTTTGTCACTTACTGAAAATTTGCAGTAGCTTTTTCTTTCTATCTTCTGTTGTCAGGCGGTTCAACGAACCTCAGTCGTGCTTGCTCGTTTGCACCCCCAAATCTTCTGCGCACTTTCCATTTCTAGGGTTTTTCTAGTGAGTTCCCATGAACCCTCCTTTGCGCCCTAGAATTGGGTGATAAAGATTCCGCATATAAAATCGAAATGTTGATACGTAATTTTCATCCAAGTGCTCCCGTTCCAATTTTTGTTTATATACCCTCTATTGACGAAACCAGTGCTCCTGACTTTTCTCCATCTTCTTCTTTCGGTAGCGATTCGACTGAGATGACTATGAAGGGCTTCCAAGTTTCCCAGGGAATCTCTTTTGGATGCTCAAACTATCGTTGATTCCGACATGGAGGATCATTAGGATGATAGGCTATTCTTTTCTTTTGAGCGTCTGAGTGCTGTTGACAGTGAAGTGAATGTAGTCAGTAAGCAAGAGCTTCGGAAATATAAGAGCCGATTTAACATACCTGATACTGTTAATTTGCTGCTAGCATGTGGTAGGGCTGCTTGGAATCCTCTGTAAAATGCTTTTGCTATCTATGGCTCGATGCTCGGCTGTGGGGTAACGCATCCTCTTCAGCCATTCATTGCCAAATTTCTTATAGATGCTAAGCTTGCACCTACCCAGCTCGCTCCAAACAGTTATAGAATTTTGATGTGCATGTGTTTGATTTGGAAATCAAAGGGTTACGGGCCTTCTATCCCCCGTGAGATTCACCATTTTTATACGTTAAGGCAATCGGGCCATGATGGCACTTATTTCCTTCTTTCTTCTTTCATTGAGAATTGGATTCTTGAGGGCGCAGTAAACCCTGGGCAGGTGGAGATTTCCAGCAATGAGAAGAAGAAAGGCTTTATTTGGGGTTTTCCTGCCTCAAACAAGAGGTGGAAAAACAGTTGGTTATTTGTAAGTGGTGCATGGGGCAAAGATGTGCCCACCAGCGCTCGTCGAAACCTTTCGGCGAAGAGAGTTCCCAGGCATTTCACTTCTCCTGACTTTTGGTCGAAGACAATCCCTGCTCTGTTAGATGACGAGATTTCTAATCTCGTGGCAGCTGTTGTTCTTCCTTTGGCTGAGAGAGGTCGATCATTTCTCTTGGATGAAGAGAAAATGATTGTTCAGCGGATTTTTCCGCGTTTAGGTGCCAGGCTTCCTCGCCGTAAGTTACACATGCTGCTTTTGATATTATTGTTCTGCTTATTTTGTTAATAACATATTGTCTTCTTTTACAGTGAGAAAATTTGTGATGTGCAAGCCCAGGTGGTGAGGAATTCTGAAGCTACCAGCCAAAGGCATGCCGTTGGTTTGGCTAAAGAAGGAGTTGCTAGTCCTGATGGTGGTGATCCTTCGGATGGCGAGGATGCTGGTGACGGTTCTAGGGGAGGTGCTAAACCGGGTCATCTCCCTGTGTGCTAGGAGGCTACTGTGAGTACCCCCAACCGTAAAGGCAAAGAGAAGATGGGTGCCTCTAGGGTTGGTGATGACATTCCTGTTTTTGATACGAATGTCCCTGAGACTCCCCCGAATCCCGTAAGCGACTTGAATCCCAGGGCTAGCAAGGGAAAGCGCCCAGTGGAGAGTACTTTTGATCATGCTGTTTGACCCCTTAAACAGGCTTCAAGGGTCATTCAGTATGTGGTTTCATCAGATGAGGAGGGTGCTAGTGAGCCTGTACTCGCCGAGACTGTTTCAGCAAGGAACGTTGTATCTGAGGCTCCTGCTGAAGGAGTAACTGTTGCGATCTCTCCACACGTTGATGAAGCTAATGAGTCGAATATCTCTACTTCTACTTCACCTAGGCTAACTTCTCATCTAGCGGCTGCTAATGAGCCGAATATCTTTTCTACTGGTTAGTCAGGGCCATCTAGTCAGCCAGGGCCATCTGATCAACCAGGGCCGTCAAATCAACCGGGGGCGTTTACGCCTGCTTCGAGTTCGGGGGTTACCCGTGAGAGGCCCCCTACAAGTTCAACTGAGGTTGGTGAAGGATCCGATTTTGTTTCCCTTTCGGATTTCTCTACCACGGAGATTTGTTCACACTTGATCAATCACGATGTTTATATTGGTCAGGGTTGGGAGCACGTGAAAGACAAGTTGTGTAATAAGAAGATGGAATTCTTTTTCAACTCTTATTCTTTGGTAGGTCTTTTACGGTATATCTGTTATATCTTTGTTTGCACGTTTCTTTCCTGATTTTCATATCTTCTTTTCAGATGATGTCCAAGATGGCGGACAATTATAGGCACGGGAATACGGTCTCAAAAGAGAACAGGCGCCTACGAGAACAAGCTTCCATCTTGGCAGCCGAAAAGCTTTCTGCTAAGGAATCTTACGTTCAGCAACTTGCTTAGTTAAGGGAGTCTGCTGATGGGTTCCTGTCTGCTCAATTGGCTGCTGAGGAGAAGTTATTTATCGCCGAGGAGGAAATTCGCTCGTTGAAGCAGTAACTGTCAGCGAGACAAGACTCACTCGCAGCACGTTTTGAAGTTGAGCGGTTGGCTAAAGAGGCTAGGGAGAAGGCTGAGCGGGAGTCGCAAGATCTGCACAATCAGTTGTCCTCAAGAGATGCCATTTTTGCGTGAATTTGAGCGCGACATAAGGCAGTCAAAGAAGTTCTTTACAATCAAGGATCATTCGAATGAGAAGGCTTTAAGGCGCTTCGAGAAATCCCTTCAGTTGCATATGGATAGTGCAATAGGCTCAATTAAGGAGCAGATAAAACGATGGAAAGCCCATTGCCGTTATTCAAGGACTGAACCTCATCCAATGCACTTAGAAGTCCCCACCAAACGCGCATTCAATACTTATTATTCTGGCAAGAAGGGCAGCCTTAGTAGCTCTGGTGACGAACCTGATCTAGGCCCTGTCTCTAGTCGTGATTATGGGCCTTTCATGCCAGAGGGAGACGAGGAGATAATCTAGCCCTCAGAGGATGAGATTGATGATGAGGATAGTGGAAGTGCTTCAGTGGATACTTAGGATGTATATTCTTTGCTTTTGTATTCGCCTGTAAATGATAATTATATATATAATTTATGGTTTTACCTGTTAGGCTTGTTGCGACTGATTTTTGATTTGGCCATTTGGTTTTACTTGCACTTCTTCAACTACTGTCGTTGAACACTTAGTTTAGGCCCACTGTTTTTGTTCAGCTATTGCTGCTGACTATTGGGTTTAAATTCAAAACCCTCATTGTTCAGCTATCTTGGCTGAATTTTTGGTCCGGGCTCAAAGCCCTTTTACTATTCAGTTGCCATTGTTGAGTTTCTGGCTCGGGCTCAAAGCCCTTTTATTATTCAACTGCCATTGCTGAGTTTTTGGCTTGATTTAATGTTTGTCAGGACGTGTCCGACCATGCACCAAATTTTTAGCGCGCTGCTGAATTGTTTTTTCAACGAACACTTTTATTATTCATCTACCATTGCTGAGTTTTTGGTTTATTCAGTGTTTGTCAGGACGTATCCAACCATACACCAAGTTTCTTTGAGCATACTATTGGGACATCTCCCGCTTTTGCTTCCCTTTGTTTTTATTGCTAGCTTATTCGACCCCCAACATTTTTCTTGGAATATATCCTTGTACGCTTTTGGTTAGATGCTTTACATGCATTTCTGAGAGTCCTGTTTCATCAACGGTGGCGACCACCAATTTATTTTTTATAACATTTGTTACTCAGGCTGCAGTGACGTATTCGTCTTTAGCCTTCTTTGGCTCGGGATCCTCTTGCTCACCTTTTTTGTGTTGTCGAGAGTTTTTAAACTCGTCTTTGTGCAACGGTGAACGGCTCACAAGTGATTGTTCTACGTAACAGCGAGTACATCAGTAGCTGATTACTTTTATAGCTTATGAGATCGTGAATTCACAGTAATAAATTACTCTTTATTGAATATTTCCTGCAATCTTTGACAATATAAAAGAGAAAATAAAAATGCTAAAAAGGAAAAATACTGAAAAGGTAAATATGAAAATAAATTCTATAGGATGTGAGAAACTCAAGGGTAGTATATCTTCAGGTACTGTGCATTGCATGGTCGAGGGAGTTTGCAAGAGCCCTTCCCATTTATCTACGAGTAATCCTGCAATTTTGTCTTTAGTTCCCGGAGCTACTCTTTTCAGTACTAGGTCACCGAGCGCGAACCTCCTTTCATGCACATGTGAGTTGTAGTGCCTTGCTGCCCTTTGTTGATTGGCAGCATTCCTTATTTGAGAGCGTTCCCTTCTTTCTTCCAACTCATCCAACCCAAACTTTAGCATATCAATGTTGAGTTCTGGTTGGAAGAGTCGTATTCTTGGTGAGGAGAAAGTTGTTTCCACAGGGATGACGGCTTCAGCTCTGAAAGCCATGGAATAGGGAGTCTCACCTGTTGAGTTCCTTTATGTGGTTCGATAGGCCCATAATACCTGTGGTAATTTTTCTGCCCAGTTACCCTTCTTCACAGCCAGCTTGGCTTTCAAGTTGTGTTTTATAATCTTGTTCACTACTTCAGTCTGGCCATTTGTTTATGGATGCGCCGGACTCGCATAGTAGTTGTTGATCCCATATTTGTCACACAACTCTCTGAATTTCTTGTTGTCGAACTGGGTTCCGTTATCAGTGATAATGGTTGTAAGGTTTTCCATGTGTCGATTGGCTTATTTCGTGGACAAACCACAATTGGGGATCTTTGTAAGGGTAGCCTAGGATTTGATGTTCATGTTTAATAGCCCTTTCAAGACCTCAAGGTTTCAAGCACTCCAAAGGTATATCTAGTGCTTGGTTTTGTGATTTGAAGAGATTAGATGCACACACACACACATTCCATTAATATCCATTCTTTGTGTATAACATGTGTTTATTTATGTGTGCATTCATGTTTAAAACATCTCTTCTTGCATGTTATTTTGATTGCATCTTGTATGTCCAATTGCATTGTCATGCATAGTCTTAGGATTACAATTTTGCAATGGGCGCTGTCGAAAGCGCTCTACAGAAGCGCTGTACAAACAGCGCCCATATGAGCACCGTACAGACCTGATCGATTTAATTCGGTCGTTGTTGGGTCGCTGTATAGGCGCTGTACAAAGCGCCACTCTGTTTTCCCGTGAGAATAGAGTTGGGGCGCTGTACAAGCGCTGTACAAAAGCACTCTACGTACAACGCCCAAGGAAAAAGTGGTGTCACTTATTCAAAATGACCACTCTTCATTTTGACACCCTATATATATGCCACTTTGACTTTAGGTCAATTAAGAGAGTTTATATTCAGATTTCATACTTAGGATATTTTTCAAAACAAGAAAAATACACAAAGAACTCACCTTTTATTACTCAAACAAATTTTCCATGATCATCAATCATCATCTAGCATCATCTTTGATCATCTAGATATCATTTTGCATGGATTCTTCATTACACTTTGCTTGGTAAGTTTTTTCACTAATATCTTACATATTTTGTGTATTTTCTTATTCAAGCAATCTCATTTATTACTTGTATGATTTTCATATATCTTTAGGATACAAGATTGAGATTAGTGTATTGATTGTTTGAGAAGTTATATTGTGATAGCTAATTAGGTTTTTTGCTTAATCTTAATTAGCTAAACTATTTGACATGTCATTTAGTTTTTAATATCTAAGATTGCTTTTATTGCAAAATCATCATCTTAGATAAGCATATAGGGTTTCCCTTGCTCTATGTTGCATTTTGGATATTCATATATTCACTTAGGGTGTTAATCTCTTCATTGAGAATCAAGTCTTGGGTGTAGCTTCCGGGATTAGGTTGCTTAGATCGCAAGTAATTGAACTAGATTCACTCATACCGGGATTAGGTAGGTGTGTGATTACTTCCGGGATTAGGTTGTAATTTTATCACATTTAGTGAATTCGAGGTTCGGGTGTGGCTCCTTAACAGCCCGTGGTTTTTCCCGTGAGGGTTTCCACATAAATATCAAGTGTTGTTTATATTTCCGCACCATATTACACTTGCTTTATTTTATTGACTACTAGGGGTATTTTCGTAATATTGACCTTAAATGAAAATTGGGTAAAATCTATTAAAATCTATTCACCCCCCCAGATTAATATTCAACACACCAAGTATTTGTTTCAATTGGTATCAGAGCTGGTTCCTAGATATACTTAGGTGATCCTTGCTCACTTTGGTTTGTTTTGCATTTTGTGTGATTTTTGATCATTCATACATTTGCATTCATTTCATTCATTCATAAACACTATGAGTGGAAACAATGGAAATGGTGGTGGCAATGAGGGTGCTTCTAGCACAAGGCCTCCGCTTCTTACCGGATTGAATTATGCCTCTTGGAAAGGCAAGATGGAGTCGTACATATGTCAAATCCACGACCGAGCTTGGATGGCGGTTGAAGACAGCTGCACATCACCCATGATGACTCCTACGGGTGGAGGAGAGGATGTGTTCAAGCCTAAGGCGCAATGGAACGCGCAAGAGTTTAAGGCATCAAAATGGAATAGGAAGGCGATGCATGCCATCCTATGTGCAATGGACGAAAATCAATATAAATTGATTCAAAATACTAGGATAGCTAAGGAGGCATGGGACATCCTAGAGATTGCACATGAGGGAACCGAAGTGGTGAAGGACTCTAAGCTTCAAGTCCTCCAAACTCAATTCAAGTTGCTCAAGATGGAGGAGAATGAGTGCTTCAACGATTTCGATATCAAGTTGATGGACATAGTCAACCAAAGTCATCAACTTGGTGATCCTTATTCGGATAGAAGGATCATGCAAAAGATTATGAGATCGCTTCCCGATAGGTTTGAATCAAAAGTGACGGCTTTAGAAGAAAATAGTGGATATAAGGATATGAAGCTGAGTGAGGTGATTGGGAGACTTCTAGCTTATGAGTCTAGGAAAGGTCCTATCTCCACACCCACTAAAAAGCAAAAAGGAATTGCTTTGAAAGCCTCTAAGGATGAAAAAGAGGCAAAGAATGACTCGGACGAAGACCTTGCTTTATTTGTGAAAAGATTCACGAAAGTTATGAAGTTCGGGAAAAAGGACTTTGGTTCCAAAGGTCAAAACTTCAAGAAAAAGGGTTCCTACAACAAGTTTGAGCCTAGGAAAGAGAAGACCGAAAGGAAAGGAGTCCGATGCTTTGAGTGTGGTGGGATAGATCACTTTGCCCCCGAATGTGCAAATCACAATGAGAAGAAAAAGGGAAAAGTGATGGCCGCCACTTGGAGTTGAAGTAGCGATGACTCCAATGAAGGAGATGAGTCGTCGGATGATGAAGAGCTCATGGCTAACCTCCTAGCTTTTGCCTCCTCCCATAAAAGCAAAAGTGCTAGTGAAAGAAAGGAAATGAGTCAAGAGGAAAATGACTTAAGTAAAGAAGAAAGTGATTCCTCATCTAACTCCATAAATGGATTTGTGGAGAAAAAGGTGTTTGCTAAATACCATGCCGAGTTTAATGATTTAGAAATCAAGAGCACAAGAAAAATCAAGATGTTGAGAGAAGAAAATCTTGAGCTTTTATCTGATAATGACCACTTAAGTGAACAAGTGGAAAAATTCAAGAAGATAGAAGATAAGCTAAGAGAGGAGTTAGTCTTATCTAAGAGAAATGAAGAAGGTTTGAAGAGGGAGCTTGATGAAGCTTTAGAATCATTAGCTAGGATGGATTCTAGCACCAAGAAGCTTGACCATATACTTGGTGTTGGAAAGAGTCCGTGTGACAAGAGGGGTCTTAGGTATGAAGATGGCAAGAAGATCTCAACCTCTAACAAGACCATGTTTGTCAAGAGTTTGAGGAACGAAGAAGCTTCATTGGTGCAAACTCCTAGGAAGAAGTTAGAACTAGGATAATGTTCAAATGCACAAGTGAAGATGGTGCCAAGAAGGCAACCTCAAGCTCAACCCTCTAGAGTCTCTCAAGTCAACATTCCTTCACAATAGGCTCACAAAGGAAAGAGACCAATCATGCAACCTCAAGCTAGGAAGCAAGCTAGACCGGTTCAACAACGAAGATGGATTGAACCCACTCAACCACAAAGACATGGACAAGCTCACATGCATGCTCAAGGACAAGGTATGATTCCTTATTTTATTCCTACATGTCATTTTTGTGGATTTGATGGTCATATTAGACCAAATTGCTTTCGATATATTAAAATGTGTAAAACACGAAGCATGATTGAAAAGAGAAAGAATAGAGTCAAGATGCATGCTCCTAGGAATGATAATATCGATGTGTATAATCCTAGGACATCTAGAACCCATGTACCAAAGACCACTAAGAAAGCTAAGATTGTTTCTAGGTAGATTAGAAAGAATGAAAATGTTTGCCATGTTGCTCAAATAGTCTTGAAGGCAAATTCTTCTAATTTTTGGTATGTAGATAATGGGTGCTCTAGGCACATGACGGGAAATAAGAGTTTCTTCGAAACTCTTGTTATGGAGAAAGGAGGATATGTCACTTTCGGTGATGGATCCTGTTATAGGTAAAAATAGTCATGATGGACACGTCATCACCATGGAAGGCCAGGTCAGCAGAGGTCAAGATAAGTCAACTTATGGAGCAGAAACCTCCACGATAACTTACTCGGAAAAGAGGATAAGTAGTCCGACCACAAACAAAGACGATCAGCTTGAGCAGCAGATCAGATTCAGGCACACTCGGGCACACTCGGGCATACTCACTCGGGAAACAATAAAACAGTCGCCAACACTTGCAATCAGCAGCCAGCAGGTCCACAATAAGCAATGATGTGGACCATTAGAGTTTAAAAAGGAAACAAGCAGTTCTCCCGTGAATAAAGGAGAAAGAATCCCGTTCAGAATTGGACACAGCCGAAAAAAGGAAAACATAATCTAAATAGGACTAGGAAACCGCTTGAGACTTGGGGGCCACAACACTAAACCCTAGCGGTCACCTTAAAACCCTAGAAACAACATGTATAAATACCCCCTCTATTCATAAACAGGGGTACGCGAGAAATAGAACAGGGAGAGAGAGGATCATAGTGCAAAGTTCTTGTAATCGTGATTCATAGTGGATTTGACTTTGTTGCTAAAAGTAACAATCCCGTGGATGTTTCTCTGATCTTTTGGAGTTTTACCACGTAAATCACTTGTTATTTCTTTACAATCTTTGACCATACTCAAGTATAAACTGCAGTAATTCAAAAAACGAATCATTGACTTGGTGATCACCAAAAATCACCGTCAACAATTGGCGCTAGAAGGAGGGGGACCCAAAAATTTGTGACAACAATGGCTGGCGACGGAGATGGTAGCGATTCCAGGTACAGTCAAGGCATGCCAAGTAACGAGTTGGAAGATGACACCGCGCTCAATACGGCGGATGCAACTTTGACGACGGCAGACCAGTCAGCTGCCCTGGCTGGTATTCAACGTTTACCTACAGCTAATGAAGAAATCGCGCAACGACTCCGCGCTTCTCTACAACAACTCATATCAGACGCAGCAATGCAGGGAATTGACCTTTCTGTTACGGAAGGTTTGATGTCACCTCATGAACTGTCCGCCCCAAGCCAGCAGACAGCAAGGCTGCGTTCCGCAGTGGTGATACCAACCCCTGATGCACCCCCAAAGGCGAGACGAGACGAGATCCTACAGGCAGACCAGAGATGCTATCTGAAAGAGTGGCCAGGAGAAGTAGGGAGCACAGAGAGGGGAATGATTCCGACAAAGAGTACGATCAAGATCGGGTAGCCGGAGATCGAGACCGCCCTAGGAGGTGTGGTCACCGGAGAGACCGGTCATCCTCTGAAGAAAGTGAGCAGAATCATCATCGCAAGCGCCAAAGGGGCACAGTCCGGCTGCATGGCCTAAACCGAGATCATAGAGAGTTGAATCCCGAGGAGAGGGGCCAAAAACTGACCATAAGCCAAAACTTCAATGCGTTAGGAGAACCTGAAGGGGACAGAGACATACTTATACAGAGCCTCACCCGGGAAGTTCAGAATAATCGTCGGCAAATGGATGATTTGGTCAGGCGGTATGGGCATAATGAGCTGTCAGATGATGAATCCGGAAGCCCTTTCACCAATGGGGTTTTGAGGATGCCTTTCCCAGAGAGATTCAGGATGCCCCACATTGAGCTGTTCAAGAAGGATACAGACCCAAAAGAACACGTCCGGAGGTATAGGAGTGCTATGGCGCAATATGTCCATAATGATGCACTACAATGTTTGAATTTTCCCCAAACTCTTGGGGATCTAGGCTCCCGGTGGTTTGGAAGATTGCCAGCAGCAAGCATAAGTAGCTTCGACAAACTGAGCAAGGCTTTCTCAAGGTAGTTCCTCGGGAATGTACACAGAAAAAAGTCAGTGGCTCATTTATCCCAACTCAAACAGGGAAAAGACGAGTCGCTGAAGAAATATCTGGGGAGGTTCGGTCAGGAAGTGTCCGAGATTGGAAGTGCAAACGACGAAGCAATAATTGCCGCGTTCATTAACAACCTTCAGAACGGCCAATTGTCCTTTGACCTCAGAAGAGCCCGACTAACCAGCTATGCCGATATGATGGACATGGCAGGGGGTTACGCCTTGGCCGAAGAAGAGGAAATTGCCACAGGAGGTTACTTCGTACATGGCGGTCGCCCAGAGGGATCCAAAACCAAGGACCAGACAAAGACGCCCGATACCAAAGGTGACAAACAGAAGAATAAAGCACGGGATGGTCGGGATGGTCGGGATGGACGACGAGCATACGACCCAAAAACCGATCAACCACGGCAGAGGTTCCAGGGCCGATACACAAATTATACCCCGTTGAAGAAAGATCAAGAAGAAGTCCTGGCAATCCTAGAAGAGAAGAACATGTCCAAAGAACCGCCTAAGCAATCGACATATGCTCGGAGGGACACCACCAAATATTGCCGTTTCCACAAAGAGAATGGGCACGAGACATCCAAGTGTTTCCAGCTAAGGGACCACATCGAGACTCTCATTAGGGAAGGGCATTTGAAGGACATTGTTTTCAAAAAGACGGACAGGGCAGATGGACAGAAAGATAGCCGACAGGATGGACGGGCAAGAAAACTTAGTCCCAAGAAAGCCGAGGATGAAGGGGCAATTAACACCATCTTCGGAGGACCAACAACGGGCAAGAGTAACAGGGAAAGGACCCAGGAGATTCGGGAGGCCATGGAGGCACGGAGAGACCTGGACGTCAATTCTATTGAGCCCGACCCTAAAAGAATCAAGGAGGGCTGGGACCCGATCGTTTTCACAGAAGCCGACTCACACGGAGTGGATGTTAGGCCAAACGATGCGCTGGTGATCAGCGCACGGATCGGCCATAGAGAAGTTCATCGAATTCTGATCGACAATGGGAGTTCAGCAGACATTCTTAGTGCAGAAGTATATGACCAGCTGAGGCTAGACAGGAAAGACCTACAGCCGTTTCCCACACCCCTTAGAGGATTTGGAGGAGTTGAAGTAAGGTCGCTTGGCACGGTAAAGCTACCCGTGAAGATCGGGAAAGCCCCATGCCAGAAAACAGTGCTGCTCGACTTTGTGGTGGTAGATACGGAAAACTGGCCGTATAATGCTTTACTGGGCCGACCATTTTTGAATAAAGCCAAGGCGGTGACAGCAACTTATGCCCTCATGATGAAATTCCCGACCGAATATGGTGTGGGAGTGGTCAAAGGGTCACAAGAGATGGCCCGAAGGGCAAACTTGTCAGTGTATAAAGATAGGGAGGTACGCCAAGTATACATGGTAACGGCCCAACAAAAGGCTAGAGAACCTGAAGAACAGGCAGAAGTGCCGAAAGATTTTGAGTTGGATCCCAGAGAAGGACCGGAGGACAGGGAAGACGAGCCGACTCAAGAAGTGGCACTAGACCCAGAAGATCCGGGTAGGACAGTAAAGGTAGGGGCAAGTTTGAGCGTACATGTCAAAACCTTACTTATTACGCTGCTAAGAAACTACAAGGACGTTTTCGCTTGGAGTCATGAAGATATGCTGGGGGTAGACCCGAAGGTGATTTCACATCATCTTTCCACCAACCCAGAGTTCCGACCCGTGGTACAGAAAAGAAAATTATTCAATCCAGAAAGAAGCGTCGCAATCAAGAAGGAGGTGGAGAAGCGGCTTTCTGCGGGGTCGATAAGGGAAGTCAAGTATCCGGAGTGGGTAGCCAATGTAGTGTTGGTCAAGAAAAAGAACAAACAATGGAGGATGTGCGTAGACTTTACAGACTTGAACAAAGCTTGCCCAAAAGATAGTTTCCCACTACCGAGGATCGACCAGTTGGTAGATGCGACAGCAGGACATGAATTGTTGAGTTTCATGGACGCCTACTCGGGATACAATCAGATCCGGATGAATAAGGCAGACGAGGAAAAGACATCGTTTACCACGGACCAGGGCTTATATTGCTACAAAGTGATGCCATTCGGATTGAAAAACGCCGGGGCAACGTACCAGAGGTTGGTAAACAGGATGTTCGCTCGGCAGATTGGAAAAAATATGGAGGTTTACGTGGATGATATGTTGACTAAGAGCACCACTGCAGAAAAACACACGGAGGTTTTGAAGGAAACCTTTGACGTCCTAAGAAAGTATCAGATGAAGCTCAACCCAAGCAAATGTGTGTTCGGGGTACCTTCGGGAAGGTTTCTAGGTTTTCAGGTGCACCAGAGGGGAATCGAAGTAAATCCCGAGAAAATCAAAGCATTAGAAGGAATGGCTTCACCCAAGACACTGAAAGATGTGCAGAGGCTAACGGGATGCCTTGCGTCACTCAACCGGTTTATAGCCAAGTCAACAGACAAATGCGCCCTATTCTTTAAAGCAATAAAAAGGGAAAAGGGCTCGAATGGAGTACAGAATGTGAAGAAGCCTTTCAAAAATTGAAAGAGTATCTGGGGAGAGCACCCATCCTTTCAAAACCGGTGGTGGGAGAAACATTGTACTTATACCTCTCGGTCACCGAAGTGGCGACGAGTTCGGTGTTGATCCGACTGGAGGAAGGAATACAAAAGCCAGTGTACTATACAAGCAAAGCATTGTTAGCGGCAGAAACCAGATACTCACCGGCAGAAAAAATAGCGCTAGCTCTGATCACATCGGCCAGGAAATTGAGGCCATATTTCCAAGCACATACAATAGAGGTATATACAGACTGCCCACTAAAACTCATTCTTCAAAAGCCAGAGGTGTCGGGAAGGCTGACCAAATGGGCGGTGGAGCTCAGCGAATACGATATCAGATACACACCAAAAGCGGCCATCAAAGGGCAGGCGGTATCCGACTTTATAGCAGAATTCACCGAGCCAGACGCCGAGGTAAGGAGGGCAATGGAAGATGAACAGACTACTAAATTCCAATGGAAATTGCATGTAGACGGGTCATCAAACACGCATAGCAGCGGGGCAGGAATAGTCATAACGACCCCCGAGGGGGATACTGTAGAATGTGCCATGAGATTCGATTTCAAGGCAACCAACAATCAAGCAGAGTATGAAGCCTTGTTGGCCGGCCTAAGGGTCTGCATAGCATTAGGGGCAGATGAGCTGGAAGGTTACAGCGATTCACAGGTCATGGTCCATCAGGTACTGGATGAATACCAGGCCAGGGAAGAGCGCATGATAGCTTATTTGGACATTGCAAAAAGACTACTTAAAAAGTTCAAAGCGTACAGAATCTCTCAGATCCCTCGGGAAGAGAACGAAAAAGCAGATGCTTTGTCCAAACTAGCTTCAGCCACCACAAACATCAGATCCAAAGCAATACCAGTGGCACACCTGACTAAACCAAGTACAGCGGAACCCGAGGAAATCATAATAGCAGAGATCCGACCTAGCCCGGGCGACTGGACATACCAACTCAGAAAGTACTTAGAGGAGAACATACTACCGGAGGATGCTGTGGAAGCTAAACGCATCAGATATAGGTCAGCCCGGTACACGATTCTGAGAGGAGAATTATATAGGAGAGGATTCTCAAAAGTGCTGCAGAGATGCATTTCCGGTGAAAAGACTGGAGAGATCCTGAGAAGCATCCACAGTGGAGTGTGTGGGAACCACACTGGGGGTAAAAGCTTAGCACACAAGATACTCAGGCATGGATTCTACTGGCCGACTCTGTTCGCGAAAGCGCAGCAATTCGCAGAGAGTTGCGAAACATGCCAAAGAGTAGCAAACGACATTCGGCGACCCCCAGAATTGCTTAGAAGCTTAACCTCGCCTTGGCCCTTTGCCATGTGGGGACTTGACCTGATAGGACCAATGCCCACAGGAACGAAGGGAGGAGCAAAGAATGCTATTGTGGCAGTGGATTATTTTACCAAATGGGCAGAGGCAGAAGCACTTGTACACATCACCGAGGCAAACACCACCAGCTTCGTTAAGAAGAATATAATATATCGATTCGGGATCCCGAGCATCATCATAACAGACAATGGAACTCAATTCGACAATAAGAAGTTCAGAGAAATGTGTGAAGAGTTCAAGATCGCAAACTACTATGCATCGCCTGCTTACCCTCAAACCAATGGCCAAACGGAGGCCGTGAATAAAGTGATCAAGCACACATTGAAAGCAAAACTAGAGGCAAAGAAAGGTGGCTGGGCAGACAAACTGCCCGAGGTGCTGTGGGCATACCGAACAACTATAAGGTCGTCCACAGGGGAAACTCCTTTCGCGCTGGCATTCGGGACAGAAGTTGTTATCCCAGCAGAAATAACTTTTACATCCCCCAGGGTCCAGTTATACAACCCCGAGCACAATATAGACATGCTGCAGCAGAACCTAGACGAGCTTGAAGAGATCAGAGATGCAGCACAAGTAAGAAATTCCGCATACCAGCAAAGGGCTGCTAGGTACTACAACTCTCATGTTCGGGAGCGGAGATTCCAACTCGGGGATCTAGTGCTGAGAAGAGTATCCCCAAATACCAAAGATAAATCATCAGGATCCCTCGCCGATAAATGGGAAGGGCCATATATCATCAAGAGAATCGTAGGGCACGGGGCCTACATGATAGCCCGACCAGAAGGTAGCCTGGTACCCCGACCATGCAACGCACAATATCTGAAGATCTTTTATCCCTAAAAGAATCCGATTATGGTTCTACAGTTTATTTATTCTGCTTTAGCTCAGTTTTTAGTTTCTGCGTTAAAATTTTAGATTTGTTTATTAATTTTATATTCATGATCATCTAATAAAGTTCAGTTGCTAATATGGTGTGGCGGAATCAATAAAATCCATGAGCAACATTTCAATGGCGGCCACTCAAGGCGACCGAATAAACGCCAAAAAGAGTCGGGCGCTATAAGGCCGCGAAAGAGCGGATGAGTGGTGCTCGAAGGGCGGAAAAGCTGTAGTAGCATGCCCGCCTAGTTAAGGCGATGCAAACGCGTCCCTTAGCAAAAAGGCAAAACCGAGGCACCAGGACAACTGGGAAAATGCTCGGAGCGCCGCTAGAAAGACTAGTGAGATGCGCAGTCGTGTTGGCCAGTACAAATTACCCCAACGATTCGACAAACCCTTGCACAGATAAAACCAGGAGACGTCCTAGGTGACTTGTGCAAGGACCTCAACGTATGGTCGTGGCGAGCCTCGACGTAACGTGGAGGTTAAACAACCCCAAAAATCAAAGGGTATAAGCCAGTTACATAAGATACTCGGCAAAAATTAGTTACCAGTTAAATAAGATACTCGGTCTAATTGATATAAGCCAGTTACATGAGATACTCGGTAAAATTAGTTAACCAGTTAGATAAGATACTCGATCTAATTGATATAAGCCAGTTACATAAGATACTCGGCAGCAATTAATTACCGGTTAAATAAGATACTCGGTCTGATCGGGTAAAAAGCCAGTTACATAAGATACTCGGCTGAAATTAATTGCCAGCCGTAAGGTACTCGGTCAAAGCATAGCCAAAGATTCCCGAAAGATCCATAAATTCAAAGATGGTTAGTACAAGCAGACAGTCGTCCCATTTAGGCATTGGTCGTACAGTAAAATAAAACAGTAAGAATGTAAGAGTAAATTTTGTTCTTATTTCATGTATAGAAAAATACAATGTATAAAAAATATACGAAAAATATACAAGTGTAGTTACAAAAAAGGGCTTGGAAATCAAGAGGAAGGCGCCGGGGGTGGTGAGCCGCTTCTGCCAACGTCAGGGTCAGGCTCCATCACATACTCGCTCAGAAGGCTGTCCTCCGAAGGCCACACGATCACATCTTCCTCGTCATCCATCCAGTGACTGTAGTCAGTACCAGGAACGGGTCCCAAGTCGGGTCTCTCATTGTTGAACCCCGCCCTCTCACTGGCGTAAAAAGTGGAGAAAGACTCGGCGGTAGGAACCTCAAGGTGCATGGGATGTGGCGTTTTTCCTTTACTTCTACAATACGCCCGCCACTCCTTCATCTGGATCCGAAGAGACTCCAGGGATGTGTCCACATGCTTCCTAATTGAGAGGCTCCAGTTGGCCCGGGCCCGATCAGTCGCCCTGTTCTTCTGCTTAAAAAATTCACCGGCCGAGACCATTCCACGCTGGAATTCCCGAAGAAGCAAAGCATCATAGGCTGGAGATCTCTTAAAACGGTCAACGCTTTGTAGCTCCATTTCCAGCCTAGCTCCCTTCGACAGTTCCTTAGCCGTCAGGGCTTGACACTCCAAGTCTTCGATTCGGCGTTCATAAGTTGACTTGGCGTCTTCGGCATTTTGTTCGGCCCGAAGCAAGGCTTCCCGGGTGGATGACAGTTGATCCTGCAGAGTCTTGACCTCCTCCGCAGCAGAAGATGCCCGTTGCTCGGCTTCCATTTGCCGTGCTAAGCACTGATTTAGGAGCATCTGACTCGACTTGGCCTCCTCCTGACGAGCTAACTCAGCCCGAGAGCAATGATCTTCGCTCTCCTTCAATTGGGCTTCCAGCCTTCTTATTTTCTCCGCTTGGGCTTCGCCAGCTTGGCAAGCCCCAGATATCTCGGCCACCATCTGCAACAAGTCAATAACAAATAGAAGTAAGAAAAGGAAGAATACGAAATGACGCATATAAGCAAAGGCGTTACTCACGTAGGAAGCGCTGTTAAAAAAATTGCAGAGTCGGTCAGACACAGTCCCGGTCCTGAAATGACTCCAGTGATCCTTCCCAATATAGGCTCGGCCTGAAGCCATGGCCCTGAACATGGTCTCGGGGGTGGGATCATCGATTTGGGGAGAGAAGCCCATACCACCTACATCGCCTTCGGGGAGTTCGGCAGATGGGGCCGCCCGAGGAAGGTCAGTTGAGCCACCAGCACTATCTCTGACCTGCTCCCGCGGAGGGGTCACGCTCGCATCTTTTTCAACATCACCCTCCCCCTCATCCTTCGAAGAGGAATCAACATACGCAACTACTCGGGGAATCTTGGGGTAAGGGCGACCAGAAGAAACGAAGCTTTCCTCTTCCCAGTCTGCCCAGCTTCAGTGTTGCTGTCCCCAGGGGTGGAAATCGGATCAGCAGGGGTAGGAATCTCCGAGGAAGAAGGATTCGGCTCGACTGAAGTCAAAATCTCTGGAGCTACCGCACCTGAAGGCCCCCCAACTGCTTCAAAGGGGACGTTTGGCATATTTGCAGCAGAGTGGGGAGAACCAGATCCGCTGGGGAGATTCGCCTGCTCGGGCTCAGGGAGATCCCCTACCTTCTCTTTCCCCTTGGAAGAAGGACCTACTGGATTGCCCGAATCAGCAGAGGTCCTACTTACTCCAAAGTTCCCCGAAACGCCCGCGGCTTCTGTCGAACACACGGTCGTTTCTTGATCATGAGCCTCCTCGGGCACATAATCGGGTACTCCCTCCTCGTCATCTCCCTCGGGAAGATTCTCAGGAGTACCCTCATCAGATTCGTCTTCGGGAGGGGCTATCCCAGCATCTCGCTGGCGAAGGACTGCTTTTCGACTTGCCTCCACAATACCCTTCATTCGGCGGGCCAGAGCATCGCAGACCACGTCTACCTCAAACACTTCAAAAAAAAAAAAAAAAAAAAAAAAAAAAAAGGAGTCCGAGTTAGCAAACATACTTAGGAATCAGGTTGCAAATAAAAAATACATACAACAAATAAACTTACGACGTCTGCGGCACACAGAAATCTGAGGGAAGAGACGGGCCTTAATCATCTTCCCCTCTTTGTAGAGATAGGGCTTCCCCCTTTTCTCTAGGGGGCGGACTGCTGCCCAAGCCAAAGTCTTCAGCTCCTCGTCGGTAAAAGCTGAAGTCAGATGGTTCCACTGAGGCGTACAGAAGTACCGAGGAACCCGGCAAGTCATCTGAGTGCCATCCAAGTCAAAGCTGATCGACTGGCCCCAGTCCTTGCCCACAAAAAACCAGCTATTTTTCCAAAATTTGTTTGAGGTAGGGAAGCCCCAAACAAACCCCTTCATCTTCTCCTCCGTGGTCGGCTCGATCTCACCCTTGACCACAACATTTTTTGGGATCCATAGCTCGGGCTGAGTCGACTGAAGAAAATAAATCCCGGTCTGCCCCACCAGCCTCAACGAGTAAAAATGACGGATCTCACGAGGGGTAGGAGGTGGCCGCTTCATTCTATGCCACATGTGCCACATGCACATTAAAATACGGTAACTGTTTGGGGTCAGCTGCGCTGGAGCAAGTCGGGCCTCAGCCAGAAACCACGTGATAAAAGGCTGGAAGGGGAGTGTGACGCCACAAGTAAGCATCGCCCCATAGACCGCCACATGGCCAGGCGGGGGGTTCCATGTAGCCCGACCCTCGGCCGGAACCAGCGAAATCTGGTCGCTGTCCAAGTCAAACCGCCGTATATACTTCATCACCTCTTCGGGACCGACCACGTTCGGCTCCACATCGTAAATACATATACGCTCGGGGGAGAAGGGAATGCGAGCGGCCCTGTGCTCCTCTTCAATGTCGTCCTCGGTGATCCTTTGGGCCGCCACTCGGCTTTCCCGAGAATGCGAGTCTTTGTAAACTCTGCGAGTACTCATCTTCTTTCCTGGTCTTCTACTCGGGCGAATATCAGTACAAGCAGAAGAAGAATCCGACCAAGCTTCAGGCTGGTATGAGTAAGGTGGCGATGAACTGGCAGAAGCAGAAGGGATCTCTGAAGCAGGAGGAACCTCAGAAGTTGCAGGTCTTTCCAGAAAAAGTCCAGAAATGTCAGCGTCGATATAGCGCGGCTGATCAAAACGGGGCTCGTCTAGTAACCTGTGAACAACCGACGCAGTGAAAGCATCATTTCGCTCAATAGCAATCATACCAACAGTAAAAAGACGATATCTAGCTCCAGAATCCATAAAGACTAACCTTGGTGTAGCAAAGAACGAAGACGATGTAGATCGCAGAAGAAGGGTCTCCGAGGAAAAATCTGGGGGTTGAAGCAGATAAACTCAAGAACAGCAGGGTTAGAAAAACGGGCTGGTAAACAAAATGGAGCACAGAGAATCAAAAGGCACAAATAAAGTCTCCTTCGAAGAGCACGCGAAAATAATGGAAGAGGAAATAAAAGCGAAAAATGGAAGAAGAAGGTGAAAGTGAAAAAAGCGAAACCAGAATATATAGGCGACGTCTCGATTTCAAAAATACCAAAACCCTAGGAGAGGTTGCAGAAAAAGCGGGAAAACAGAGGGGCTTGGACTGATGATGTAGGTTGCGCACAGGCGAGCAGAAAGGTCACATCCCATAAATACACCGTACCACAGCCAAACAAAGAGGGACAAGTGGCAGCAAGAGAACGTCAGGCGCCGCCAGAGAGCAGAAGCATCGCCATCATAAAGATTTGAAATGATTGATAAATCAAACGTGTGCGGTCGCAATCAAGACACGTCATTTAAAGCTCTGATCCAAACGAGGATACTTGTAAGGTTCACTATTTGTATTGGCTTGATTCCATTGCAAAACACTCTATGATTGTATTAGTTGTTGCTTAGGACATTACTTGAAGAAAGGAAGCTCAAAGAGTGAAGAGCAACATCTAGTGCAAAAGTCGTCTTCAAGAGGTGAAAATCGTCAAAGGTAAAACTTGACTTCCACCCTCTTGCAAGGCGTTAGCGCACACACACACAATTCATACATGTGTGTCCCTGCATCATGGTTCAAACATTTGGTATAACACATTCACACACTTCATAGCATGCTCATGCATTGATCTTGTATTGACAAACATTGTGAAATTGCATGCTTTGTTACTATCTCTTTGATATGGCATGTTTGTGTGAATATGTGTTTATTTGTTTTCGTATTTTGTGTTTAGGACTTGAACATGTTCTTTTTTAATGCCTTATTGAGTTCTGGTCGTTTCGGTTACTCATACATAAGGTTTCGAGTCCAAACAAGTTGACTATGCTACTTTTCGTTCTCATTTGTTGTGTTGACTTCATCGTCGGATTCCGAGATGATTTCTCAACCATTTTTCAAATTTGAGTAGTCGTAGTCGTAGTCGTGCGTGAGGGAGTCACGGTTCGTAATCCGAAAAAGGATTCGAAATCGGAGGTCGGATGCTCAAGATATGGGCCGACGAACCGAGGGAGCGCGCGAGAGGAGTGTGAATCACGTGTGGCCACTTGGCCAGCCCGTGTGGGAGGCCGTGGGCCCCACGGGCAAGGGAGCCCTCTGCTCCCGTGGGCCCCACGTGCCCCCCACGGGGTGCTGATGTGGCAGCACATGATTCGCTCGTAAATTCTTTCCTTTCCCTCCTTTTAAGCCAACCTCCTTCCCTCCACACTAATGCAATTTTTGAAGAACACTTGACTTTCCCGCATCAGTTTTCTACAATTTTTGTTTACTTGTTTTGATCATATCTCTCTCATACGAACTCGAAATCATTCGATTCAAAAACCAAAATTGTTGGTCTCGAAGAGAGCTACAAACCCCAAGCATTTCCAGAGGCATTTGACTTCAGCATTTTTCTCAGTTGGTCCATTTCCAGTCCGTGGTCAGCTTGTATGTTTCAACTTCTTCTTTTTCAATTTCATCTTTGATCAACTATTGATTCTTTCCATTTGATTGATGAAATTTGTTAAGAAGTATGTTAGATCACATGCTAGGGTTATTTGATCATTTGTTAATTGAGATTTAGCTTTGTGATTAGTCTTGAACATTTATGTGCTAAACTTGATTTATCATGAAATTGATTCTAGAAAATATATGTATGATGTGCTTCATGTTATTTTCTATGTTTTATTTCATGATCTAAGAACTAGGTTTTTAGTGTGCTAAATTGAATATTGATACCTTTGTTCTTATTGATTTGCATGTCTTGATTTCTAGATAACTTTTGTGATTGTGTGTTGAAATCATATTCTAGACTATCATTGAACATGTACATTTTGCTTGATTGATCATCTAGCTTAATTTGATTGTGCTTGCATCATTTGCATCACTTTAGATCATTGCCTTGTGAAAGGTTGAAGTCTCTTGCAAAGTGAGTGAAGCTTTGTCTTGAGCAAGAAGTCTTGGCTAGGAAAGTGTTCCGGATAGCCAAGCAAGAAGTCTTGATTAGAGTCGGGAGGACTCGGATAGTCAAGCAAGAAATCTTCCTAGAGACGTGAGCGTCTTGGATAGGAAGTTGCTTTCTAGAGGTGTAGGACACATCTCGGATAGGAAGTAGGCTTGGTAGTTCACTTGCCCGAGGGTAGATTAGGAGGTGATAGCTTGAGCGGATATCATGTGTTGATAGCTTGAGTGTGTAAGTCCTTTTCGTATAGTGGATTGCTTTGCCGGTGGTTGTGGTATCAACCCGTGGATGTTTCCTCTTTGAGGTTTTACCACGTTAAAATCATTGTGTTCAATTTTGCTTTACTTTCTTTTATCTTCCATATATTACATTGTTTGCACATCTTGTAAATTGATTAACTCTTGTCTTAGTGAAATCAATTCATTTGCTAAATCTTATCAAGTGTGCATTTTGCTTTGTAATTTTCCGCATTATTTTTAATTGGAAGAATTTGGAGCCTATACCTATTCACCCCCCCTCTAGGTATATTTACACTATATTGCTTAAGGGAATTTCAATTGGTATCAGAGCAGGTGTCTAGAAGTAATTAGATAGATCCCTATTATAGTGTTTGTGTTTTTGTTTTGTTGTGTTTTGTTGTGTTTGTTCATTTTTGTAGCTATGGGTGATTCAATGCCGGAAAGTGCTTCTAGTGGTAGACCTCCTCTATTGAATAGTGGTAACTACTCCTTTTGGAAAATTAGGATGAGAGCTTACATTAGATCCATTAATGAAAAAGCATGGATAAGTGTTGAGGAAGGTTATGAGTTGCCTACCAAAAGGATTGAAGATGGCACTATGATTGCGAAGCCTAGAGTCGAATGGACGGCCATTGATTTTGATAATGCTAAATGGCATCATCGGGCGATGAATGCTATTTTTGGAGGTGTAGATTGTACTCAATTTATCTACATCCAAAACCTTGAATCGGCAAAGGAAGCATGGGATACTTTGCAAACTACCAATGAGGGTACGTTAGCGATTCGAAGGTCTAGAGTACAAATGCTTACTTCTCAATTTGAAAGTCTTGTTATGAATGAGGATGAGAAGTTAGTAGACTTCCAAACTAGACTCTTGAATATCACCAACCAAAGTCAAACTTTGGGAGAGCTATATCCACAAGAGAGAATTAATTGGAAGATCTTGAGATCCTTGCCTAAGAGATTTAATGCAAAGGTGACCGCAATTGAAGAAAGCAAGAATGTCGATCTTATGAGGGTTGATGAGCTTCTTGGGTCTCTACAAACTTATGAGCTTGGGTTCAAGCCGAAGATTGAAGGTAAGGGAATAGCACTCAAGGTAACCAATGAGGAGAGTGAAGATGATGTGGCTTGTATGGTGAGAACTTTCAAGAAATTTCTAAAGAACATATGTTCTAAGAGAGAGGAAGTCAAGAAGAAGATCACTCCAAAAGAAGTGGTAGATTGCAAGGATAAATCTATGAAGAAGTTAATTCAATGCCATGAATGCAAAGGGATTGGATTTATCTCCACCAAGCGTGCTAATGAGAAGAGAGAGTCTAAGAAAGGATTAGCTATGGCGGCTTCTTGGAGTGATGTGAGTGTGAGTGATAAAGAAGAGGAAGAGGAGTCCTCGAATGAACGAGAATATACTAGCAATTATATTGCTCACCCGGCTATATATGAAGGAAGATTTGAGGATAATAGTGAAGACTCCTCAAGTATTGAGGAAAGTGAAAACTCTTCAAGTAGTGAAGATAGCGAAATCTCCTCCAATGTTGAAGAGTTTGAAGTCTCCTCAAATCAAGATTTTATAAGCTTCAATGACAAGATCCTTCAACAAAAGAATGAAGAGAACATCAAGTTGAAGTTGATCAATGCCAATTTAGTGGTGATTTTTAAAGCTCTTATCAATGAAAAGAAGATGTCTTTGGAGAAGATGAGCAAGCAAAGTGAAGTCATCAAGGAGCATGAAAAGACCATTGAAAAGAATGTCTCAAAGGTGGAAGAAAGTGCTCAAGAGCTAGATTATCTAAGAGAAGACTTTACAATGAAGTTGTTTGCCATGGAAGGAGAGATTAAGCAAAAAGAGAACTCTTTAAGTATCATGAAGATAAAGGAGTGTGAGCTTAAAGATGAAGTCAAATCTCTTAAAGAGTCTATTAATGGTATGAAGATTGGAGCCATTAAGCTTGATGAAGTAATAAAGCTTGGAAAGCATCATGGAGATATGAGTGGCTTGGGCTTTGTAGAAGAAGTTAAGAAGACTCCTACAACCAAGAACAAGTCAAGAAAGTCCAAGAAGAAGAAAGACTCAACTACTATTCCTTCCAACATCAAAGACAAAGGCAAGAAGAGCAATGGAACTTCTCAACCGACTTCTCAACCAAAGCATGCACACCAAAAAGGTAACTTTTCTAAATTCATTCCGGTTTGTCATTATTGTAATGTGGTTGGTCACATTAGGCCTAAGTGTTATGAATATGCTAGGCAATGCAAACTAGGAAATGTGGAACATGATAAAAATGTGAAAAAGTTACCTAATCATTCTCCTAAGCATGAGTTTAAGTCTAGAGCTAGACATAACATCTCTAAGTTTGTCCCGGTTTGTCATTTTTGCAATATTGTTGGGCATATCAAACCTAAATGCTATGAGTTTATTAGACAATGCAAACTTGGGAATGAGATGCATGCTAGGGAGATGAAAAGACTTCCTTTGGTTGTTTCTAAACATGTTAGGGCATTAGAGACTATGCAAGATGAACATGTTAATGAAAAGAATTCAACAAGGAAAGTTTGGGTTAAGAAAAATAATGTGCATTCTTGTGAAATGGATAAATCTTCTTTGAAAGTTTCTAAACATGACAATAGCTTTGATGCTTTTAGAAATGTGCATATTGATCATATTCATGTGAAGAAACCTACCAAGAAAATTTGGATTGAAAAGAATGACATGCATGTTAATAGTAATCATGTTAAGAAATATGTTGAGAAGAAGTTGATTAAGAAGAGTGTTAACCATGATCATTTGAAAAGTCTTGATGAAATATTTGTGCGTGGCAAAAATGATGACTTTAATATGAGTGATGTTTTCATAAAGAAGATAGTTGATGATTTATCTTCTAGATTTCATATTGCCATGCGTAATGATCATGATGTTGTTTGTGTTGGTTCACCTAAGACCAATATAGTCAAAGGTGAGTGCTCTCATACTTGATTGAGTAGCACATATGAGAATATTTTTGTTCTTGTTTGATAAGAGTTCTAAGTTTGATGCTTGACTATGCCATTTTTAATGTGCTAGGTCTAGTATTCAAACTTGGTGTCTCTAATCAATTCATGAACTTAATATTCTCATAATCACTATGATAGTCAAAATTTGTTGATTAACTTTAAAGAAGTTAAATTTTGAAATCTATTTGGTGAAAATTTTTGTTAAGACTTTTAGAGAAAGTCATTTTCATGTGTTTGTTTGAGTTGAAAGTGTTTGGTCTTTATTTTCTTGGGATGACACACCAACAACTTGTTGTCATGAGGACAAACAAGCCAAGAAAGCTCATAAAAAGAGCGGAGACCTTTCGTTGGTGAAAAAGCTTGCTAAGGTATTTCTCTACTCTAAAAGCTTGCTTTCTATTTCATCTTTTCAACTCTATGTATGCTTGATATCATTGCACATAGATATTAGGCATCATTTCATTAGAGAACATGTTGAACATTTTATTGTTTCTCTAAAGCATATGCCTACTAAAAATCAACTTGCGGATTTGTTCACTAAGCCCTTGGACATAAGAGGTAAAACTCTTTGAAGATTCATTGGCATGATTTGTGTTGATTATTGTCTATGTGTGATTGTGAGTGGCTTGATGAGCAAAACTTTATTTGAATATTAATATCTTTGAGAGCTACTCACTTGAGAAGTAATGATCTTAAATAAATAACTCTTATTGTTTCTAGATCATGCACTTGAGCTTGAAAATTTATTTTTTGAAAAGTGCACTAATGCTTCTCTTGTATGTTTTAGTTTTGAGTATATATGGTTGAATATGTGTAGATAATGGATGCATCTAGAAGTTTATTGTTAAGTACATGATAGATGACCTATGGTATGTATCCATTTTGCTTCGGCACTACATAGTAATTGTTAGGATTCCCGTTGTGTTTAATTGGCTTATTTCGTGATCAAACCACATGTGGGGATGCTTTGTAAGGGTAGCTTAGATGTTGTGTTATTGCTTAGGCCCTTTTGAAGACCTCACTATTTACAAGCACCAAAGGTAATATTCTAAGTGCTTACTTGTCTTGAAGAGATAGATGCACACACTCACAACTCATGCATATGTTTAATCCTTATATGTTGTGTGTCTTTTATGTGTGCCTTAATGCTCATTAACATCTCTTCTTGCATGTTAGTTTGATTGCATCTTGCATATCCAATTGCCTTGTCATGCTTAGACTTAGGATTGCATTTTTGCACTGGGCGCCCCCAATAGCGCTGTACAGAAGCGCTGTACGAACAGCGCCCATTGAGCGCTGTTCAGACCTGATCGATTTAATCGGTCGCTGTTGGGTCGCTGTTGGGGCGCTGTACATAGCGCGGTACAGAGCGCTGTACGTACAGCGCCACTCTGTTTCCTCGTGAAAACAGAGCAAGGGCGCTGTACAGGCGCTGTACAATGGCGCTCTACGTACAGCGCCCAAGGCAAATATGGGGAAACTAATCAAAACGACCACACTTTGTTTTGGCCCCCTATATATATGCCACTTTGACTTTAGGTCAATTACAAGAGTTCATATTCAGATTCCATACTTAGGAGATTTTTCAAAGAGAAGAAAAATTCCAAAGAACTCATTTTTAATTACTCAAACACTTGTTCCATGATCATCAATCATCATCTAGCATCATCTTAGATCATCTAGATGACATCTTGCATGGATTCTTCATCATACTTTGCTTGGTAAGCTTTTCACTAATATCTTACATATTTTGTGTTTCTCTTATCTAGCAATCTCAATTTAATTACTTGTATGTGATTTTATATTTGTTGAATACAAGATTGAGATTAGTATGATGTATGTTTGAGAAGTTGTATTGTGCTAGCATATTAGGTTTTTGTGCTTGATATTGATTAGCTAAACTATTTGACATGTCATTTAGTTTTGATATCTAGGATTGTTCTTAATTGCATATTAATCATCTTAGATAAGCATATAGGGTTTCCCTTGCTCTATGTTGCATTTTGGATATTTTCACATATTCACTTAGGGTTGTATTCTCTTCAAGAGAAGCTAAGTCTTGTGTGTAGCAATCGGGATTAGGTTGCTTAGATCGCAAGCAAAATCGGACTAGGTTCACTCATACCGGGATTAGGTAGGTGTGTGATTACTACCGGGATTAGGTTGTAATCGTTTGCACATTTAGTGGATTCGAGGTTCGAGTGTGGCTTACTTACATAGCCCGTGGTTTTTCCCGTGAGGGTTTCCACGTAAAAATCAAGTGTCAATTTAATTTCCGCACCATATTACACTTGCTTGGTTATTTTATCTTGAGGGTAATTTCGTAATTTTGACTAACACGAAAAATTGGGTAAAAAGCGTAAAATCTATTCACCCCCCCTCTAGATAGTTTTATACACACCGTGCATTAATTAGTTTCAGTAATCAACGAGCACCCTCATGGAAAGGGCTACACACCTTGGTTGTGAAGCCACCCAATGTAGGAAAGGGCTACGCCATTATGATGAGTGAAAGCCGCCATGAGGAGTATATGTTTTTGTTAGTAAAATCAAAGAAGTGTTGAAATGAATCATTAAAAAAAAAAAATTCTTTGATTCTAAGCCTAAAAGAAATGAAAAATAAAAGGCTTATTGGTGTATAGTTGAGATTTGTGAAAAAGCTCGGGTTGACAAATAGAAACGGGAAAACGAGCCACATGCACACACACGCTCATATGTTGATATCTATTCATTTTAAAAGCAAAAAACCGGATGAATATCGGTTTGACCTATTTTTGGAAAGGCTTTAGATGGATAGGTGTGGATAGAGTTTGCATGTTGATATCACAATTACTCCTACTATATATTTGAGAAGCATTCACACACACACACTTTGCTTATGTGCTTGATTCATTAGCAATGTGAGAATAGTTTTGAGAGATTAATGAAAATCTATGATTCTCTCTTGAACTTTGACAAGTTATGAAATATTTTCTCTTATTGCTTGATTGTGTGATTGTGTGATGTCCCTTGTGAACAAATCTACTTGTTGATAATATGTGGAGCATATGTTAAGGGGGAGCTTTAGTTTATTCAACTTTCGCTTTCTATACGATTTGTTTGCTTAATATCTCGTTCTTTATCTCTTGTGTCCCTTGTCTATTCCTTGACAAAAAGGGGGAGAAAATGTATACCTCACCATGTTTGATATTGGGGAGATTTTGTATACTTCACACTTTATGTGGAAAAATGTTCCAATTGTGTGATCATATTCCTCTTTGTGCTTAATTGAGACTTTGTCTTAAGGGGGAGAATTCTTGTCTTAAGGGGGAGAAAGAATTCTTTCTTGCTAATGTTAAGGATGATTGGTCCTTGGGAATTAGGAAATTAAGGGAGTGCTTTAATATGAAAATATTTTATTCACTTGAGATAATGCATTTGTGTATGAGATAAGGGATATCTTCTATGTTTGTTGTTTGTTTAAATAACTCACCATTCTTCTTTAGAGAAGATCTCTTTTTGGTTGCTATTTTCTCTCATAGGTACTTTGAAGACCGAAAGAGGAATTCTTGAAGACTTGAAGACTTTTTAGTCTAGGAATTTCTTTGTAATGTGAGATTGAGAGTATGCTATCATCTTGAGTTTATTTGAGTGAAACATTGTATGGTGAGGTTGAGTGTTTTTGCCAATGGAATAGCCAAAGGGGGAGATTGTAAGGTTCACTATTTGTATTGGCTTGATTCCATTGCAAAACACTCTATGATTGTATTAGTTGTTGCTTAGGACATTACTTGAAGAAAGGAAGCTCAAAGAGTGAAGAGCAACATCTAGTGCAAAAGTCGTCTTCAAGAGGTGAAAATCGTCAAAGGTAAAACTTGACTTCCACCCTCTTGCAAGGCGTTAGCGCACACACACACAATTCATACATGTGTGTCCCTGCATCGTGGTTCAAACATTTGGTATAACACATTCACACACTTCATAGCATGCTCATGCATTGATCTTGTATTGACAAACATTGTGAAATTGCATGCTTTGTGACTATCTCTTTGATATGGCATGTTTGTGTGAATATGTGTTTATTTGTTTTCGTATTTTGTGTTTAGGACTTGAACATGTTCTTGTTTAATGCCTTATTGAGTTCCGGTCGTTTCGGTTACTCATACATAAGGTTTCGAGTCCAAACAAGTTGACTATGCTACTTTTCGTTCTCATTTGTTGTGTTGACTTCATCGTCGGATTCCGAGATGATTTCTCAACCATTTTTCAAAGTTGAGTAGTCATAGTCGTGCGTGAGGGAGTCACGGTTCGTAATCCGAAAACGGATTCGAAATCGGAGGTCGGATGCTCAAGATATGGGCCGACGAACCGAGGGAGCGCGCGAGAGGAGTGTGAATCACGTGTGGCCACTTGGCCAGCCCGTGTGGGAGGCCGTGGGCCCCACGGGCAAGGGAGCCCTCTGCTCCCGTGGGCCCCACGCGCCCCCCACGGGGTGCTGACGTGGCAGCACGTGATTCGCTCGTAAATTCTTTCCTTTCCCTCCTTTTAAGCCAACCTCCTTCCCTCCACACTAATGCAATTTTTGAAGAACACTTGACTTTCCCGCATCAGTTTTCTACAATTTTTGTTTACTTGTTTTGATCATATCTCTCTCATACGAACTCGAAATCATTCGATTCAAAAACCAAAATTGTTGGTCTCGAAGAGAGCTACAAACCCCAAGCATTTCCAGAGGCAGTTGACTTCGGCATTTTTCTCAGTTGGTCCATTTCCAGTCCGTGGTCAACTTGTATGTTTCAACTTCTTCTTTTTCAATTTCATCTTTGATCAACTATTGATTCTTTCCATTTGATTGATGAAATTTGTTAAGAAGTATGTTAGATCACATGCTAGGGTTATTTGATCATTTGTTAATTGAGATTTAGCTTTGTGATTAGTCTTGAACATTTATGTGCTAAACTTGATTTATCATGAAATTGATTCTAGAAAATATATGTGTGATGTGCTTCATGTTATTTTCTATGTTTTATTTCATGATCTAAGAACTAGGTTTTTAGTGTGCTAAATTGAATATTGATACCTTTGTTCTTATTGATTTGCATGTCTTGATTTCTAGATAACTTTTGTGATTGTGTGTTGAAATCATATTCTAGACTATCATTGAACATGTACATTTTGCTTGATTGATCATCTAGCTTAATTTGATTGTGCTTGCATCATTTGCATCACTTTAGATCATTGCCTTGTGAAAGGTTGAAGTCTCTTGCAAAGTGAGTGAAGCTTTGTCTTGAGCAAGAAGTCTTGGCTAGGAAAGTGTTCCGGATAGCCAAGCAAGAAGTCTTGATTAGAGTCGGGAGGACTCGGATAGTCAAGCAAGAAATCTTCCTAGAGACGTGAGCGTCTTGGATAGGAAGTTGCTTTCTAGATGTGTAGGACACATCTCGGATAGGAAGTAGGCTTGGTAGTTCACTTGCCCGAGGGTAGATTAGGAGGTGATAGCTTGAGCGGATATCATGTGTTGATAGCTTGAGTGTGTAAGTCCTTTTCGTATAGTGGATTGCTTTACCGGTGGTTGTGGTATCAACCCGTGGATGTTTCCTCTTTGAGGTTTTACCACGTTAAAATCATTGTGTTCAATTTTGCTTTACTTTCTTTTATCTTCCATATATTACATTGTTTGCACATCTTGTAAATTGATTAACTCTTGTCTTAGTGAAATCAATTCATTTGCTAAATCTTATCAAGTGTGCATTTTGCTTTGTAATTTTCCGCATTATTTTTAATTGGAAGAATTTGGAGCCTATACCTATTCACCCCCCCTCTAGGTATATTTACACTATATTGCTTAAGGGAATTTCAATACTTTAATGCAGGAAACGACAAATGAGGATTAATCATAAAGAAATATTGAGGTTAAATATTAGACCCGAGAGGGCTTAACTAAGCATGATCGGCTCAAATATTTAAGGGGGTATTGTTATAGGTAAAAATAGTCATGATGGACACGTCATCACCATGGAAGGCCAGGTCAGCAGAGGTCAAGATAAGTCAACTTATGGAGCAGAAACCTCCACGATAACTTACTCGGAAAAGAGGATAAGTAGTCCGACCACAAACAAAGACGATCAGCTTGAGCAGCAGATCAGATTCAGGCACACTCGGGCACACTCGGGCACACTCGGGCATACTCACTCGGGAAACAATAAAACAGTCGCCAACACTTGCAATCAGCAGCCAGCAGGTCCACAATAAGCAACGATGTGGACCATTAGAGTTTAAAAAGGAAACAAGCAGTTCTCCCGTGAATAAAGGAGAAAGAATCCCGTCTAGAATTGGACACAGCCGAAAAAGGAAAACATAATCTAAATAGGACTAGGAAACCGCTTGAGACTTGGGGGCCACAACACTAAACCCTAGCGGTCACCTTAAAACCCTAGAAACAACATGTATAAATACCCCCTCTATTCATAAACAGGGGTACGCGAGAAGTAGAACAGGGAGAGAGAGGATCATAGTGCAAAGTTCTTATAATCGTTCTTTATCGTTCTTCATCTTGTAATCGTGATTCATAGTGGATTTGACTTTGTTGCTAAAAGCAACAATCCCGTGGATGTTTCTCCGATCTTTTGGAGTTTTACCACGTAAATCACTTGTTATTTCTTTACAATCTTTGACCATACTCAAGTATAAACTGCAGTAATTCAAAAAACGAATCATTGACTTGGTGATCACCAAAAATCACCGTCAACAGATCCAAAAAGAAAGTTGTAGGGAAATGAACCATTTCCATTCCCAGATTACCCTCCTTATATAATGCTTTGTTTGCTGTTGGCTTGAAAGCCAATTTGATAAGCATTTCTCATCTTAGTGATGAAGGATATTCCGTCATGTTTAGTAAAAATGATTGCTCTATCCTAAAGCTCGATGGACAAACCTTGTTGAAAGGTATGAGATCTAGTGACAATTGTTATTGTCTTGAAGCTAGAATAGTCTCAAACAATGTGTTCATGGATGAGCAAATAGAGTTGTGGCATGAAAGACTTGGCCACATGAACTTTAGGGACTTACGTACCCTTGGAAAGTTCAATTGTGTGTGTGGCCTCCCTAAGCTTGGGAAGAAAGCCAATGGTATTTGTGGACCTTGCCAACAAGGAAAACAAACCAAAAGCATGCACAAAAAGGGCAAGTATCTCTCCACCAAGGAGCCCCTAAAGCTTCGCCACATGGATCTAATGGGTCCTATACAAACTGAGAGTTTAGGTGGAAAAAGATACATTTTTGTTTGTGTAGATGATTTCTCTAGGTTCACATGGACATATTTTCTTAGAGAAAAATCCGAAACTTTTGATAAGTTTAAAATGCTTTGTACTAAAATACAAAATGAAATGAATTCTAACATTAAAAGCATTAAACGGATTAGAAGTGACCATGGTAGGGAATTTGAGAATACCTCTTTTGAAAGCTATTGCAATAGCTTAGGCATCTCCCATGAGTTTTCGGCTCCTAGGACATCTCAACAAAATGGAGTTGTTGAGAGGAAGAATAGAGTCCTTCAAGAGATGACCCGTGTGATGTTGCTTAGCAACAATGTCCTTAGGAACCTATGGGCTGAAGCCGTCAATACGGCTTGCTATATAGGGAATAGAGTTTTCTTAAGGCCCGGATCTAGAGATAGCTCCTATGAGTTATGGAAGGGTAGGAAGCCAAATGTTAGCTACTTCCACACATTTGGAAGCAAATGCTACATTTTAAATGACCGTGATCAACTTGGCAAATTTGATGCTAAGAGTGATAAGGGTATCTTTATTGGCTATGCCTTGAATAGTAGAGCTTATAGAGTTTTCAACTTGAAGACTCGAACCGTCATGGAATCATCCAATGTTGTCATTGATGATACAAGGCTCAAGTCTAGCTATGGAGGAGGATATTTTAGATAATGACTCTCCTTTGGAGAGGGTTGTGGAGACTCCCAATGTTGGGACGTCCAATGGTAATAATGAGGACACACAACCTCTTACTAGAGTTCCTCTTTTGGACTCTAATGAACTCGCTCCATGGGTTAGAAGACTCCATAACAAAGAGGATGTTATTGGAGATGTGAATGAGGGTGTTAGGACTAGGTGTCAAATTGTTAATCTCATTAGCTTTACATGCTACACCTCTCAAATTGAACTCAAAAAGGTTGATGAAGCCTTGAATAATGAATTTTGGGCTCTTGCCATGCAAAAAGAGCTAAACCAATTCGAAAGGAATGAGGTTTGGACTCTAGTTCCTAGGCCTAAAAGCACACATGTGATAGGCACTAAGTGGATTTATAGGAACAAATCCGATGAGGATGGCAACATAGTGCGGAACAAAGCTAGACTTGTAGCATAAGGATACTCTCAAATTGAGGGTATCGACTTTGAGGAGACTTTTGCTCCCGTTGTCCGTTTAGAGTCCATTAGGCTTCTCTTGTCCATTTCTTGTTTGCACAAGTTCAAATTGCACCAAATGGACGTCAAGAGTGCCTTCCTCAATGGCTTCTTACAAGAGGAAGTGTTTGTTGAACAACCCAAGGGGTTTGTGGATGCACACCACCTCAACCATGTCTATCGCTTCAAGAAGGCACTATATGGGTTGAAACAAGCATCGAGGGCTTGGTATGAGTGTCTCACTCAATTTTTTGTTGACAACAACTACATAAGAGGTAGTGTTGACAAGACTCTATTCATCAAGAAAGACAAGGATGAGCTATTTATAGCTCAAATATATGTTGATGATATAGTGTTTGGCTCCACCAACAACACCAAGGTCCAACAATTTGTTGATGTTATGTCTCATGAATTTGAGATGAGTCTTGTTGGTAAGCTTAGTTACTTCATAGGTTTGCAAATTAGGTAATTAGATGATGGGATCTTCATTACCCAAGCCAAATATGCCAAAAACCTAGTGAAGAAGTTTGGTTTAGAAAATGCCAAACATTGTGATACACCCATGAGTACCACTTTGAAGCTAAGCAAGGATGCTAGTGGTAAAAGTGTGAAACAAACATTATATCGTGACATGATTGGTAGCTTGCTTTGCTTGACCGCAAGTAGGCCCGATATCTCTTTTAGTGTGGGTGTGTGTGCTAGGTACCAAGCGGATCCCAAGGAGTCATATCTCTCTTCCGTAAAGAGAATCATTCACTATGTGAATGGGACATCCAACTATGGGATTTGGTACTCTTTTGACACTAATGCTAGTCTTGTAGGCTTTAGTGATGCGGATTGGGCAGGAAATTGTGATGATAGGAAAAGCACATCGGGCGGTTGCTTCTTCCTAGGCAACAACTTGGTGTCTTGGTTTTCCAAGAAGCAAAACTCAATTTTCTTGTCTACGGCCGAGGCCGAGTACATAGCCGCGGGGAGTGGATGCACACAACTCCTATGGATGAAGCAAATGCTAGTAGACTACGGATTCAACCAAGGTACACTCATTCTCTTTTGTGATAACATGAGTGCCATTAATATTTCCAAGAATCCGGTACAACATTCTAGAACTAAGCATATTGACATCCGCCATCATTTCATTAGAGAGTTTGTTGAAAATAAATGCATAGTACTTGAACATGTATGTACTAATGATCAACTTGCGAACTTATTTACTAAACCCTTAGATGCTACTCGATTTAAAACACTTAGTAGATTTATTGGGATATGTCTTGTGGAGTGATGTGTTTTGTGATTGACCCCTGTAAGATCTTAGATTTGTGTTGGCTTGATTCCATTGCAAAACACTCTTTATTTGTATTGATTAGTTGCTTAGGTGTTTCTTGGAGAGAAGAAGCTTCAAAGGTTAAAAGCAACGTATCTTGCAAATATCGTCTTCAAGAGGAACATCGCGTACTTGGATGCTAAGGTATCTAGATTCTTCTTCCTCTTCCTCTTCCAAGGCGTAAGCGCACACACATACAATTCATACATGTGTGTCCCTGCATCGTAGTGCAAACATTTGGTATAACACATTCACACACTTCTTAGTATGCTCATTCATTGGTCTCTAATAGACAAACACTGTAGATTTGCATGTTTCATGACTATCTCTTTGATGTAGCATACTTGTGTGAATTTGTATTTATTTGTTTGTGTGTTTTGTATTTTGGACTTGAACATGTTCTTATATGATTCCTTATTGAGTTCTGGTCGTTCCGGTCATTTCGGTTATCATTCATAAGGTTTCGAGTCCAAACGACTTAGCTAGGCTACTTTGCGTTCTCATTCATTGAGTTGACTTCATCATCATTTTCCAAGATGATTTCTCAACCATTTTTCAAATTTTTATATTCGTAGTCGTGCGTGAGGGAGTCACGGTTCGTAATCTGAAAGCGGATTCGAAATCGGAGTTCGGACGCCCAAGATACTGCTGAAGAACGTGAGGGAGCGCGCGAGAGGCAAGCATGGCCAAAGGCCATGCATTAGCCACCACGTGTGGAGGCCGTGGGACCCACGGACAGAGCACCCCTCTGGTCCCGTGTGGCCCACACACCCCACATGGGGTGCTGATGTGGCAGCCTCTGATTGGCTCACGTCTTCCTCTCTCTTCTCCATCTCTTTTCCCTCCATTTTATATTCGAAATCCCGTGCAGAATTCACTACAACTTTTGATTTCTTATTTTGATCATATCTCTCTCATTTCAACTCCGAATTGAGTGATTCAAAAGCCAAAATTATTGGTCTTGAAGAGAGCTACAAAACCCAAGCATTTTCAGAGCCATTTGAGTTCATCATTTTTCCCAGTGATCTGATTTCAGTACGAGACTCAACTTTTGTATGTGAAACTTCTTCTTCTCACTTCATCTTTTGATCATCTCTTTTAATCTTCCTAATTGATAGATGATATGTGTTTAGAATGTTTTTAGATCATATTATAGGGTAGTTGATCTATTGATTGTTGAGTTTTAGCCATTTGATTTCAATTGAACATATATTGCTAAACTTGACCTAGCTTGAAATTGATTCTAGAAATGTTGCATATGATGTGTCTCATGTTATTTTCTAGGTTTAATTTCATCATCTAAGAACTAAGATTTTTGTGTGATATATTGAATATTCATATCTTGTTCTTATTGATTCACATGCTTTGATTTCTAGATACATTTGTGATTGTTTGTTGAAAGCATATTCTAGATTATCACTAAGTATGTTCATAGAGCTTGATTGATCATCTTGCTTTATTTGATTGTGTTTGCATCATTTGCATCACCTAGATCATTGCCTTGTAATAGGTGGAAGTCTCTTACAAAGTGAGTGAAGCTTTGTCTTGAGCAAGAAGTCTTGGCTAGGAAAGTGTTCTGGATAGCCAAGCAAGAAGCCTTGATTAGAGTCGGGAGGACTCGGATAGTCAAGCAAGAAATCTTTCTAGAGACGTGAGCGTCTTGGATAGGAAGTTGCTTTCTAGAGGTGTAGGACACATCTCGGATAGGAAGTAGGCTTGGTAGTTCACTTGCCCGATGGTAGATTAGGAGGTGATAGCTTGAGCGGATATCATGTGTTGATAGCTTGAGTGTGTAAGTCCTTTTCGTATAGTGGATTGCTTTACCGATGATTGTGGTATCAACCCATGGATGTTTCCTCTTTGAGGTTTTAACCACGTAAAAATACTTGTGTCAAGTTTCATTTTTATGTTTCTTTATCTTCCATTTGTTTGTATTGATTGCATTACTTGTATATTGATTTTCACATGTGTTGATTAAATCAATTCAATTGTTAAGATTCATCAAGTGTGCTTTTAATTGTTGTATTCCGCATATTTTTTGTATATTGGAAGAATTTGGGCATATACATATTCACCCCCCCCCCCCCCCCCCTTCTCTAGGTATATATTACACTATATTGCTTAAGGGAATTTCAACTCCATATGGGGAACTCAAGCAAAGAGAGCTATTTTGCATTCTTGTAACTTACAAAAAATTTGAAATAACCAATGCCTCTTCTTTTAATTGCTTGAGTAAGCTTGGTTGCACATATGTACATATGTTTTCAATTCAATAAGTGTGAACCTTACTTGTTTACAATCCATGTCATATTTATGTTCAAACATACATTTTTGGACTAGGAGATGTACATAGGAAGTATGATTTGAATGACCTATAGTTATCTCCATGACATGATGATTCTTTTATAACATGCTAATGTCAAATGAAAAAACATGAAATTCATATAACATGCTCAAATAAAAAAGCATGAATTGATGATTGCCATATAAATGCAAAACTTGTGTGAAAAAGACTTATGAGACTCAAAATGAATAAAGGATCTTGTATCCGTTCAAAGGATTTAAAAAATCCAAATGTCTCTCTTTCTTTATTGGTTGAACATGGCTACTATCATACGGATATCTTATCTGGAAAAATCAAAAAGGGTGCAAAAGTCGCTCATGTCATGTTTCGCTTATAAAGTTGGATATAGTTGCTCTTAAATTAAAATCAATGAAATCTCTATATCCTTACTTTTCTCATGACAATGGTGAAATTGATTTGAATTCTTATTAGAAACCTTTATCATTTGCTTTGCCAAATACCATTGTATTTTGGACTTGAATGCTACATGTCTTGTATGCAAAGCATGTTTGATTCACACATTTTCTTCAAATAAATCTCCTTGTTTCTCTTCAATTAATTGGGATGCATAAAGTGACTTATATTATTATGCAAATATCTTGCATGCTACTATCTCTCGTTGCTATGAGTGACTCGGTTGGGGACTACTCCTTTACCTATATTATGACAAAAATGGGGAGTAGAGTATGGTAAGGGGAGTTGCAAATTGTAGTAGCAATTGTGCTTGTTAGGGAGAATATTCATTGAGGGGGAGTAACCCGTTGATCGGGAGCATTGCATACACTTACATTGCATAATGTTGTGCCTAATTTTTTCTTATGCAAATGCTTGTTTTATTTTCACTTGATCATCTCACATACACTTGCTTTGGAAGTGTAACTTTTGTTTTGAAAGGTTGATAGTTCTATAAGAGATTAAAGACTTGAAGATTTTATTTTTCTTATATCTCTTTGTAATATGGAATATCTTTGCTATCCCGTAGCTTCTATTTTGTTGTGAGGATCAATGTGAGTGGTGGTTTTGTCACGAAATAGCCAAAGGGGGAGATTGTAAGGTTTCCCATGTGTTGATTGGCTTATTTCGTGGACAAACCACAATTTGGGATCTTTGTAAGGGTAGTCTAGGATTTGATGTTCATGTCTAATGGCCCTTTCAAGACCTCAAGGTTTCAAGCACTCCAAAGGTATATCTAGTGCTTGGAAGAGATTAGATGCACACACACACACATTCCATTCATATCCATTCTTTGTGTATAACATGTGTTTATTTATGTGTGCATTCATGTTTAAAACATCTCTTCTTGCATGTTATTTTGATTGCATCTTGTATATCCAATTGCATTGTCATGCATAGTCTTAGGATTACAATTTTGCAATGGGCGCTGTCGAAAGCGCTCTACAGAAGTGCTGTACGAACAGCGCCCATATGAGCGCTGTACAGACCTGATCGATTTAATTCGGTCGTTGTTGGGTCGCTGTACAGGCGTTATACAAAGCGCTGTACAAAACGCCACTCTGTTTTCCCATGAGAATAGAGTTAGGGCTTTGTACAAAAGCGCTCTACGTACAGCGCCCAAGGAAAAAGTGGTGTCACTTATTCAAAACGACCACACTTCATTTTGACACCCTATATATATACCACTTTGACTTTAGGTCAATTAAGGGAGTTCATATTCAGATTTCATACTTAAGATATTTTTCAAGACAAGAAAAATACACAAAGAACTCACCTTTTATTACTCAAACAAATTTTCCATGATCATCAATCATCATCTAGCATCATCTTTGATCATCTAGATATCATCTTACATGGATTCTTCATTACACTTTGCTTAGTAAGTTTTTTCACTAATATCTTACATATTTTGTGTATTTTCTTATTCAAGCAATCTCATTTATTACTTGTATGATTTTCATATATCTTTTGGATACAAGATTGAGATTAGTGTATTGATTGTTTGAGAAGTTGTATTGTGATAGCTAATTAGGTTTTTTGTTTAATCTTGATTAGCTAAACTATTTGACATGTCATTTAGTTTTTAATATATAGGATTTCTTTTATTGCAAAATCATCATCTTAGATAAGCATATAGGGTTTCCCTTGCTCTATGTTGCATTTTGGATATTCATATATTCACTTAAGGTGTTAATCTCTTCATTGATAATCAAGTCTTGTGTGTAGCTTCCGGGATTAGGTTGCTTAGATCGCAAGCAATCTCGCAAGCAATCGAACTAGGTTCACTCATACCGGGATTAGGTAGGTGTGTGATTACTTCCGAGATTAGGTTGTAATTTTATCACATTTAGTGGATTCGAGGTTCGGGTGTGGCTCATTTAATAGCCCGTGGTTTTTCCCGTGAGGGTTTCCACATAAATATCAAGTGTTGTTTATATTTCCACACCATATTACACTTGCTTTATTTTATTGACTATTAGGGGCATTTTCGTAATATTGACCTTAAACGAAAATTTGGTAAAATCTATTAAAATCTATTCACCCCCCCCCCCCCCCCCCTCTAAATTAATATTCAACACACCAAGTATTTGTTTCAATGGTGTTTGGGATCCCGAATCTATACAGGATGTTTTTCTTCACGAAACTGGTGGTGTTTGCTTTTGTTATATGCACCAACGGTTCGGCTTCTACCCATTTTGTAAAATAATCCACGGCTACAATGGCGTGTTTTGCTCCTCCGAGTGCTGTTGGCATTGAGCCGATCAGGTCGATTCCCCACATGGCGAATGGCCAAGGAGAAGTAATACTTTGCAAGCGTTCTGGTGGTTAGCGGATGTTATTTGCAATTTTCTGACACGCCTCACACCTCGCTACTATCCTCTTTGCATCGACGAATAGCGTTAGCCAGTAAAAACCTTGTCTTAATGTTTTATGGGCTAAACTAATACCCCCAACATGGTTTCCATTGTTTCCACTATGTATGCTCTTCAAAATGCCTTCTGCTTCCTCAGGTCCGACACATCTCTGTAACACTCTTGAATAGCCCCTCTTATACAGTTCTCCACTGAGGACTGAATATCTTGTAGCTATGTATTTTAGTCGTTTTGCTTCTAATGGATCATTTGGGAGGATGTCATTGACAAGGTATTCTTTGATTGGCGTCATCCAATTGTTTGTCTCACTAAAGATTATTCTGACTTCCATTTGCTCGGTTATGCTTGGCTGTAGTAGGTGGATCATAGGGATGGTTCTGGGCCAGATGTTGATTGTGGCGGATGCTAATTTGGCCAAGGCGTCGGCCTACTCGTTCTCTTCTCTAGGGATCTGAACGATCTTGTATTCTTTGAACCTTCCTAGCAATCCTTTCGCCAATTTCAGGTAAGCGATCATGCTTTCGTCTCTCGCTTAATACTCATCTAGTACTTGATTGACAATTACTTGGGAGTCACTAAAAATTTCAACTTCATCAGCTCCTAAAGTTGTGCAAACTCTCAATCCCGCTATAAGTGCTTCGTATTCGGCTTGATTGTTAGTAGCCTTAAAATCAAATTGCAAGGCACATTCTACTGAATCTCCTTCTGGGGTTGACACCACTACCCATGCCCCACTGCCATGCGTATTTGATGAACCATCGATGCGAAGTTGCCATCGGAATTTTTTCTTAGCTTGTTCCACCATCATTTTTGCTACTTTAATGTCTGGCTTCGTGAACTCTGCCACAAAGTCTGCTACTGACTGGCCCTTGATTACTGTTCTTGGGAGGTATTCTATGTCATACTAACTCAGTTCGATCGCCCATTTTGTTAGTCTGTCGGATACTTCGGGTTTTTGTAGGACCAACTTCAGGGGGCAGTTAGTGTACACTCTAATTTTGTGAGCCTGGAAGTATGGCCTCAATTTCCTTGCTGCTGTTATTAGGGCGAGTGCCATCTTCTCGGCTGGCAAGTACCTTGTTTCAGCTGGCAGTAATGCTTTGCTAGTGTAGTATACCGGTTTTTGAGTTCCTTCTTCTTGCCTTACTAATACAGAGCTGGTGGCTGCTTCTGTGATAGACAAATATATGTACAATGTTTCTTCAGCTACTGATTTTGATAGTAGTGGTGCTTGTTCGAGGTATTCTTTCAGGGCTTGGAAGGCCTTTTCACAATCTTCATTCCACTCGACTCATTTGCCTTTCTTGAGAGCTCTAAAGAATGGTAAGCATCGGTTTGTCTATTTCGCTATGAATCTGTTTAATGATGCCAAGCATTCTGTAAGTTTTTTTACGTCTTTCAGGGTTTTCAGGGAAACCGTGCTAGCCAATGCTTGGATCTTGTCAGGGTTTACTTTTATTCCTCTCTGATGCACTTGATATCCAAGGAATTTGCCAGATGGTACACTGGACACACATTTTGCTGGGTTCAACTTCATTTCGTACTTGGTTAATACGTCGAAAATCTCTCTCAAATCATCTACATGCTTGTCAGCTGTGATGCTTTTTGTTAGCATATTGTCGACATATACCTCCATGTTCCTCCCTATTTGTCTGGCGAACATCCTATTGACCAGGCGCTGGTAAGTTGCTCCAGCGTTTTTCAGGCCGAATGACATGACTGTATAGCAGTATAACCCTTGATCCGTGGTGAATGCTGTTTTCCTCTTCGTCTGGCTTGTGCATTTTGATTTGGTTGTATCCCGAGTATGCATCCATAAAGTTTAACATCTCGTGTCCAGCTGTTGCATCGACCAACTGGTCGATTCTTATTTGTGGGAAACTGTCTTTGGGGCAAGCCTTGTTCAGATCGGTGAAGTCTACACACATCCTCCACTGATTGTTCTTCTTTTTTACAAGAACTACATTCGCCACCCATTCCGGGTATTTCACCTCTTTGATTGACCTAACGGCAAGCAACTTAGATACCTCTTCTTTTATTGTTGCACTTCTTTCCAGGTTGAAGTTTCTCCTTTTTTGCACCACCGGTTTGCTTTTCTCATTTATGGCCAAATTGTGTGAGATTACACTTCTACTGATACCTGGCATATCTTCGTGGCTCCATACGAAGATCTCCTTATATTCTTTCAGTAAGTTTGATACGTCCATTTTAACCCATTCGACCAATCTTGCTCCGATTTTGACCATCTTATCAGGTTCCTTCTCATCTAAAACAATGGACTCAGTGGGCTCTTCTTTTTCTCTGTCCTCTTTGTCTCTTGGATCCAGTTCAAAAGTTTTCAGATTTTCTTTTTGTACTTCCTTGTTAACTTCGAATATGCCTAAGGTTTCCACTCTAGTCATGTCTTTGAAAATTGACAGGTTGGCACGGCAAGCCATTTCCTGTGATCCTTTTAGTTCTCCGACCCCAAACTCAGTTGAAAATTTTACCTTTAGTGCATGAGTTGAGGTGACTGCTCGGGCTTTGTTTAGGAATGGTCGGCCAAGTAAGGCATTATATGGCCAGTTGTGAATGTAGACAATGACAAAATCCAATAGGATCGTTCACCGGCATGGTGCTGTCCCAAACCTCACGGGTAGCTTCACGGTTCCCAGCGATCTTACCTTTGCATCTCTGAAACCTTTCAGTGGTACGTGGAAGGGCTCCAAATCTTTTCTATCCAGCCGCAGTTCATCGTATACCCTGGCGCTCAAAATATCAGCTGAACTCCCGTTATATATCATTACTCGGAGGACATCCATGTGGGCTATTTGGACCCCCACCACAATTGCATCATTGGGTTTCGCATCAATTCCTTCTGAGTCTTCTGCTGTGAATGTTATGGAGTCATGTCCTTCCCTTCCCCTCTTAGGGTTCTTCTGCACATAATTTATCTCCATATCCCTGCTTTCGTGTATTACTTCCCGGACTTCTGACATCCTTTCTCTATTACTCCTGCCGGTGTGAGGTCCACCAAAAATCGTGTTTATTGCAACGTCTAGGCTGCTTCTCCTTGGGCTTTTTCTTTTTTGCACGCTTCCTTGATGGATGTCTTGTCGACCACCATGTTTGTCTCCCTTCAAAGTGAAATCCTTGAGGTGCCCATCTCTGATTAGGCTTTCAATATGGTCACGCAATTGGAAGCTTTTAGAGGTGTCATGTCCGTGATCCTTATGGAATCGGCAGTATTTCGTTATGTCCCTTCGGGCATTGGCTGACTGTTGTCGTGGATATTTGGCGAGCCCCTTGTCCTCTACCACCAAAAGTATGTCCTTTTGATTGCCTGTTAAAGGAGTGTAGTTGCTATACTTCCCTTGGTACCTGCTGGTTTGGTTGCTTCCTCTGCTTTCCCTAGATTGGACTTTACGACTTTTTTCGTCCTTTTGACGATCACGCGACTGTGCTTTCTTGTCATCCATGTGCTCTGATTTCAAGTCAAGCTTGTGACCATGTACGTAACTACCCCCTTGTGCCACTTCTTCCTCTTCTTCCAGTGCATAGTTGCCAGCTATGTCCATCATCTCTTCGTAAGTTTTTGGTCGATCTCTCTGCAAGTCGAAAGATAATCGACCACTTTGCAACCCATTAGTGAAAGCGGCGATATGACGGCTACATCACTAGCATCTTTGATTTGAGCGACCTCCTTTCCGAATCTTGCTAAGTATTTCTTGAGCGACTCGTTACTTTCTTGCTTCAAATTTGACAGGTGGGCGAGTGATTTTCTTCTTTGTACACTTCATATGAATTGTCTTATGAATGCTTTGCTGAGACTCAAAAAACTGTTGATACTTTTGGGTGGGAGTCGTCCAAACCATCTGGAAGCGAGGTAACCAAACGTCTGTGGGAAAGTTAGGCACAACAATCCGTCATTGGATGAATATTGAGCCATGACATTACGGAATCGACAGACATGCTCTTTTGGGTCCCTATTTTCCTTGTATTGTTCAATGGTCGGCATTCTGAATCTCTCTGGAAATTGGGTGCGAGCAATATGGTCAATGAATGGGCTATTTGATTCATCATTCGAAGAAATGTTATGGCCATATCTTCGAGCCATTGCTGAGACCTTCCTTGATAATTCTTGTAAGGTGACGTCCTGTTGGCCAGTTGGTTCTCCCGCCGGGTCAAGCCGGCTTTTGATTGTCATTCTATAGTCTTCTTTATCATCTATGCTCATACCGGTTCTTTGATCATCTGTGCTCTCAGATCTTCTTTGTCGAGCTCTTTTTGATCGCAATCCTCTTCTTGGCTGAGGACTTTTATCTTCAAATGAGATTGAACGGTGTCTCCGTCGGCTTCTTTGGTGTGTGTCATTGGAGGTTATCCCATGAGTTCGCCCGCGGTCTCACCTTTCCAAAGGTTTCTCATTCAGTACACCTTTCCTTTTTTCTATTTTCTTCCTTCATAGGCTTCAGGATGGTCCTGGGGTGTTTCCTCCATAGACGGTTTTGTTTGGGCATCAGGGGTTGTGATATGGATTTCTGACTGCAATCTTCCCGACGGATGGTTTCCAGGCGTGCTTGTCGCCAACTCATAGGGAGAAGAGACTCCCATGCCTATAGGAAGTGAGAGTCCTATCTTGTTGGCCTCGCTGACCAAATTCATTAGTGCGGCTTGGAAGTGCTGTAAAGTTCCTGGATCAACTATCCTGGTTTCCGATGTTGCTGGAGATTATTACCTAGTTGCCAACGCTCCATCTCCTGCGGCCACGGTTGCTTTAAGGACCTGCTTGCCACTGGAGTTTCCATCTTTATCGCTGTCGTTGCTCATATTTTGTGTATGTTCATGAGGATTCCTCGAAGTTTCTTGCTCAAACCCCCCTCCTTTTAGCGCCAATTGTTGACTATGAAATTTGGATTACCACGTGCTCAATAATTATATCAAATTAAATAGAAAACGAGAAGATAATCAATGCATGCAAGAGACCAGTTTTTACATGGAAAACCCTTAAATGGGAAAAAACCACGGCGCTCCAGAGGGCAGAGAAATAATACTATGGATCGTTATTAGGTTACACACTCAGTTCTCTCACACAATTGCTCTCCTTTCTCTCAAGATTTTCGAACCTTTTCCCCGTGGAGCAGGTGGTTCTATTTATACATGATAACTAGGGTTTCTCCTAGTTTTTTGCCGTGTTGATAATGGAATTTCCTTTTTGATTTGTGTTAGGAATCTGATGTTGTAACGGATTAGGATCTGTTTCCTATTTGGACTTCTCTCGGTTGAGATCAGCTTATTCTTCTCCTTAAGGCATAATGTCTCTTAAGTCCTTCCCCTTGAATAACTCTTCGTTGTAAGGAATCTGCTGGACTGAGGATATTGTCCGTGTTCAGCCGAGTAGGTTTTACGCGGCGAACACCCCCATCCCTTTTAGTTAATTTCCTTCGGCGAACATATTTCTAGCCTTGGTGAGTACATCTTTAACCTTCACTAATCTAAACGACGTGGCTTGATTGCTCGTTGACTGGTCTGTGTTTTCTCTTTGACTTGGTCAAAAGGTGACATATCAACGTCTATCTTTGTATTTTTTGACTTCTTTGATGACATGTCTTATTGGTCGAATATATACATACAACAGAATCATTCTCAAAACTGGGCTGCTGTTTTTGTACATAGAGTACAGCTGTCTAAGGCTACATTTCAATCGGTGCTTCCTATGTCATCTCCTTTCAAAAGCTCGTCGTCTCCATTCAAAAATTCATTTACGCAGAACTCATGCAGGTTGCCATACATTTTCTTCCACTGTTGAACCATATGCATGGCTATTCTGTTCTCAAGCTTTAGTCTCTCCACCTCCATTTGATTTGCAGCAGAAGAACCTTGTTGCTGCAGAGAAAAGACCACAAAATATAAATGGATACAGATTTCAGGATGATGGAAGAATCGGGAGGAAAATAAGTAACAGAATATTTGGAATAATAGAAGCCGTGCATAGTACATTACAACGTGAGAACAACATTAAATATATATATATATATATATATATATGAAAACATAAAGTATCAAGAATATTCGATAAGAAATAGAAAACCTCTCAACTAGGTTAACATGTTCATCCAATATGTGAGAACTGTTGAATGGAACATCGGGAACAATATTGCAAGCAGTGGGAAGACGGATGACACCAATCTTAATTGTTTGCGACTTTATCCATATTCACATATATTTTTCCGGTGGATGAGAAGGTAATAGTGACCCATGCCTTCTTGACAAAACATGTGAATTTGAGAATGCTCCCAAAGTAAGTTAGTTTGGTCGTGTAACGACAAGAATATTGTTCACGGGACCTGTAAAGCACAGAACCAAACAGAAGTGAAAATGAGATTGCCGCCAAAAATGAGGGGAGAATGTTGCAACCACAACACCAACACGTTGCCATGATGTTGTAACTGCGGTTGCGAAAATTAATATTGTGGCAATGATACTGCCCAATCAAGCCAACATCAAGTAAAAGAGCTCTAAGGGATAAGATAAATATATTTAACATGTTAGCAACTATATAGTACAATTGCAAAGTCCCATTCTCAAACTAGTGATAAAAACATAGAAGCACATGGAATTATTAAAGTGATATTAATGAGAAGGAAAGTCATGCTAAAATCCTTTCACGTTACACTGCTTAAAAGAATATGAATAGAGCACAATTTACACAAAGAGAATGACTGTTCTTGTAACATGTAAAAGGTTATTTCTAATTTCTACATATCAGTTTTGAATTCTGACATTCTTGTTTAATGTCAACTGAGAAGATTACTTTTTGACCTTGAAAAGTGCTAAATACACGAGTTCATTTTTGCTCACTTTAACCCCCACCACCACCCCACTTCATGACATGTGTCACACAAAAGTTAACCAAGGTTAATAAATTAATTAATATGTGTTTTAGGATTTGTTTTACCAATCTTACCACTGTCTCTATTTTTAATTTTCTTAACACTAGAATAAAAAAAAATAATAATAATAAAATAAAATAAAAACATAATCTAAATCAGATATTGAAAATCAAATGAAAAAAATAAAAAATAAAAATTTTAAAGTTTTCAACTATCAAGGTAATTAACTCTTGGTGTCTGTAAAATCTACATAAAAAAAAAGTCTTTCCTCTGTTTTCTCTAAAAGTTTGAGTGAAGGTGGGTTTGGGTATTTGTCTTCAGTCTTTTAGTGGTGTTAGTAGTGTTTCTTCTCGATCTCTTTTCTTGGATTTGTTGGATTCGTTTTCTGGTGTTCTTTTTCGTGTTTGTGTTTCTATTTGTGGAAGTGTTTTTGTGGGGGGTTTTTTTCTTTTTCTTCTTTGTTATGGATCCAGAGGAAATTTCTCGTTTGTGTGCCTCTTTGTCTCTCATTGAGCGTGAGGGTCCTGTTCGAAAGATTGGGGAAACTCTTAAGTTGGCTGCGATTCAAAGATTATCTGTGGGTTTGGTGGGAAAAATTCTTTCTAGGAAAATGGTTAATAGAGAGGCTTTTATGAGGGTGATAGGCAGAATATGGCGTGTTAACCAGGGTGTGGAGGTTGAGTCTTTAACAGGAAATATTTTTTCCTTTCTTTTTAAAGATATTGTTGATAGGGATAGAGTTCTCTCGGGAGCTCCCTGGTCTTTTGACAATGCTCTGCTGGTGTTAGAGGAGCCAGTTGGGAAAGGTTCTATTGAATCCATGGCCTTTAATAGTTGTGAGTTCTGGGTTCAAATTTATCAGGTGCCTCTCTTGTGCATTTCAAGTGAGATCGGTCGGTTCTTAGGGGAAATGATTGGGGAAGTGGTGGATGTGGATTGTGGTTTACCAGGGGATTGTGTTGGGAAATTCTTGCGAGTCAGAGTACGTATCGATCTCAACAAACCTCTGAGACGTTGTCTTCGTGTAGATATTTTAGGCGATGGAGTGGAGACGATTATGCTACTTCGGTATGAGCGATTGCCTAATATATGTTTTCGTTGTGGTCATGTGGGTCACACGACGAATGAATGTCTTTCGGAGGATTATATCCCTGTGGTGGATGGAGTGGAAAAGCCTTTGTTTGGAGCTTGGATGAAAGCTTCAGGCATTTTCAGGAAGAACAATTTCAGGAATGTAGGGGGTTTGTCTAACCTCAATGATCGTAGCAGTATCGGTTTCAGCAAGGCAGGGAATAGTGGCAGGATGACGTTACATACCCAAGCGGTGGAAGACGTGCATGTGGTGGAGAGGGATGTCGCAGTGCATGGTCGGCCAGAAGATATTCCTATGATTGAGGCGCCAAGAACTTTTCTGAAGACAGGCCATTTAGAGTCGACAAGCATTAATGGTGGCATTAAAGCCATTGATGGTAATAATGCCATTGAATGTGTGTCAGAGAATGTGGAGTTTGAGAATTCGGCTAGCATTAATGCTGTTATTAATGCCATTAAAGGTTTTGGAGGTGTGCCTCAGGCGGTGGTCGATAAAGGCAGGCAGGTGGTGATTTCTGAGAATAGTGTAGATGTTCAGTCTCCCATTTTTCAGTCCTTTAGTGATGGGCCTGGCCCAACGGTTGCTCAGCCTTTCGTTTTTATTGGGGATCTTCAAGCAATGGGCCAAGGGGTTTTAAAAGGAATGGGCCATGTGGAGTCTCCTGTGCAGCATTTGCCACCAACAGATCCAGTTGTGCTTCTTACTTCTTCTGCGAGGGGTGACCGATTAATTAGGGATCCCACTTGTTTGCCGACTATCAGAGGATGGAAAAGGAAAGCTAGGGCTAGTAATTTGGGGAGTGTTGGGGCAAAATTAGTTTCGGTCTATGGGAAACGAATTCGAGATGATGGTGTAGATGAAGGTGAAGTGTCTCAGCAGAATAAACACCAGGAGATATTGTTGCATGAAGGAAGGGAGTCTGATTCTCAACAGTTTGATACTGAGACCAGGGGCTCCAGTTCTTCAATCAAGGTGGTAGCTGAGGTTCCGGGTAAGGGTCCTGGCTGTTCGGGTTTTGATGATGGTTTTTGTGTTGAAAGAGATAGTGAAGATACTGTGGTCGTGGTTACCCAAGAGGGGGTTTCAGGCGCAGTGGTTCCAGACGTTCTATCGGCCGACCGGTCTCTACCGGTCCGTCGAGTCCAATAATATTTTCGTTTGGAACGCCCGGGGAATTAGGAGCTCGCGGGCGTTCAATATCCTGCATTCGTACAAGCAGGAGGTTAAACCGGAGTTGATGTTTTTGATTGAAACAAAATGTGAGCACAAAAAGTTGGAGATTTGGAGAGTCAAATTGGGTTTTTTCGGGTAAATTGGTTGTTAATAGTGTTGGGAAATCGGGAGGTTTGTGCTTATTTTGGTCTGATAAGGTAATTGTGGATTTGTTAACTTTCTCTCCAGCCCACATTGATGTTTCTATTCGTAATGGTAGCAATATGCATTGGCGGTTTACTGGTTTTTACGGCCACCCCGATTCCTCTCAGCGTTTCCACTCTTGGAATCTTCTTCGTCGACTGGCGAGTATGTCTGATCTTCCGTGGCTGTGTATAGGTGACTTTAATGAGATTCAGTTTGATTCTGAGAAAGTGGGTGGTCAGAGGAAAAATTAGAGACAGTTAGCGGATTTTCATGAAGCAGTGGAGGTTAGCGGGTTGGAAGATATAGGGTTTTCAGGGCCTATTTTCACGTGGAGCAACAAAAGGGTAGGTGCTTCTATGATAATGGAGCGTCTAGATAGGGGTCTGTGTAATAGAGGATGGAAAGATTTGTTCTCCAATTCTCTTATCCACCACCTTGATTTTTGGGGTTCTGATCACAGACCGTTGTTTCTTGAGGCTAAAGAGTCAGGGAGACATGGGATTTTACAGAATCATAGTAGAAGGAGTAGACGGTTTTATTTTGAGGAGTGTTGGGTGGAGGAAAAGGACTGTACTGATATTGTTCTATCAGTATGGAGTCCAATTCAGCGGAATGCTAGTCTATCTTCAGTGCTGGGAAAGATTGTTGCTAGTGGGGATCTTTTGGATTCCTGGAATGTTATGAAGAGGAGAGAGTTGAGGGCTAATATTTTGGCTAAAAGGGATGCGTTGAAGATGGCTAGTAGAGCAGATGTTCCGGCTTCTTGGAGGGAGATTTCAATTTTGGAACACCAATTGAATTATGCTTTAGATATTGAGGAACGATATTGGAGACAGCGGTCTCGTATTGAGTGGTTACGAAACGGGGATCGCAATACTCGGTTTTTCCATTCGAAAGCTTCTGCTAGACAAACCCGTAATAGTATTTTAGGTCTTTATAATGAGGATGGGGTGTGGGTGGAGTCTAAGGTGGAGGTGGAAGGTGTTATTAATCAATATTTTCAGCACATCTTCTCTAGCAGTTTGCCTACTGCAGCGAATATAGAGGCTATTTCTGGAGGTGTTCGTGCTAAGCTTGATTCTCGTAGCTTGAGTATGTTAGATAAGGCTTTTGTGGGTGATGAAATTCGGAGCGCTATTTTTGATATGAGTCCGATGAAAGCGCCAGGTAAAGATGGTCTTCCTGCTTTATTTTATCAAAAATATTGGGGAACTTTAGGCCCAGCCATTATTTCCGCTTGTCTTGGCATTTTGAATGAGGGGGTGTCTGCAGAGAGCATTAACAGTACCATAATTTCATAAATTCCGAAGTGTCAGTCACCTACAAAAACATCGGACTTCAGACCTATCAGTCTTTGCAACGTCATTTATAAGATTGTTGCCAAAGTTATAGCAAGTAGATTAAGGTGCGTTTTGGGGAGTGCGATTGCGGAGACTCAGTGTGCTTTCATTCCGGGCAGGATGATATCGGATAACACGATAGTCGGGTTCGAATGTCTCCATAGACTTAAGCGTAGAAAAAGGAAATTTGGGTCCATGGCTATAAAGTTTGACATGTCGAAAGCGTACGATCAAGTGGAATGGTCTTTTATTACAGAGATGATGCGTAAGATGGGCTTTAATGAGAAGTGGGTGCAGTTGATTCTGAATTGTACATCTACTGTCTCGTATTCCTTTATGTTGAATGGGGAAATTTGTGGTCATATCGAACCTACTAGGGGTCTCAGGCAAGGAGATCCTATCTCCCCTTATCTTTTTTTGATTTGTGCTGAAGGATTTTCCAGTATGCTAGAGAATGCAGTTAGAAGTGGTCAGCTTTCAGGGTTTAAATGCGGTCAGAAGGGTCCAGTGATATCTCATTTATTTTTCGCAGACGACAGTCTTCTCTTTTCCAAGGCAAATGAGGCTAGTTGTGTTGCTATCAAAAGTATTTTGGATATGTATGCTGTGGCGTCTGGACAAGTTGTTAATTTCAATAAGTCTGAAATGTGTGTTAGCCCCTCTATGTCTTTTGAGGAGGGTAGGAATTTGGCTAGTATTATTGGGGTTCGATTAGTTAGTTGTCTGGATAAGTACTTGGGTTTACCTTGCTTTACAGGGAGGAGCAAATGGCAACTTTTTTCTGATATAACAGACAAGGTTTGGAACAAAATCAGAGGGTGGAGTGAGAGATTTTTGTCTGTGGGTGGGAAAGAGGTGTTAATCAAAGCGGTTTTACAAGCTATCCCTATGTATGCTATGAATGTTTTTCGGCTCCCAAAGGGGTTAATTTATGAACTTCATCGGCTTTGTGCTCGCTTTTGGTGGGGGAGTAATAATGATAAACGGAAGGTGCACTGGTGTAAGTGGAGCCGTCTATGTCAGTCCAAGAAGGATGGTGGTCTTGGTTTTCGAGACCTGGAGTCATTTAACAGAGCTTTATTAGCTCAGCAGTGCTGGAGGATTTTTAAAAATCCTAGTTCGTTAGCAGCTAGGGTCTTGGAGGGGTGCTATTTTTCTGAGGGCAGTATATTGGAGGCTACAGTTACTTCTTCTGCTTCTTTTGTATGGAGGAGTTTACACTGGGGAAAAGGCCTGTTGTCTTCAGGTTTAAGGTGGAGAGTTGGGGCGGGAAGTAAGATAAAGATTTATCAAGACAAGTGGGTGCCTAGGCCAACTGATTTTAGAATTCTGTCTCCTCCTATTCTTGGTGCGGAGGCCTATGTTAGTCAACTCTTTTCTCCTTCGGGTGGATGGAACATTCCTCTCATTAGGTCCGTTTTTTCTAGTGAAGATGCCAATGCTGTCTTGCAGATTCCGTTGGGTAGTGTAGTTGTGGAGGATAAGATTGTTTGGCACTATGAGAATTCCGGCTGTTTTACTGTCAAAAGTGGGTATAAGGTTGGAAATTCTACAGTTCATCAGCCAAGCTCCTCCAATAGTGATCGGCTGCAAAAGTGGTGGGTTTCTTTGTGGAGTTTATCGCTTCCTATGAAGATTAAAATCTTTATTTGGAAGGCTTGCTTGAATTGGATCCCAACTCTATCAAACCTTGCGTCTCACGGTATGACAGTCTTGGATTGCTGCCCTCTATGTAATGGTTCTGGTGAGTCGACTTTCCATGCTCTTTGGGGTTGCAGTTATTTTAAGAAAGCTAGGAAACATTGGCTTCCTGATGTAGCTAAGGTGAGCTGTTCTCATTCCAATTTTTTTGATTTTATTTTGGAATGTCACTGAGTGTTTAATTCTGAGGATTTGGGTTTGTTCTGTGCTATTGTGTGGCGTATTTGGTTTTTACGTAATTTGGTGGTGCATGGGGCTCCAAAGCAGAATGTGCTTGATGTTGCGGACTGGTGTCGTGATTTTCTTATGGATTATCGCAGCATTGAGGGTGATAGGCAAGTTTCCCAAGCTGTTTCTGGTGGCAGTGAGGCGCCTAGTCTTTTCAGGCATGTTAGAAATTCTTGGCGGCCTCCGGATTTGGATAGCTACAAAATTAATTGCGATGCGGCAGTGGATGAACAGGGTGGACGGATTGGGATAGGCATTGTCATTAGAGATCAATCAGGTGCTATGTTGGCCTCTTGCTCTTTGATTTTGGATGCCTGTTTTGATGCTAGTGTGGCGGAGACCATGGCTATTCTTCAGGGGTTAGTTTTCAGCAGGGATTGTGGCCTTTCTCCTTGTGTGCTGGAATCTGATGCGGCTGTGGTAGTGAATCGTATAAACGATACCAGCCATGGAGATTCTATAAGTGGTAATATTCTGGCTGAAATTTCTTCTCTTGTCTCTAGCTTGCAGATTATCTCTGTTAGTTACATTCCTAGATTGGCTAACAAAGTTGCTCACGGCCTGGCGAGATATGCCTTGAAGGCTGGTAATGATCAGTTCTGGATAGGGGATTGTCCTCCTTGTGTTAGGAGAGCTGTGTTTCTGGATACTCCTTTGTAAAGTTCCAGTGGGTGGCTCTACCTTTCTTGTGTTATGTTTCCTTGTTTGTTCAAAATAAATAAATTAATTAATTAATTAAAAAAATAAATTAAAAAAATCCAGATCAACATCAGAAATCATCATCTTCTAAACCAAAACCCATCACCGTCCATCTCAATCACTAAACCCTAACCCTCAAATCCAAACACACCACCAATAGTCACCCCAAATCCGACCAAAGCTATCTACCAAAACCACACCCACCGTTGCCTCACATTCAACCACCATCACCCCAAAACTAAACCCAACCTGTCTCTAAAAAATCAAACCCATAAACTTACCACCATAGAAAATCAAACCGAGCAGCCTCCCACCACAGAAAATCAAACTAAGCAGCCTCCCACCACCGAAAATCAACCACCACAAAATCAAACAATGCAAACCCCACTGCCGAACTGGAACCCAATCACCCTTACCGCCTCCGAACCCTAGCCACCAACCCACCTTGAAGCCTCGTCGAAACCACCAAATCAACTCGAATCGAAGGAGATCGAAGAAAAGAGAGAAAGAAGAGACAGAGAGAGAAACGAGAGAGAAAGACGAAGAAGAGAGAGAGAAAGAAGAGATAGATAGAAGAATGATGAGAAACTCAAAAGTTAGAATTGTTGAGAGAAAGAGATCGTGAAGATTTTTTTTTTAAATATTGTTTCAGTTTTTTTTTTTTTTTTTTTTTTTTAAATACGCAGATGGATTTTGGTTTAGATTTTTTTTATTATTGTTAAATCGGTAATGTTTATCCTAATATTTGTAAAATAATTGTATATTTAATTTTCGTACTAATTTACCTATTTGTCCTTGTAATTATATTATTGTTAACCTTGGATTAAATTTTGGACACTTGGTAGGAAATGGGGAGGGGTTAATGCTCAAGGGGGGTCAGCAAAAATAAACTCTAGATACACTCTCTCAATTCACTCACTCTCTCAAAACACTCTCTCTTCTTATGCTAACATGTGTCTACTTTCTATTTTTCGACTTGAAACTTAGAGCCATAATTAATGGGATGGTTTTGCATGTTATTTTCAATTTAAACCAATATTATCTTCCCAAATTGCCCTTACCAAAGATAGGAAAGAAAAAAATGTTCAAAAAATCAAAAGCCCAAAAGTAGTGGTTTGACTATTTGAGTAATATTTATTAAATTTGTTTTATATTTATTTTGAATTAAAAATTAGTAAATATATTATTAGAAATATTAAAATTATTAAAATACAATAAAACTTGACACACCACATTTTGAGTACATTTGAGTTTTGATATTGTTAAATTATTAAAATACACTAAAACTTGTTTAGTTATTTTACTGAAATTTTATTTTATTTTTAACTATATTTTTCAAAACCCAAAATGAGGATTACTTTATAAAATATTAAAATGTGATGAACTTATGAGAATATAGAAAAAAAAAAGTTAACTTTATGAGTATAAATTATGTTTGGTAATGATATTTAAAAAATAAATAAAAAGAGGTATATAATAATAATAATAATAATAAATATAAAGAATGGTCAATTTGGGAATATTTAAAGCATTGTCCAATGCAATGTTAAATCAATGTGTCAATGCTATAATTTAACACAAAGTGAAAAAAGCATGCTCCAATGTAATGCTAAAAGCTGTGTTAAATTTAGCATATGCTATAAACTGTGCCAAATTTGGCATAGTGTATAGCGTATGCCAAATTTGGCACAACAATAAATACAGCCGTATTTGTTGACTTTTTGATTTTAAATAATAAAAACTTAACAAACTTGGTAGGGAAAATTGAGATTAAAATAATTCTAAAATAATATTCAATGCATCCATTGAATGCATTTGTTGTATTTGTTGACTTTTATAATTTTAAATAATTAAAAAATAAAAAATAGCATATTAAATAGAATTTTGCATTGGAGTACAATGCTAAAATGATGTGTCAAATATAACATTTTACTATATTTCGTGCCAAATTTAGCATTGGTATTGACATATGCATCGAAGATTGTCTTATTAGTTTGATTTGAAAATAACATGTAAAACCAACCCATTTATTATGGCTCTAACTTTCACGTGCAAAAAATAAAAAATAGACACTTGTCAACATGAGAAGGGAGAGTGTCTTGAGAGAGTGTATCTAACATCCCTCTTAAAGATATTATTGGTTATAGGCTATTGTTGTATTTTATTTTATTTTTTTTGAGTTAAGGCTAATGTTGTGTTATTAGGATTTTTTATTTTATTTTTTCAATTTTAGTGCAATTATGCACTTAATCAATACAAGTTAGTTTCTTTTTTAAAATGAGATGCATGGCTTACGTTTGTATTACAATTATCAAAATTAAAATTAAATCTAAATGACTTTATCACAAGATTATTCTTTTAATTTATATTAAATTAGAATAATTTTAATAATTGTCGTAAGGAATGCTTTTGTCTGAAAAAAAAAAAAAAAAAAAGGAGTGTAATAAATAGTTTGAGACTTTTATTCAACTGACTAATAAATCTCTCATAAGCTTTTCAAAAAAATTAAAATTAAAAATAAATAAATACCGAATTGGTCTTTGTTGACCGTAAATTTTGAGTTGTCTACCGTTAATGTATTTTAATAAATTAATAAATAAAGCTTTTAGAAAAAAATATATTAAGCTAGATGTTTTTTAAAAAGTGACTTGAGGTGGCCTCCGACTCTTTCACGATCTAGTTTCTTTGATCTAAACTCGCCAGTCTCGGAACTGAAAGTGACAGCCACTAATACAAGATGAGGTTAGTCAAGTGGTTTTTGCGTTCGAGTCTGTTTCTCTCCCAAAATCTTGAATTATTGTAAAATTAAAAAATTAAAAAAAAAAAGAAGTGAGCCACTAGCGGATGACCTTGTCATTTGCAATGGAATTGTTTGACTCAAGCTATACAGTAGTTTGAGGTTATGGAGCCATTGATTTGGTTAGTAATAGCAATTGCAAAAGTTATTATCATATACCTCTAGTTATTATCATATAACTCAGCTAGGGACAAAATTTACCCCAAAAACCCCATGGGACCCATGGGGGATTGGGCCCCATGGAGAAACACCCATCCTAACGACCACCATTACCTGCACCACCACTAGTGGTGATATTTGCTTCTCTTTTTTACTGGGTTTGTTGTAACATACTACGGATCCTTGTGAAGGCATGTATCTATATATATATATATATATTCATGATATAACTATGAGATTTTCTATAAATTATAAAACAACAAAAAACAAACTCTTAAAGTTTTTTTATTATTTTTTTAATGCCTACTCTAGAAGTTACTTGAATCTACAAGTAAAATAGTATATATATATATATATATATACATCTTTTCTATTGTCAATTCGTCCTGATATAAAATATATCAGGACAAAGGATATGGATCATTAGATTTACATACTTTGACTCAAAGTGTATGCACTTATCAAAACTTCTCCATAATCTATGGTCAACATTCTTCGTCTTGATATACTTTATATTAGGACGAACTGATAGTAGAAAGACTATATATATATTCACTAATTTAATAAACATTGTGTAGATGGTGATTTTTGGATCGTAGAAAAAGTCAATCCACCAAACGACTACAATATTAATGGTGATGATTTTAAGAATAATAAAGCAATAATCAAACACACAAAAGATAGGTTCTACGTGGAAAACCCTAGATAAGGAAATAACCATGGTTGCCGAAGACGGCGAAGAAGAATATCACTATGAATATCGGAGATTACACACTCAAAGCTCACTTTCTCTCTCTTATTTTCTACGTGGTTTGTACATTGATTACACTAGTATTTATATGGAGGGATGATATGTTGCCCTAATCCTTGCCGTACAAGTAGAAGATTCATAATTAGAATCTTGATAGGATTCTGGTTTTTGTAGTTGATTTAAGACTTGTTTCCTTTTTGATGTTTATCCTTTTGGAAGCTTTGAGTTCTTTCTTAAGTGGAATTCCTAGATTTTCGGGTGGAGATAATGATATTTCCTTATTCAAGTATGATCCTTGGATTATGTGTGTAAGTGGATCTCCGCTTGATATGGTGTACCCTGATTGGGTTATGTTTCTCGTTTTGGCCGAGTGGATCTTGCTGAGCCGAGATCTTCGGCAAGCAGAATCCTTGTTAATTGACACTTCCCAAATTGGTCGACTTCCTTTGGCAGGCATGTTCTGGGCCCACATGAACTTTCCTGACATGTGTCCATATCTGATGACATGCCTCTAGTCAGAGCCTCTATGGCTGGGTGGTTGACTTTAGATGACGTGGCACTGCCACACCCTCGCTTTACTCATTACCTTTGCTGACAAGTCACTCGGCTGAATTTGCACATATAACAATACCCCCTTAAATACTTTGAGCCGAGCATTTGGTATTGCTTCTCTTTCACCAGTATCCATATTCGTCTATGATCTTGTTCGGCAAGCAGTATTTAAAAGATCAACTGTTTACTTCTAGCCGACTATTATTCCTTTATTCACTGTACTCGTCAATCTTGTCGTATGTCTTCAATTCTAACTGCCAAGTGTCCCTTTTGAGAAGGTTTTTTTTTTTTTTTTTTAATACATATCTAAAGATCTTCTCACAATTAATGCCTCTTAAACTTGGTTTTAATTTGGTCCACAAAACATTCAAACGGAACCCTAATGGACGTCTAATGATTAGACGTTTTGACTTCAAGGTTTTTCCTAGAATGACACTTATCCTTCCACGAATGGGCACGTTTGACACCACTTTGCATACTGTGTAAACAATATCCCTTTTCACACGCCTTTTCATCCCACGTCATCATTTAGGGTGTCTCTTTGAATTTGAAAACCCTTTTTTTCTTCTATAAATTTCAAAACCCCTCACCTATCCTCATTTACTCGACTCTTTTCTTGCTTTACCTAGAAATTCTCGAGGACATTTTTAATACTACTACAGTAATTGGATAATTAAGTTTTTCCTCCAGTCAAGTTCTTTTGCCTTCAGACGAGAATCGTGAAGTTGAGGATAATTTTATTAACTCTGGAGTTTATGTTAATGTTGATGCTGAGGTTGGAGATGATGATGATGATGATGATGATAATGTTGACCAAACTGAAGTTTCTAACAAAAAGAAAGGAAAAAGGCCTCGTCGGTCAATTGGTTCTTTCGGCCACCGTCGTAAGAATAAATGGGAGAGCATGGGTACTTATTTTGATACTGCTAAAGAAGTTATGCAGACAAGATTGGAGAAAGTTAGGGTCAAAAGTAGTTCAGAGTCCAGCGCCAAAAGTTGTGAATAGTTTTCTATCACTGAATGTATGGAGGCTTTGGAAAGCTTGGGAAATATTGATGGTGATACATTCAACAAGTTTGTGGAGAGGGTAGTACCATATGTTTAATGGAGGAAGGCTTTTCTTGCTATGAGTGAAAAAAGAAAACGATAATGGCTAGGTGGTTTGTAGAATATGGCTCATGGGCAGATTGGATGTTATTGTGAACTTTATTTTCATTTCAAAGATATTATTATGAACTTTGTTTAAGAATGATGTTGTTGTGAACTTTATTTACGGATGTTGTTGTGAACTTTGTTGTCATGAACTTTATTTATGGATGTAGTTATTAACTTTAATGTTTAAGGATGTTGTTTTTAACTTGATTTAATTTTTTTGGTGGTTGTGAACTATGTTTAATATTTGCTGATATTGTTGTGAATTTGGTTTAAATTTAAAGTCTCATATTTGATTTAGTGAACTCATAATAAATTTTAAGTTTCTTGTTTGTATAATCTAGTTTTCAATATATTTCCAACTTATGACAGTTTTCTTTTTGTAAATAGGTCAATATGAACAATGATAATCAAAGTGATAGTTCAGAAAGCGAATCGGATTTAGAGATCGAACAACTAGAATTGGAGGCACTGGAATTGGCCAGTACATTGAGGAGGGCTGAATATTATCAGTATGTTGACAAAATGCCATGTTATACAGGTGGATTAATAGGATATGCATTTGTACAAGAGTTGCTAAATGGTCATCCTGATAAAATGTATAACATGCTTCGTATGGATGCAGTTGTTTTTCTTAATTTATGTCAAACACTAGAGCAGTCACAATTATTGGAAGACATGTTATTGTTATTGAGGCGGTGGCAATGTGTTTATATATTCTATCTCATGAGGCTGTAATGCGAGTTGTTGCTGAACGTTTTCAACGGACGAAAGATACGGCGCATAGACAATTTAAACGTGTATTGAAAGGGTTATATGGGCTTGCACCAAATATTATACGTGAACAAACTCGAGGACAACAGACGCCACCACTAGAGATTAGAAATAATCCAAAATTTTATCCGTATTTTAAGGTAAGTATTCTATTTTAATGCATAATATTTTTTTACACTTTCATTTTTACTCAACTATATTATGTTGATATATATTGATGCAAACAATGTTAATATAAATTATTGATTAATTATATTATGTAGAAATGTATTGGTGCTATTGATGGAACACACATTGCTGCATGGGCACCAACACATAAACAAAATTCGTATCGAGATAGAAAAGTCCAAATTACTCAAAATATTATGTGTGTTTGTTCGTTTGACATGATGTTCACATTTGTTTACATGGGTTGGGAAGGAACCGCTAACGATTGAAAGGTGTTTTTGGATGCAATTGGAAGAGAAGAGAATGGTTTTCCCTATCCTAATGAAAGTACGTATACCGTATAAGTATTTTCACTTTTTCGAATATTGTAAAGTATAATTATTATTTTTTATTCTTTCAAGATATTATTATATTGTCGATTCGGGATACATAAACATGCCAGAATTTTTAACACCTTACTGAGGTGAACGATATCATTTACGTGATTATGAAGGATAAGAACGTACACCAAGAGGTCCAAAGGAGTTATTTAATTATAGACATTTATCGTTACGAAATGTAATTGAGTAGTGTTTCGGTGTTTTAAAAGCACGCTTCACTATTTTGAAAAATATGTCTAATTACAAATTACGTAGGCAACGCCTCATACCTATAGCATATTGTGTCCTACATAACTTTATTTGATCACAAGGTCATGGTGATAGGATGTTTAGGGAATATGAGAATGAAGATATGGTAATTGATGGAGAAGGAGAAGGAGAAGGAGAAGAAGAAAGAGAAGGTGAAGGTGAAGGTGAAGGTAGACCGATTCTTAATATAGATTTATCACCATCAAATGTAACACTAACGAGTAATATTAGAGATGAAATCGCAAACAAAATGTGGCAAGATTGTTCACGCAATATGAGGTGATGTCTTGTAACAGGAGGTGGTGTCTTCTAGAATTTATTCGTGATTTTATATAATTAGATTATGTCAATGTTATGATATTAGAATTTTAATGAAATATAAAAGTAATCTATGATTATGGAAATTGATAGTTATGTATTTTTTGTTAATGCTAAAAAATCAAATATCATACAATCTTTTTTATAATTTAATTAAAAATGGTTGAATGGTCTATAAATAATGATTAAATTTAAATTATTATATTATTATGAATAGTGGTATAATTATTTCATATATATATATATATATATATTAAATTATAAATTTAAGTGGATGAAAATAAATATTACAACCTTATGAAAATAGTTTAAAGAGATGGGAGAGTTCAATTAAATATGTAAAAGTTCTTCAATTTTTGATGTTTTCAGTTAATCTACTGGATGCGTTTTTACTGTTTTCATTTTTAGAATTCAACTTTCAGTGAAGCTACCAGATGCGTTTTTACTGTTTTTATTTTCAGAATACAACTTTCAGTAAACACTACCAGACGCGTTTTCAGAATTTGAAACTGAAACTAAAAACACTGTTTTCATTTTCATTTTCATTTTTATTTTTATTTTCGAAAAACAAAAACAAAAAATGGCTTGCAGGACAGGCCCATATTTACTTCGTTTTTTGTTTTAGAAAACTACTTTTAAGAAACACTACCAGACACATTATATTTTTAAAAATATAATGTTTAAAACACAATTGAAAAAAGACTAATTGCACAAACATTCTTGGAGTTTATGCCTAATTACACGTATATGGAGCTTTTGTAAAAAAATTACACAAACATCTCATACCGTTAGTGGGGAACCATTAGAATAAATGGTTGATCGTCTCATATGTGCTAAATGTCTGAAATACCCTTAAAAGTTTAAATGCAATGATTAGATTGACCTGACAACTCTTTTGGCATATGTATAGGTTAGTTAAATATTTTAAGACAATTTTACCCTAACGTTTTGAAAGAAATTACAAAATAATAATAATATAAAAACCAATGTCACCTTTAGAATGTTGGAGCTCTACTGTCATAATTGGTGACTTATTTAAATGCCATTTTCCGGTGCATTTGACATTAGTGGTTGAAAATTTTATTCAAATTTTCATGTTTCTGGGTAATATTTTTTAGCAATCTTTTATAATTATGCAATTTATTCATTTTTCAATGTTTTTGGGCAATTTTGTTAGCAATCTTTTCTAATTATGGAATGCTTGTTATAATTTTTTCAATGTTTTTGAACATGTTTTTCTTAGGTCTAACAATGGTTGTAGTTGTAATGTTACTTTAAATGAGTCAAGTAAAGCAAAGTAACAAAGTAGTAAAGTAGTGCCATGCAAAACAAAAAATAAAAAAGAGGTGGAATAATTAAAAGTACTTATATATTTCATGAAACATTACATAACAGTAACTTCAACATGTTGCCAATGTACCAAGTCCTTCATCACTATATAACGGCCTGGTACATATTACAACATATTTGTTAAATTGTTCATGTAGGGAAGCTGCAACTTTGACATAACTAATATACTGTAAATAAATATCCCAAATAACCTAAACATCCCATGTATGATTCTGCACTAATCATACTTACACCTTTAATCAATCAAAAGATTGATTCCAAAAAGTAAGTTGGTTTGTATGAACACAACAACCCAAAATAAGTCACACCATCTTCTCAAATATGCAAATCATTAAGCATATATACACTTTAATATAGTTGTGTGTTAACACAATTATTCAAATAAAATGAAACAAAAAAAATAAGCTCAGTTATAACCCATATAAAACACACCAAATACAAACTTTACCATATATCAGTATCATGCTTGTTGACGGTGATTTCTGGGCTTTGGGAATGTCAACCGGTCAACAATGTAATTCGTCCGATTTGTAAGCAAAACAAAATAAGAACAGAACAAATAATAAAGAAAACGGTTTACGTGGTAAAACTCCGATAACGGAGAAACATCCACGGGTTGTCGGTTGGCAACGAAGAAGCAAATTCACTATGAAATCAGTTAATTACACCTCTGATATCTCTCCCATTCTTGTTTATTGACTCTCTCTTTTACAGTCAACACATTGGTTGTTTTTATATTGGATGCTCTAGGGTTTCCTGATTATTAGCGTACAAGTAATAGATATATTAATTTGAGTCCTGCTAGGGTTCAAATATCGCAGATCGATTTTGATCCTTTCATGATTGGTATTCCCGTTCTTTAAAGAGAATGTGTTTGTTTCCTTCTTGGAGCAAATCTCTCGTGGTTCAATAGAACTAGAAACTTCCTTAACTGGACAAGGAGATCTCGGCGAACAGAGGTCTTCTATAAGCAAATTTCTTGCTTCTTTAGGTCTTTTGCCTAATTCGGCTTCCTTGATGCGAAAACATCTGGCTTCGTTAATGGATTATAGTGACGTGGCTAACTTGAATGACGTGTCTCAAGCTACGACTAACAAGTTGACTTTTGTCAACGTGGCATGGTTGGTCTTTCACTATTCCCGCTATTCTCAGGTGATATGTCACTCGGTCGAGTTTTACATACAACAATGCTAATATCTATAATACCAAACACAAACTTTACCATATATCAGTATCATACTAATATCTACAATACAAAACACTAACGGCTACCATACAAACATTCTTAACAAAAAAAAAAATACCATACAAATATTCAATATATAACCCACATACTAGACTAATTCAACAAAACTTTAACTATTCAAGACAATATTATTACTTTCTTACAAAACATATGTTGTACAAATACCATCACTAGAACCCTATAACCACCACTAATATTAGTAGAACTGTCAACTGCAAACTAATAATATCAACAATCAAACAAAAAAATAAATATACAATCAAAATTATGTTACTCTAAAAAAACAAGATTTTTTATCATTATAAACCTAAACAACAAAATCCCCACTTTTTGAAAAAAAAAAAAACTCAATAATTTGAATGAAACATAACTTTGAAACTCTAATATATCTTTGTGTTTGCATCATACAAAATAAAATAAATAAAACTAAAACTCCATATTTTCACTATCAAAACCATTAATCCAAGGAAACCAACATACCTCAAAGACACCAATGATAGTTGTTCCAAATCTTTCAACTCAAATGCAGAATTGCTTTATAAGGTTGCTTTTGAGAATAACAAAGATGCAATAGACACCGAGAGGATTTTATAGAATTTTATCTAGGATTCTCGGTTTTTTTTTTGGCACCAATAGTAGAAGAGCAAATACGCCAAAGTCTTTTGTCTTACGATGCGAGTTAAAGAGACCTATCAATGGCTATGCATATTCCCCATATAAAAAAACATTATTTTAATCTTCCCTCTCATTAAAATATTTATTTAATATTTTCCCTCAATAAAAGATTCATTTTTCTACCTCTTTTTGAAAGCTTTTATTAAATGGACGGTTTTACTCTTATACTGTTAACTTCTAATGGCTCCCCACTAATGGTAAGGGATGTTTGTGTTATTCTTGACAAAAGCTCCATATAAGTGTAATTAGGCATAAACTTCAGGGATGTTTGTACAATTAGTCCTTTAAAAAACGATACAATTTTAAATTTTGCAAAAATCCTGTACATAATTAATCATGAATTGACTGATGTCAGAAACTCCATTCGGGTGGGATCTTTAAAAAAAATCCCGTAAAAAAAAAATAAAAATGTTTCAGTTGAGGCGTTGATCCAGCGATTGAAAGTAATAGTTGGAAGATCAACGGTCAGTTTAAAGGTTTCCATCGCGTGCCAAAGGGATTCTACCACGTGGCACTGATCAAAAGTATCTTATCCATTCGAGAAACATTCAACACCCAGTCGCTCTATCACTCTTAAATTAAAAACTCGCTTTCTCTGACTGTAATCACAACAACTTTTTAACACATCCTACGGTTCTGCGTCGAAACATATGACATGTCTTGTGATCTGAGCGATTACAAGATAATAAACATACTCGAGAGAAATACTCGTAAGTCGTAACCAATACGCTACCATTAGAAGAGCGGGAAAAACCGCTGGTTTTGAATTATTTTGGAATACGGAGCGGAGGGAGAGCTCGTTAAACCAAAACAAAAAAAGTGTGTTTTCACTTTCGATTTCACTCATACGACGATATTGGTAGTTGTATGACTTCTCTGAGGAAGAGAGTATGGATTTTCAAAGCATGAAGAGAAAGCAACTTCAAGCTCTGTGCAAGAAGCATGGTGTATCGGCCAATTTATCTAATCGGGAGATGGCGGATCGGTTATCTTTGATTCTCAAGGTTATTTTTTTATTATTATTTTTTCGGTTTAAATTGCTGATCATGGATGCTTTCTGTAATTTATGTTGAATTTTTTTTTATTGTTCTAGTTTGTTCGATGGAGGAAATAGAAATTAGAGATCGAGATTAAATGATTAAGTCGTGGTAAAGTTAATTGAAGATGAAAATTAAACGAGTAATTGAATATTTTATTTAATTTCAGGCTTAAATTTACTATTGAGAGTTTTGATTTTCTTTTCAATTTCGGTGTTTGAATTAGATGTAGTGAAATGCGTGAAATTGACTTTAATTTCCTTATTTTTCCACAGAAGAACAAAAAAGTTAGTGAACGTAATTCCAAGGTTGCGCCCAAGGTCGTGAAGAAAGTTAGGTTTAGCCCCGAAAACGAAACTTTTGTATATAAGGTTTCGGGTTATAAAAGGGGTGGCAGGAGACGTACGATGAAACCTCTACCAAAGAAACGGATTCGAGTTATTGAAAATGAAGTTGTCTCGCCTCCTCCTACTGGGAGGAAGAGAGCTAGAAGGGGTGTGAAGAATGATAATGTGGAGGTGAAAAGTGATGTTGAGAGTGATTCTACTGGGGGATTGGTTACGAGACGGTTGAGAACTAGGGAGGTGGTTGTTGAAAAGAGTGGTGGAGTTTTGGTGGTTTCAAAGAACGCAGAAGATGAAGTATCTGAGGACAATGCTGTTGCTGGGAAAGATGTTAAACCAAGTGGGAGGATTACACGGTCTCGTGAGGGCAAAGCTTCTGGGAGTGGGGTAGTTCAGGCTCAATCTGATGAAATTCGGAAGGGTAAAGGTCCCCATGAAAGAAGGGTGGTAAGTGAAATTCTGGCTGCGGATATTGCTGAACAAGATAAGGATGGAGACTCTGAGATGTTGGCTGGGAACTCAAGGAAAGTTGAAGTTTCTAGAAGGAGCACAAGATTTCAAGCAAAAATTGTGGGGAAAGCTTCTGAGGAAGAGACTGTTCAGCTTCAAGAGCCTTCCAAGGGTCAGGGTAGATATGCTTCTAGGCGGGAACCTGTTGCACCCAAGAAAAGAAGAGTGGGGAGCAAACCCATGAATGAGAATGGTGCTGAGCAAGACAAGCTTTTGCAAAAAACAGAACTAAATGTTATAAAGGATAGAGGCTCTGAAATTTCGATTGGGAATTCAATGGTAGTTGAAGTTGCTAAAAGGAGCACAAGATCTCAAGCAAAATTTGCTGGGAAAGCTTCAAAGGATCTCAGCAAATATGCTTCTGCACGTAAATCTGTTGTACCCCAGAAAGGTAAGGTGGAAAGCGATGAACTTCAGGACAAAAAAGAGACTGGGAAGAGATCAAGGAATACCAATAGCAATTTGGAAGTAGCATCTAAATTTGAAGCAGTTGCAAAACCTAGTAAAGAAACTGCAAAGGTTGAGACTGTTTCTGTTACCACTAGCCCTTTGAGGAGAACCAGGCGCAACACTGTAATGTTTACATCTTCTGATTCAACAGTTGGAAAGTTGGAACCTCATAAAACTGTTGAAGAGACTAGAAAAAGAGCAAGGAAATCCAATACCAAATTGGAAGCAACTTCTAGATTTGAATCTATTGAAGAATCTAGTAAAGAAATTGAGAAGGTTGAGAATGTTTCTGTTCCTACTGGCCCTTTGAGGAGAACCAGGCGCAACACTGTAATGTTTACATCTTCTGATTCAACAGTTGGAGAGTTAGAACCTCATAAAACTGTTGAAGAGACTAGAAAAAGAACAAGGAAATCCAATACCAAATTGGAAGCAACTTCTAGATTTGAAGCTATTGAAGAATCTAGTAAAGAAACTGAGAAGGTTGAGAATGTTTCTGTTCCCACTGGCCCTTTGAGGAGAACCAGGCGCAACACTGTAATGTTTACATCTTCTGATTCAACAGTTGGAGAGTTAGAACCTCATAAAACTGTTGAAGAGACTAGAAAAAGAACAAGGAAATCCAATACCAAATTGGAAGCAACTTCTAGATTTGAAGCTATTGAAGAATCTAGTAAAGAAACTGAGAAGGTTGAGAATGTTTCTGTTCCTAGTGGCCCTCCAAGGAGAACAAGGCGCAATACTGTAATGTTTACATCGTCTGTTTCAACAGAAGGAAAGTTGGAAACTCGTCATACTGTTCAAGAGACTAGGAAAAGAACAAGGAATACCACTACCAATTTGGAAGGAGCTTCTAAATTTGAAGCAATTGTAGAATCTAGTAAAGAAATTGAGAAGGTTGGGAATGTTTCTGTTTCCAGTGGCCCTTCGAGGAGAACCAGGCACAACTCCACAATGATTACATCTTCTGTTTTGACAGATGGAGAGTTAGAAACTCATCAAACTGTTCAAGTTGAAGATGCTTGTTTGTCTAAAGCACATCAAAGGAGGTCTAGTCGAAATGCATCTAGAAACAACTCAATCCCAACCAATACCAAATTGGGAAGAATTGCCAATGCTATGGAAAAGGGTAAGCAACGGAAGCAAAGGCGAGAGCAGATCATTGATGAAGAGATCTCCACGAGCAAGTGTAAACCTTTGGCAGAAAATCCCCCAAGACGATCCCCACGTGTCGCCTCCAAAGGTGATTTGGTTGAACCTGCAGCACCAGCGGTTAAAGTTGTAGGAAAGAAGCGGCATAGTAGATCTAGAATGCTGCTTATAGTGGAGAGTCCATCTGAGAGCTTTTCAGCTCCTAAGGAACCTCTAATTGAAGATGCCAGATTGACTGTGGGTGAAGCTGCAAGGACTGAAAACAATCTGGATGCTAACTACAGTAAACAAGTTCTTGAAAGTTCAAACAAGAAGAAGAAGACATACAGTGGGGAATTCGAAGCAATGAAGCAACTTGGTTCTGTTTTGGTTTCAACTGTTAATTCTGTCATGATGGAGGCCACAAACACAACGATGAATCTAGAGGAAACTTCACCTGCCAATCAATCAAATAAGTTAAACAGAAAAGGTGATTTTGGTGATGTCAGCCTAGTTGAATTGGAAGTGACAGAAATGAATAACAAAGCTAGCAATGTGATTTCTCCTGAAATTACATCTCCGGGGATTGGCTTTTCACCTGCCAATCAATCAGATAATTTAAGTGAGTGATTTCTTATTTTCTTTTGATTTTATAAATGATTACATAACTTTTTTTTTGTGGGTAGTTTACCGTGTTCTTAACAATGTGCAGCTGAACCTTCTAACATATTGGTCTGGGAGAAAGCAGTTGAAGCAGAAGAACCATCAACAGGAAAAAACACAAACCATGGAAGTGATATCGTAGATGATCAATCAAGCAAAGATGACAGGGCATTAGCTCAAGAACATCAGACATTAGTACAATCAGAAGATGCCAAACAGACTGCTGAAACCACAATTCAGGAGGCACTTCTTAAGGAAAATCGGATTGAACTCAGTGAAAGAAGCTCAGAGAAAAGGTTTGAAATTCCTCTGGAGAAAGCTGAAGAAATAAGAGTAATTAATCCTTCTGATGAACAAGGAAGTTCTCACACTGAAAATTTTCTCGAGGCTGTTGAAATGCGAGAAATTGCTGCAGAATCCAATCTTGTTATTGGTGTATCTAGTGCACTAAGGATTGCAGAAATGCAATTGAGAACAACTGGTGGCAATGCTACGGAGGCAACTCCATCTAGACCTGCATTAGAAACTGAAGGTCTGCAATATTCCTTATTAAAGTTTTCTTCTTTGTGTGATACTTTAGGCATTTGAAATGCATAATTTCTGAAGTGGTTACCATTATTTAATTGAGCTTATTTATTTATTTTTTTTACTGTTTTTTCTCTATAGCCATGGTAGGTTTTGATAATGAAGTGAATAATGTCCCGGTCCATACTTTTATTGCAAATAATGTTGACATGAAAGAAGGTTAGTTCCTTCATATCTTTATAATGCTATGATATCCCAGAGAATCCGTTTGAAGTATTCTCTTTTTGTGCAATTTGCAGAAGCATATAATGCCGAGGCTCAAAATGATTATGAATCTACTGGGGTTGAAAGAGGCAACACATATTCCATTGGAGGAGAAGAGTATTCTGGTAATGGAACGGAAATTTCTGACAAAATTTTATGCATAGAATCTTCTGTCAGCAATGCATGGGATGGACTTTGCAGTCAAACAAAGACTAGAGACCATGTGACAATTAATAAAAATCAGCCTGAAGAAATAATTTATAATGAAAGAACATCGCAAGTTCTAAGTGAAAAGATTACTGAGGACTACAATGGGAACTTACTGGTGGATGGCAGTGCCATTCCAGATTCAGTCGCAAGAAATGATGGAGATGCTAAGAAGAAAGAAAATGAAGTCTCAGAGCTATGCACTCAAGATGCTGTAGAGAATGAAAATGAAGTCTCAGAGCACAACCCTATTAATTTTTTCAAGGAAAATAGAGAGAAGTGTATGCATGAGCCATTGGATGCAGAAGAAATTGATCTGATTATCACAGAAGAGAGTGGCACTGATGCAGTAAAAGATACTTCAGTTGTTAGTGTTGATTTGCAATGTGAGCACACATCTTTAATTCCTTTTGTATTTATATGTTGCAAATACTTGTGAGTTTTCTATATAATTTCTATATGCGTTTTGCTTGTTTCTGTTTCAAATGATTGTTTCCTCTATTTGCAGCTCCTAGTACCAGTGACAGAGAAAAATGCCATGAGCTTGCTTTACTGGAAAACAAATTAATTAATGATGAGCATGGAACAGGTTTGTTTCATAGTTAGTGCTCTGCGGCTAGAATATTCTTTAGCAGATATATGGACATCAGTATTAGATTTTATTTCCTTAAATATCAATTCAGTCTTTTTTTGCCTTGATGATTAGTAACTTTAATAATGTTCATGAAGAAATGATAGTCATGGATCTGAAACAGTGTTTTAAAAATGTCTTAAGAAATAATGGGATCTCTTTTTAATGCATCTTCTTTTTTCTTTCGTTGTGGAGTTTCAGATATCGGCAATATAAACTTGTCCTCCTCTAGAGCTAGGTTATCAGTGCATAATGACATGCAAGAAAACTTGAAGGCAAAGCTTAATGAGGATGCAAAGTATGTTTTAATGGCAGAAGTACAAAGAGAGCCTTTGCCTCAGTTTGCTTTAGAGAAGTTGCAATACAATATGGAGACTGACACTCCAGATGGCAGTAACATTTCTGGCAAGGTTTTTTGTCAGCCAATTGAAGATTGCAATTCAGGAAATAGGACTGAAGTGCAAGACAGTGACTTGGTTGGAGAGAAGAGCTGCAGTATTGGTATAGATGTGCCTTTAAATGAATGCAGTTTAGCAACCAAGGAAATCAACGCAAAAGGTTTTAATGGAGAATTAGGTGTTGAGCAGTGTGCTGATGTTGTCAAGGAGGAAAATGCAGAATGTGCTCTAAAAGTTGTACTTGACAAAAATGTGCACAATTTAGACATCAAAGATATTGATGGTAAGGGTTTTAATGGAGAATCAGATGTTGAAGAGTGTGCTGATGTTGTTAAGGATGAAAATGCAGATTGTGTTCTAGAAGTTGAGTTAGGTGATAAAAATGAACTTGAGGGGACGGCTCCACAGGTCAACGATGCTGCTGGTGCTAGTTTGGGGGAGATCATTGTTAAAGAAAGTGAATTTTCTGATGACAAAAGAGATGAAATAATGATAGCACCCAGTGAGTGTATTGAAAGAGTTGACACTGCTCTAGGTGCTTTGAATGAGATCATATCTGCCACTTGTGAAGATCTAGAGGAGAAATCAATGGAAGTTTTGGGCCCTGTGCAACATGTTGATGAAGTAAAGTTTGACAATCTTAAATATTACAAAGAAGAAAATGTTTTAGAGCTGGAAAGAATTTGTTCTGTTACTTCAGATAGCCTTATGTCTAGGAATGACACAGACACAGATAGGAAGGGAAATGTTGAAATAATGACTGGTGATTTGAATTTCAATTTTAATAGTTCTGATGATGTGAAGGAAGATAACGTCAATGCCTTTCCTCAAGTTTGTACAAATGATATTGATGATCACTTGCCAGAAGTTGAATTTCATAAAGTTGATGACAGGGATCATAATGTTCTGTTAGATGATGCTGGTGAAGTGTCTGTAGTTGGAGATACTGATTCTGAAAATTTTGAGGATGGCACTAAGTGGGTTCAGAAAACTCCAATCTTTTCACAGACAATTGAGAATAGAAGCGAATGGAGCATGAAAAATTCTGCAAAGGGCAAATTCTTTGCTGATAGCTCTTTTGACAAACCTGAAATGAGTTCAAATACTGCTGCTGTTTCACACTCGATGGATATATCATCTCTTGGTTAGTTAACTATCACTGATTTTTTAGAAGATGCTTTAGTGTTGATAAAATTATAATGTATGTTTTGTTTGTGTGTGTGTGTGTGTGTGTGTGTGTGTGTGTGTGTGTGTGTGTGGTCAGAGCATGACTTCTCATTTATATTGGTTGTGTCCCCAGGAATAACAGAAAATAAATCCTTGGAGCTCCATGTTGACCTGCCCCAGCTCACCAGTCCAGACACGAACATGATTTTAAGGATGGCTGAGCAAGTTGAAGTTGAAAAATCAGCTGGAAGTATCTTGGAAGCCAATTTAACTCAAGATGATGCTCCAGAGGTGAAAGAAAATCTAACAAATGATGAACGATTTAATCAACCGGTTTTGGAGATGACTCGAGATGGTGAGGATTCTCTGGAGGTGAAAGAAAGTGTAACAACTGATGAACATGTTACAGAAAAGCAGCTTGGTGAGCAGGAGCGTCAAAGTCACCTCACTGTTTCTGATAAGCCCATCCATGATGATGAAGAAACAAATGAGCAAAATGGACTGTCTGCAATTAACCAAGAGTGTAATTATGATATTCACAATGACAGTTCTTATGTTCCCACAGAAAAGGTGATGTTGAAAGACGCTGCCCCAATCAGCAGCAGTAACGTTGATGATTCAGATATGATCAATGTAGAATATGGTTCTCATGACTCAAAAAAAGCAGATACCGTTGCTGTCAATCCTGCTGTTTCTGCTTTCAGTGGATCAAAAGGAGTTGCAGCTTACGAAGTTAATATAGGAGGTGCCAAAAAAATGGACATGCATGAAGAGGTTGAAAATGGAGTGACCTGTCCACCAATTATGCCAGTGGAACTATGTGCAGATCTAGGAAAACCTGAGGAAACATCACCTGAAATTGCAGCGTACGAAGAAGTTGACATAGGAGGTGCCAAAACATCACCTGAAACTGCAGGGACATTCCTTCAGCAGATATTCTCAAGTAGCAGTGGCTGGGAAGAGAAAAACATTTCAGAAAATAGATTATTTGATGCATTTTCTGAATATGAATTCGCTGCAAGTTCCACTGTGTCATGCCTATATGATGATATAACAGTTAGCAGTGAGTATCTCCACTTACAAAACTGGAACTTTTGGTTATTTCATCTTTTTTTATACTTACCTACAAAAATCACTCTCTAATGCATAACAAGCATGACTTTCTCATTAGGGATAAGAACTGCTGATATACATTTGAATTTACACTATTGAAACTCTTGATTGGCTTTCCATCAAATATTATTTTATCTAGATAACAACTTATTTACAATTTTTTTTTTTTTTTTTTTTCTATGTATGAAGATGAGATACAAATTAAAGATTTCAGCAACAATGCTGGAGGAGAGATGGTTGATGAAGACGGAGGTACGCTTATAACTATGTTGATCCCTGACTGATAAATTTTAGCATTCATATACTTTAATACACGATAAATACCATGATTTGTCTTTTTCTTTTTGTAGGCCAGAGTCATAGAGATGTTTCTTTGTTCTTTCAAGAATATAATGATTCTACCTTATTAGGGAAAAGTAATGCTGCGGAAAGTTTTAGTGTAGAAAATAGTACAAGAAATACTCAAGATGTCGTTAAGGAGCAACTTGGTGAGGATGAAGGCGATAAAAATGATGCCACTTGCCCAGACAATATCCATTGTTCAGCTTTAAACCAGTCTCCATGTGATAACAAATGTAAGGGCGTTGTATTAGAAGCAGATGAGTTACGTATTGATGATGGGGTTGTCACCGCTGGGGACTCCAAAGAAATAGCAGACCTTGGAAATTTGAACGGTGCTTCTTCATTAGTACCTGAGATGGTTGTTGATTGTTCTGCTGTTTCCTCAGTTTGTGATTTCTCCAACTCCGGTAAGTCATAAGTGGTAGTAGCTGCAATTTGTGTAAGCTATAACTAGTGAAAATTCTTAGAGATAGGTGTTGTTTGAGAATACTAGAATGAGTGATTCCATTGATGGGATTTGGTATGGACGAATATGCAAGCATACATTTCAAGCTTAATATAATTCACTAATTATTATATTTTTGTTATCTCTGTGAACTATTTTCTTTTTAGAACTTAAAGTTGAACCAGACATATTCACTGCTCGTGAAATAAATTTGTTTTCTGGACCCGGTGAACAAGATGAAATTGAAAATTCAGATGCAGGGACCTCAGAAACCTGTTTGATTAGTCAGGACGCAGGGGAGGTGAAAGAAAATGCAGTGACTGTGGAACAAGTAGCTCCACAAGTTGCAAAGTTCAAATCTACTCTCCTTTCTGATTTTGCCGAGCCTATGTGTGAAGGTGGCGAAGGATCGAAAGAGCAAGAACACGTGCTTGACATGAAGCATAGCACTCCTGATCACACAAAGTCTAAAAATGAATCTCTTAAGCTTGAGAGTATTATAGATTCAGCTCCTGTTAAAGGTACTGAATTTGATGTTTGAAGATTAACAGAAGACTTATTGGGACTCAGATGGAAATTCTTTGTCTGATTTTCTTGAGTTGTTTTGCAGATGATACTGCTAAAGAGGCATGTAGGTTGGAACTAAACTTGGTATCACCTCCAAAGAAAAGTCCAGACGTGAATTCAGTCAGAGACACATGGCTTGCAAAAAAGAAAACAAATTCATCAATGATGATGAATTCTTCTGTGAGGAAACAGAGCAACAACAGAAGTAGTGTGATTCAGAGAACTCCTAAGCAACTGGCACATGACATGAAAGAGAATATGCTAAGCTCCAAGAGGGACTTCAGTAGTATCACAGCACACAAAACGGCATCAAAGAGGCGGGCTCTGGAGGATCTCCGAAAGAATTAGATGTTGCTTGTTGAATAATTTACCAGAAACAGAGACCTCAGAAGTTGATACTTTGTCAGCTTAGAACTCTTTCCATTTTTGTTTTGTGATTATGCAGAAGATTAAAAAAGTACACAGTCGATATGATTTTGTGGTTTGCAGATAAATTAATTAGGAATTATAAAAAGTTGATGCTAATATCAGTTGTCTTACGATAATCTTCATTGATTCGCAGAATTTGTTAACAGTACTAGACAAGATAAAATCCATAAAATGAAACAGGTTTTATGTTCTCTTTGGATCGCTGAGATTTTACTAATTCAAACTGTTCAACCCACAAAATCCACTTGTATAAAAAAAGAAAGAATGAAAAACTTGGCATAAACAAATAATCCATATGATGCCAGATCCCAGTCCTGTCTATCTACACACAACCTGCCACGATTTTCCTTTGCGGCTTATCTTTACCAAACGATGATGATTCTCGTCTGCAACAATATGTGTTAAACAATGTCTTCGGCTTCAATCAAAACAAAAAACAAAAAACAATCGACAAGGTTTAACCTTTCTACATGAAACTAAAACCATCTACTTTCTATACCGCGATTCTTAGTTGCAATCCAATTGACAAGGTTCTAGTACGATACCACCTCGCGACACAAAAGGGTTGACTCGAGCCCACAAAAGTGATAGAATTGAAGCTAGAAGTATTGACCAGACAATAATGATTGTGGGAATCTTGTTTTGTTTTCCCATACACCCCTTGAGGAATGGGTAAAGATGGACAATGACCCAGATAGCAAAGAAGAGCCTACCGAAGAGTGGACCCCATGTCTCATAACCGTTAGTGATGGCATCTGAAATCCCTACTATGACTCCAATTACGTTCATGAGTAACAAAGTCAGGGGAGGGATCAACAAAGATGTCCACTTAAATAGGTAGAGCTCGGAATATTCTCCATCATCTGCTCCTTTTGAGGTAACAGTGAAATTTGTGTTAACACCAGCCAATACCTTAAGCAGACCCTGGAAGAGAGCAAATAGATGTGACGAGACACCGCCAATAACCCAGAACTGCTCATTTCTCCACCAGTCATGTATGCCGACACCTCCCCATTGCATCTCAAGGATGCCGGTTGCAGCTATGGATATGAAGAGAGCCATGAAAAGGATACTGGCATAGTTGCTAATCTGTACAAGCATCAGAGTGTAAGGGCAGGATTTTGATTCTAGACCTGGAAAATATTGAATAACCAAACTTAAAATGAAATTACCTCAGGGACAATGAACTTCCCAGTAAGGAGGCAGATGGCCGGCAAGGTACAATAAGCGACCAAGGGAATGGATGTCAAGGGATAAACAACTGAGTTTATGTAAGAGAAACGCTCCAATGGTTTCAAACCGCAGCCAAATCCGTACCATATTGGACAATGCCTGCTGAAGAAAATCTCAACAGACCCCAATGCCCACCTGAGAACCTGGTGTAGACGATCTGAAAGATTTATAGGAGCTGAACCCTTGAAAGCAGGCCTTTTGGGTATGCAATACACAGATCGCCACCCATGGCAGTGCATTTTGAACCCTGTTAATATATCCTCCGTGACAGATCCATATATCCACCCAACCTGGAACAAAATTTCAATATAAATGATCAAAACGGAAAGTACTTGAATAGCCACAAAATTGTCGGTGGCTGCATACCTCTCTCCCCCATTCCGTTTTATCCTCGTAACCACAGCTAATGACATGAATAGCTTCTTTCAGGAGTGCTGCAGAAGAAGCTCCTCTTGGAACTCCACCATCTTCCATAAGAGTCGAAGCTATGAAAACAGGTGATTGTCCAAATTTTTTCTCAAATTTTATCTGGGGCATCAGGGACGACTTTTCATTATCAATACCTGCCATGTCAGTACAGAGTCAAGATTAATCATGAATGACAAGTAAAATTTACCATAAGGGTGGTAACATTAACAAACAATTCTTTTGCTGACGAATTGAAGCCAATCACCTTCAATTCCCTCCTCGATATTTTCTAAGGCGTGTATCTGCTTTGAAGTGTCCTTGTTCTTCTTTTTCTCTTTTGACTTCCCTTTCTTATTATTCTTCTTTCTAGACCCGCAACAAGAGCAGCACCATTTTGGCAAGCAGTTACAAACCTTCCTTGGAGCTTTCTTCTTGATAGGAGCATCGTATCCGTAGAGTGCCTGCCGCCTGAAGACACATCCAGTTCCAACGTAAATGGGTCCTTGGATCCCATCCAATCCCTTCATGTTGATCTATATTAAGAAGAGAACAAGTATTAGCTTTCTATCAAAAAGTCAATAGGAAAGCAAATGCAAAATACCAGCTATACCAAGATCTTTACTTACATCAAAGAATACAACATTGCGGTTTGAGTATCTATCATTGCGATCAATCCCATCAAATCTTTGAGGAAATTGCACATAACAGATTTTCTTTCCTGATGTAGGGTCCATCATGAAGCACATGGCTTCACGAAGTGCCTTGCTGTTGTTTATATAGTGATCACAATCAACATTCAGCATGTAAGGGGCATTTGATATGATTGCCGAGACTCGCATCTTAAGCCACAACAAAACCAACAATTGAAAAAAGAAAGAAATTAGCTTCAAAAAAAAAAAAAAATTGAGAAGACATGCCAATACAAGTTAAGATGAGAGAGAGAACTCTACCAAAGCATTCATGGCACCAGCCTTTTTATGATGATCGAATCCTGGTCTCTTTTCACGAGATACGTAAACTAGACGAGGTAATTCATTTCCTTCGACATCACGAACCCCATTATGACCAAGAAGGACCTGTTGGAAGACAGTTGACGTTAAAAAACACTAAAACTTTTACATGTTAATATGTAAAATAACCAGCCAGACTTATGGCATCTGGCCTCACCTGAATCATTCCAGGATGATCTCGGACATTGTTTCCTGGCCATGGAGTTCCATCCTGCATTGTCCAACCATCCTCGGGAACCTTCTGTGCCATGGCAACCAACCCATTTATCCGAACTTTGAACTCTTCATATTCTCTCTGTATCAACACCATCACAATACCAAATGCAGAAAATTACCATTTGGAACCGACCCAACATAAAAATGAAAATAGTTATAGTATTAACTTTTCCTATTTTAAATGCAATGAAGTGATTTCTCATCACGCATTCTAGATTAAATAATACTGTCAAGGTCACCACGCATGCTATGGTTTATATCAAAGAAAAGGAAACAATAACAAAGAGAAAAATTTCAAACCTTCATGGCACGGCGCTCCCTAACAAATGTAGCGTCTACTTTATTTTTCAAGTAGTCAACTTTCTCAGCGAAATACCACTCAGGAGCCCGGGGTTCAATGTTGAACTTCTTGCAAAATGGGACCCACTTTCTAGCAAATTCAGATGTCTCAGAGAGGGCTTCAAAAGTGAGCATGGCAGCGCCATCGTCTGAGACATAGCATGCAACTTTGTCAACTGGATAATCTACAGCAAGGATGGACAGAACTGTGTTTGCCGTGATAAGTGGAGGTTCTTTCAAAGGATCAACTGTACTAACAAATATGTCTATGTCAGCTAACCCGGATGGCTTCCCTTCTTTCTCATACCTGAAAACAAATTTAGATTTAATATACGTAACTGTTAACACACAAAAAGACACACAGAGAGTGAGGCAGTACCGCAAAGACAAGCGATCAAGGTATGTTTCTCGCAAAATTGGGTACCATTTTGGGAATTGATCCAGTATCCAAGATACCGCAAACCATATTTCACAAATTACCGATGTCAGCCACAGTCCATAAGCATCATGCACTGGATGGAGAATTCTATAGTGAAAAAATAAGCTAACAACCACAAGACGGAGAATAACTATCATTCTGTAGGGATTTATCTTGCTCGAAGATATTGCCAATTTCCTTGAAAGCGGCTGCCTGCCTTCATCCATCCTACAAAAGCATTATATAATGTTAGAGCTACTAAATTACAAAAGAGAAAAAGGGAAATAGCAGAAAAATCAGAATGATCTTAGTTGCTTATATGTTTATTAAAGTACTTAACCGGGGATAACCATGCTAAATCGCAGAATTGCTTTTCATTTTTCAATTTTGGCAAATAATTATCAAGTGTAATGAAAAGTAAATGCATTCACTTTGTAGCTAAAAGAAAAAACAAACAAAAATAAGATTTCCCTGGCAATTATTCTTATTCGCCGTTGATACTAACAGATGTACAGATTTCTATTATCTTCTCTAACCAGAACTTTAGTAAGCTCAATGTCATATAATAACTAGTAAAGGGTGTGGATAAATACACCTACATTGGCAAATCAGGATCATCCCCTCCATCTCCATCATTGTTTCCACCTCCCGGGTGCTTAACAACTTGAAGTTTTTCATTTTGCTTTTTCTTCCACTCCTCCATCCGTTCCTTCCATGCAACAGTCCCGTAGCCATATACTGCCAAATCTTTTTTAGGATCCATCGGTCTTGAATGCACTGTAACATCAGCATCAATAACAAACAATAAGCAAGAAGAAACCAGCATGGATGCCCATAAATTCAAATCAGTGTGCACAAACATTAAGAAGCGGTCAAATTCAACAAACTTACATGACATGGGAGAATCAGGAATTGACATTGGATGAACCCGTCTCCCACGACTCATAAAAGGGGGGATAATTAGAGCATGCTTATCAGGGGAAATCCCAGCATCCTTCATCACATCAATAACAACAGACACTGTTAGACACATGAATTATACTTATAACTATAATTAAATATATCAAACCAATTCAAACCACCTCTTGGCCATAAGTAAGTAGAGGGATCTCTGGAACAACAGAAGCAGAATCCATCTCTGATGGTGTAGTGATGTGGGCTTGGGAACCACGGCCAATATTAAGGCGGGAAGAAAGCATGGCCTCCAAATCGTCATTTATATCGAACTCATTCTCCAAATCGTCAGTATCATCCTCTTCTTCATCGCCTTCCACTCTAGGACACCCTACAACCAGTGACATTTTTAGTAAAAACTATTACCAAATTGAATTCTAATCTTGCTAAACAATAATATAATTTACCAAGAGGATGGAGAGAGGTTGTTCACCTTTGATGCGCTTGTATCGGGTTTTGCATTGAGGGCAGAGTTGATTGCCCTCTCTTCTTTCATATTCATAGCAAGGCCTGCACACAGGGAATGCACATTCATTGCAAGCAATGAATGGCTCTCCGCTCTCAGTTATCTCTATCTCATCCCCACAGATCTGGCAAATCTGCTCACTCAATTCTTTAACAGAAGTTACCTGCAATTCACAATAACCACACCAAATTGAAGACTGAATCTCAACGTCAATTATAACTGATTTCACTTGAAGGATAAAGAGTAAAATTCTAATGCAAGTTCCCAAAGTTGTAGATTTTCATGTACTGGTACCAAAATCGAGAAACACAAAGAAAATGGAAAAAGAAGTAGCCAATAAAATCATTTTTGCTTGAATCCAATACCATATTGATACTGTGGGAACAATTTCAAAGATATTACAGAATTTGTTATCAAGCTCAAGGAAACAACCCAGACAAGCAAGAAAGAAATCAACATATTAACCAGTTAAAAACAATAATAATAATCAAATTCAAAAGAGAAAAAGTAGAGAACTAGAAAGAAAATGCTAATGTAAATCAAACTCATATAAGAAGAAGTTCAAATGCACAAATGAGGCATCTTCAATATAGACAAAGGGGGGATTTAGAAACAACAAATCTTCAAAGGTCCTCACCCTTCAATCATTTTAAAAGTGTAGAAATGCAGTTCAACAGTTAATGAAAAAGAAAGCTCAGAAATAAGAGGAGAGAATATGAGAACACTTACTCTTGAAACCTCATCAGCATTTATGAGAACAAACTCATTCCTGTTATGAGAACCAGCAACCAGCCTCCCTTTGGTGGCCATTAAACAGACTTACAAACACCCAAAATGCCACAAAAAACTTGGAGAAACCAAACTCACAAAACCGCCTCTCCCATCACTCACTACTCACAAGAGAACGAGCTTTACCTTCTCTCTCTCTCTCTCTCTCTCTCTCTCCTTATACATATATATATAACTATATATGTAAAGCTGTATTTTTTGTTCACTGCATAATGTGGGGTTGGTGTTCCTTGTAAAGGGTGCCTAACAGTAACAGAGTGGGTTGTAAAACTAGAAGAAACGGAGAGAGAAGAATAGAATAACGAGAAATAAAATATGATGTGTGATTGTATTAAAAAAATATGTGGGGAAAAATCAATTATAAAGTTTTGGTTTTGTTTGAGTGTGGTGATTGATTCTTTCCTTGAGAGAACCAATTTTCTCAACAAATGAGGTCTCTCTCTCTCTCTGTTAATCTTTGATCCGTGTCACGAGATTTTGATCAAAATTTAATGGAGAGACGGAGAGAGAAGAGAATCTAAAGAAAATTCAATTCAACGCTTGGCACAGAAGGGACGAGATAGGGACAGTGACAGTAAAGAGAGATCAGCAGAAGAAAATCAAAAGATGATTCTATTTTACATTTCACATTTCACATATACATAATCTCATGAAATGAAATGGGGTTTGAAGTGGGTCACAGACTTACAGGTTTTTATGGTGGTAAACGTGGTGGGGCCAGGGGGTGGTGCCCCACCGTCGTGAAATGGCGGTGATGGGTGGTGGCAGTGAAGGGTATTTTTGAGAATTCACTAAGGGGCTCTGCTTTGTTGTAGTGTACTACTATATGTCTATGTGTTATTGTGTTGTGCTGTTGAGACCTGAAAGTGATGTAATGTGTCTTTCAACTCTCTTTAACTCGGCTACTTGGCTGTCTCTCACGGTTTTGTTGTTCATGTCAAAAGAGAGAGACAACTATCACGTGTGTGTCCGATAATTGCTCAAATTCTCGCGATAAATTGAATGAGTTGTTGTGTATATCAAACTACATATGGAAACTTAGTCTTAGCGTATTGATTTGACTAAAATGCCCTTACTTAACCAGTTAAACGTTGATTTTTATTAGATATAGCTTGTTGACCAAGAGAGCATGAATTAAAAAGGTAGATTAAAACTTGCACATAATAAATAATAAAAATTAAAGCTACAACATTATAGTTGTTTTGCTTTCTTGGGAGTTAAATGTTTTTTTCTTGGTCCTTGACAGAGAAGATAAATGGTATGTTTTGATGGGGGTTGTATTTATATTCTCAAAGGGTGCTTGGATTAATCAGAAAAATTATTCATTCATTCAATTTTCGTGTAAGAAACTAATATACTGATTTGTATCATGTTTAAAGTCATCATAGCGTAAGTAAAAATATAATTTTGAAAAGAAACCTCTTCGATATAGGGTTAATGGTTAGTCAAAAGAAGTTGTTATTATTATTATTATTATTATTATTATTATTATTATTATTATTTGGTATCAAAAATCCCGGACTTCGTTTAGACACCCATCAACCTGTCCTCTCTTACTGCGTGACTCGTCGTGGCCAGTATGTTGGATCGTGTAGTATGACAGATAGGAAATCCCGCCCACAACTGGTAAGTCCTTTCACCTGGGGATTTCTTCTCCCTATGACTTAACAACAAGAACATCCATTGGCGCTAGAAGGAGAGGGTTTGAACATAAAACTTCGAGGAACCCTCACGAACAGATCTGAAACATGAGCAACGCCGACAACAAAGATGGAAACTCCAGCGACAAAAACCATCGCCAAGTCCTTGAAGCAACCGAAGTAGTAGGGGACGGAACGTTGATGACTGGGGAATAATCGGTAGCAACGTCGGAGACCAGTGTGGCTGATCCGGGGAACTTACAGTACTTCCAAACCGCTCTGATGAACCTGGTCAGTGAAGCCAACAAGTTAGGGCTCACACTTCCTATAGACCTGGGGATTTCTTCTCCCTAGACTTAACAACAAAAACACCCAAAGCCCTGATGGCTGGCCACAATGCAGTTGTCAAGAGTAGAACAAAGGACTTGGGATTTTCATCCCAAGCTTTGGACCACCAAGGCAACCACCTTGTGGTTCAAAAGAAGTTATTATTGAGTCATAAGAAGTAAATTTCGATTTTGGTAAAGATTTTTCAAATTCAACCAAGTAATTATTGAGTCATAAGAAGTTAATTACTCAAAAACTTATATTAAAGTGAAGTAAATATCATATACTATAATAGAAAGGTTATATATTTTCAGTTATGTTTATATATATAGCTTATAATGAAACAAGTGTGATTGATTTCAAGATTTCGTTGAAAATTATGTCTGAGTGTTGTTAAAAATTTAACCTGCAAGAGCAAGAGGTTGATTAACATAAATTAAATTATAATAATGTAGAAAAATAAATAAACAAAATTAAACATTCAGATAAATCGTCAAATCAAGACCACATAAAAATTGCAAAATTAGTTTCTACATAAGATTCTTAATTTATGAGTATGTATAGTTGGTCAGTCCAAATCTCTGTTTATTATTAATAGATGGAACAGATGGTGCACGAGTTATGAGTATGACATTCAAAAAGCTAATAAACAATTTCAAGAGGTTGCATTCCTTCTTTTCTTGCTTCTTGTAGTGTCGGCAGCCGCCAGCACACATGCATGTAATTTTAATTTTAATTTATTTTTACTTTCTTACTTTTTTTTTTTAAATCAACCTTTGTATGTGAATATAATTTTTTACAACCTTTTGTATAGAAGGTTTTCGATTAACATTAGAAACATTTCAAATAATTGTATGTTAATACATCTAAAAAAACATGCTATGTGGGTGGGATATGATCCCCAAAATCTCTTACATTTATAAGAGAAAATTATACAATATTTTCCTGAGGTTTGTTTTTTTACAAACATAAATAATTTTATCAAAAATTGACACTCACTTCACCTACCAGTTACTGTTAGTCAAACTTGATCAAATTAGCCGGTAAGTGAGATGAGTGTCAATTTTCGATAAAACTATTTTACGTGTAAAAGAGCAAACATCAAAGTGTAATTCGTTGTTTTTATAAACTATTTAATCAATTAAACTCTCTGGTCTATACCTTCAAAACCCTTGTAAGTTGTACCTCTAAGTTCTTAAAATTTCTAACATTTTTTGGTATTGATTTTGTAAGACTAGCACTAACTTAATAACTTAGTTTTAATAGCATAAAATTGTGTTTCTGACAAAAATACCCTTCAAACACATAATAAGTGATAACCTACTTTGATGCTAATGAAACTCAAATAGTTAACTTAGTGCTAGCCTGAAAAAATCAGCCAAAAAAAAAAGTGTGGTATTCATATATTTTCATCTCTTAAACAATTTTATTTTCTTAAAAAAAAAAATTAGGGAAAAAATTTAAATCTATGAAATTAATTATCTTCATAAAATCAATTTGATCAAATTGAGTGGTTATGTTGATATTCGAAGAGAAAAGCAAAATAAAAATAAAAACTGGTATATTCTTGCATTATGAATAGATAATAATTAAACAAGTGAACTGTCCTAGATAGTTTCGTTTTAACGACCATATTATAACTAATTGTGATTTAATATTTTCTATGTGTTGTCTATGAAAGTAATATACCAACTAATAATTATTATTTTTTTTGATAATTTACCAACTAATAATAAAACTTACACAGACTGTTTCAATTTTGTAATATTTAATACCTAAGTGTTGAGATGTAATGTCAATAATATAATAATTAAATCAAAGAAAAAACATACCATATTAGGTGAGTATCTAAAAGACAACATTTTTGTAATAATTGTATATCTTTGAGGTCGAAATGAAATTAGGGTTTGTACGTATTTCAAAGGAGGGTTGTTGAGATGTAGTAATACCAAATTATTATCAATCAATAATATTAAAAAAGAAAAGAAAAAACAAATTAAGAGAATATAATGGAAAGCATGCATGTGTAAAAGAATCCAAATGGAATTTTACAGAAAAATCCACATGAGTATAGTATTTTCCTATGGAACGAAAGTGACTCATTACTGCTCTTATATACATATATAAATATTGGCACAACACAAGTGGCTCTTTAATTTAGATGCTTCTTTCACGGCTCATTTATTTATTTATTCGTATTAACAAACATATCTCAATTGATGAATGGCAATTGGTAACCCTGTTTGAATGATATATACTAATTCTTTTAAAAAGTTTACAACAAATTACACCAAATAGGTTTGCCTTTTTATACATAGAAACAACTTTATTGTTAATTGACCGTTAAATGTGAGAGTTGACCGTTAAAAAAATGTTAAAAGATAAAAATACCCATGATACACCAAAATTTAAAAATAGAAAAAATCTATAAAAATAAAACTTAAAATCTATTTATAAAAAAGAAAAATAAATATTTTTTTCAAAGAAATATAATTAAAAAATAATTTGATTCTTCATTAATTCATATCATTCAATAATTCCAAAAAAATCAATTCCATAGAAAATCACAAATCAATCCCAAAACAAAATTCACAAATCTCATTCAATTTCATATCTTCTCCTTTCCTCTTCAATCAATTCCAAATAAAAAATAAAAAAATCCACAAATTAATAATCCCAAAAAAGTCCACCAATTCATATCATCTTCATCAATGACCTAAAAAAAAAAATCCAAACAAATCTCATCAATCAGATGAAGGATATGGAACAAAATGAAGTGAGGCATATGATGGAGTGCCAGGTCATTGATCAACAATTCATATCATCTTCATCGATCATCCAACAATTCCAAAAGCAGAAAAAAAGAAAAAAATAATCTGGAAAAAATCGAGATACAAACACACCTTAATCAATCAAAATCCTCTTGAATATGTTTCCCAAAAAAAGACATTCGAAAAATTGTTTGTGGAGGAGATTAAACTCCATTTGCGATGGAACTCATCTCCATCGCAGACGAGTTGTTCATCTGTGATGGAGCTCCATTGAAGATGAAGAACTCGTCTGCGATGGAGATGAGTTCCATCATAGATGGGTCTTCATCCATTGCAAACAGAGCACTGCTCCATCCGAGATTTACTCCATTCCATATGGAGTTGGGAAGAGATCTTCCAATTTTTATTTTTTTTTAATTTTTAATTTTTTTGTTATTTGATCTCCACATTTTTTGGATCTCTTCCAAAATTTTCCTCCCTTTTTTTTTTTTTTTGTTTTTTTTTTTTGTTTTTTTATCTTATCTCCACATTTTCTAGATCTCTTCCAAATTTTACCTTATTATTATTTTTTTTTTTGTTATTTGATCTCCACCGTCCATCACATTGAGATTTTAAACATGTTTTAATTTTTTTATTTTGTTTTAAATTTTTTTATTCAACTTTTTATTTAAATAAGCTTGAATGACGAAAATACCCTTAATTTTGACGGTCAATAGTTAAGATTGACTAATAACAAGGGAAATGAGTGTCAATTAACGATAAAGTTGTTTCTATGCGTAAAATGGTAAATCTCAAGGGAGTTTGGTGTGATTTGTTCAAAATTTTATAATATTAACTGAAATCTTGATCCACAGTTAGTCTATTAGAAATGCCCTTATATTTTTTGTTTATAATTATAATGAAGAATCAAAACAATAGGTAGATATTAACTGAAATCTTGATCCATAGTTTGGTTAATTTTAATAAGATCTTGATAATTTTAGTGTTAGAAATAATTTTTCAGAGTTTTTTCAATTTAAATTAAAATTTCTTTTATTATTTAAAATTTGTAGAAATGCCCTTATAAAAATTTCTTATAATTATAATTTCGAATCGAAACAATAGGTAGATATGAAGTGCAAAGTTGAATATAATGACATGATTGTAGGTGAAGGGTCGCTTTATTATGTGATGAGATTGATGGTGGTTGTGACTTGTGAGATGAATGGCATTGGAATTATTTGAAGATGCATTTTCGTATGGCAGATATTTATATGCTATTTCAGCTTATATATTGTCCTTAATGCACCGACGATTTGTCTTCATTTTTCTTTCCAAAACCTTTTGATTTCAAAACGTGATTCACATCGATCTGGGCCACTACCCTACCCTATATATATATATAATATAATATCAACATTATACAGGATGCTAAGTAATTAACTTTTCCAATTAAAGTTATATATATCATTATTCAATAATTTTTTTTATTTAAAAAAATAGAAAGCTACCAACTTTTTAAATGGTTACCTTCAATTATGAGTTGCCACTTGGGTGGCTTCAATAAACTTAAACAAATATTAGATACCTCGATTCTGGTGTTATTTAATAATTAATTAGTCAAATGATTGATAATCAGGTTACTATTTTAAATTTATGGTAAAATTTCATATTATAACTACACCATATAATAAGGTTAAGATCCAATGTTTATTAATACTATTCAAGATTTAATCAACTTTAATAGAGATTTCATTTCTATAATTAACAATTAACAATTTCTTTAATCTCTTTAATTGATAAAAGGACCGATAAAAAAACATTTTGATATTCAACTTATTAAAACTCTTAAAAATGATTTTATACAACAATCTGAAGATTCAAAGGTGTCGGTACTAAAGTGCAACTTTTTTTTAATTTTTTTTTGGGTCCAAAACATGTTGTTACAAAATACAATGCACCTAGCCACCTACACATAATTTAAATCCTTTTAATATATATATATATATAGGTCTGCTTTGACTTGCTGATATATATATATATATATCGAATACTATATATACGATCCAAATATCTACTATAATCACCGAAAGATGTTTACTTCCACAACACCTAAGAGCATCTCCAATGGTAATATGGGTTGTGAAAAAATTAGATGTCACGTAGAATGAACAACCACTTTGTTAAAAAATTCATCTTCAATACAACCTCTCTAGTACAACTTCAAGCTGAGGTGGCAACTTTTTTTTAAAAGCTGTCAACATGACTCTCTGATTTCAAAGGGTCTGTTTGACAGCCATCTTGTACGTTGGCCTAGTCAGCAACCACTCTTGTCTTCTACTTTATTTTATTCAATAATTCTAAAGTATATTTAAAGAGACCAATAATAAATTGACATGTCATTAGAAACATGTATTTTACAAGTGAAGTATTGAAGACCACTTTTTCATTTGGCTTGACACATATGAAGCAATTGGCTTGACAATGTTGACATATCACTATTTTTTCAAATGCAAGACATATTACCATTGGAGATGTTCTAAGAGAAAACTCCACACATATGTTTATAAATTTCAGAAAATGGAACTTGAAACTCACCACCACTGACGTGATTTGTCACTTGTGCTAAAAGGGGATAAGATGAGGGTGACATAATTTATACTCCTAGAGAGAGAGACATTTTGTAGTGTTTATTATTGTAGTGATGATTACAAATAATGTTTTGGAAGATATATATGCAACACTTGGTAGAAAAGAAAAGGTGACAGAAAATTGGAAAGAAAAGCAAAAGGAATCAATAATCGGTGAAGAATGTGGGTTTGGCTTTTTTAGGTTTTCTTTTGTGCAACTCAAACCCTAGTACCCTACTACATGTCCGATTGTCCCACTCTTCTACTTTTTAGGGCACAAAATAAAGAAGAAGAAACCATGTTTAGGGTAGTTTCCACTTCAAGCGAACGCAGTGTCCTCAATGGAGCCAAGAAAAAGTTAGTTGGTCATTGCCCTTTTGATGGGTAATGAGTAAATGGATGTGCACTTTTATTTCTTCAGCTTCAGAAATCATTCATGTGGTTCTTCACTAACTCAATTAAGTTCAATTGTCCGCCCAATAGATCACTAGATGATTTTTTGAATTTGGTAGAATTAAGGTTGAAATTCAAGAATTCTTAAGAAAATCACTTTTAAAATTTAAATTTGTCAAAAAGGTTAAAAAAAAAGATAAAATTTTTGTGATTTCCTTGTTTAAATTACAAGTCAAAATAATAATAATTTTAAAGTGATAATTCACTTGTAACTTACAAGCCTTAGTAACTACACTAATTAATTTATAACACACCAAAAAAAAAAAAAAAAAAACCTAGACTAAAGTGCGCCGTATCAGACTATAATTCATAAAGGCAAGGCCCATATTAAGAATTAATAATTTAATTAAACAAATTATTAGTCTTTTAATATATTAATGCACAGTGTTTTTAAAAAAAATTATTTTATGTATTCCGAAAAATGAATATAATTTTTAATTTTTACCATTTGTTCTCATGTCAGAAGTTAATATTTTTTAAAACAAGCTCTAAAAATGAATCATAATATACTTTAGTTGGACCTAAAAATTAAAATTATCATTATATTTGACTAATAAATACTTAATAATGATATCATTTGGCATTAGACCGTAATCCTTTAGTCGGCTGCCATCATCATTGACCAATTAGAAATTGAAGATTCAATGAATTACTTTCCAACAAACTAGTGTACACGTGGCGAGAATCAAGTGGTGACGTACGTACCGGGTTAGCACCACTAGACGATTCTTACAAGTTACAACAACACGCCAAAGTTAAAATTCAGTAGACTTCCTTTTTATTTGATAAGCGACAAAATTCACGGACTTCACATAGGCAACATCAAAATTCAAAATAAACCTCAATTTCATCAACTCAACCAATTACATATTTGGCTTCATTAGAAAGTTGAGCCTTTTTTAATCCAAAATAATTGTAAGAAAAAACTACATAACAAAGATTAATGTTCTGAAGGGATCAAGATCTTCTCTTTGACTTGTTTTTCCTTGACTTTCCATAATTCAATGACACCTAACTAAAATACAAAATATATGGTCAAGATTGATTCAATTTTTTTCTCTCTCATGTAACTTGACATTTGAATTACATTTGAAGAATACTAAGGAAAAACAAGGACCAAGGAGAGGATCTCAACTCGTTCTAAAGACTGTATAGGGATTGAAAACTAAAATTGAATAACATGTTTTTTTTTTTTTTTTCTCACATCTAAATATAATGTCAACTTGTTTGTTTTTAAATATAAACTTGTTTGAAAACAAATTATTTGACATTTATACCATCGTTACTATTAATTGTTATGTATTTAAATTTGATATGATACAAAAAACTAAATAAAAATAATTTAACAGATACTAAACCATTTTAATGTAAATATTGATAATATATTATTCAATGTTAAGATATGATAAACTATGATATAGAAATGATTTAGATTTTTACATAACAAAAAAATAAATAAATTGAAGGTTCAACAATGGAGTTGAAACTGATAGTGTGATTAAGGTTATTTATTTATTATTATTTTATTTTGTTTATAGATATTTATCATTAATAATATGTCAAAAGAAAGATATTGTATAATATAAATCATGGTAATATTGGGATAATTATCCTTGGAAGGATAATCTTGGAAGGAAATATTTTAAATACAATACGGTGATTTGGAATTAAGTGAAGGGTGCCGATATTAATACCCATAAATATGATAAACACACCCATATTTTAATAAAACAAATTATTACAAAAATATCACAATAGGAATTTACCAATAAGGACAAATTAGTTTAATTAAAAATAAACTAAATACTATGTACACCCATTAATTATACTCATATCTTCAACTATATTACTTTATTAAAAAATATATAAAATATTTAAAAAAATAAACCCTAATTCTATTTCAAGTATCAAAATCTCCCATTATCATTAATCTAACTTCTAAGGAAAAGTTTTCTGTTTTCATATTTAATACAATTGATACAAGAGAAAAAAAAAACCTAAGGACTAAAATATGATTAGAATCTTGGGCTTAGAGAATTGATAGATCATGGCTGTTTAGAGAGGAGAGATGACACAAATTTTATTTCCCAGAGAGTACAGAAGCAATGGGAAACTACTGCAGTACAACTAAAAAGCTAACAACATAAAAGATCTACAATAATTAAGTTCGATAAAAGGAAAAGCAATATCAACGTTTTAGTTTGTTCCGAAGTTGGAATAAAGTCCGTTTTATATATGTTTTTCTAAAAAAAATGGATTTAATCAAGGATGCACGCATCAGAAACTTTAAGCATCGTTGTGTATCCAAGAGATCAACGGTGGTATGAGGATGCGAAATCTGTTGCAATAGATATCAGCAACTTAACATAGTTGAGTTCTCTTTGTTTCCATTTCCCTGAAGTAGAGTTTCTCGAAATTTAAGAATTTAAGAATTCTTCAGACTGTGTTTTCGAACCTAGAGAACTTAAGAATTCATCATTTGTGAAATTGGGTGTGTGTTGTGTTTCAGGTCAACCAAAGACCTTTACACAACTCACTGTTCTTACTCTAAAAATTTGCAAGAAACTCTTACAGCAACAATAATTGATATAATCTATATCAATCAATTACAATAAGCAATATGAGAATATTGCTTTTATACTAAGAACAGAATATGTGCAGTGCCAATATAAATTGATATAACTTGTTAATCTAAGATTTGCTGTGATCAAAGATAAACAAGAATTATAGGAGACTAATAACAAAATTTTGGACCAACTAATTTTGGTTCTATCACAAGAATTCACAAATATTCAATAAGAAGAAAAATCTGAACTTAGAGATAGATTTATATCAACTCAACCTAATCAATCATGCTCATAACAAATTAATCAACCTAAAAGATACCAAAAGTATTATGTAAATAATGCCTTATAAAACGAGCAGAAGAATAGCAATACTCCAATAAACAACCTAAGCAATATTAACTGATCAGTGATGCAATAAGGAACAACAGAAACTAAAATCAACAAGAATCAGGCAAATAGAAATAGAAGAAGAGAAGAAGAAGAAACACAGGGTTTTTATCGTGGTTCAGTCACTGAAGAGGACTTACATCCACGTTGAGTCAAGCAAGAGACTCACTCCACTATATGAGTATTTTGTGTTACAGATCAAGGATCTACCCAAAAGAACCCATAAAACCCACGCTCAAAACCCCAACTTGTTACCACTAACAGCCAACCCTAATCTCACACTTTCAGTGATCTATTACAAACAAAAATCACTCTTTCAACACTGATTACATAAGCAAGCACGATCTACACAACGGATACTCAGATCTATACAAAAGGATCACAAACCTCTCAAGAACACTCAAGGACAATTGAGAGAATTTCAGAGAGAGTACGCTTTCAGAAAAACCTAAAAACTATCATGAATGAATTGTATAGTTCTCTCTCCATCACTTCACTTATATATCCTTATCATTCCACATCAGCAGCAATCTCTCACAGGCAATCATAGCACACCAAATCAGCTGTCCAGATATCTTCAACTGATTAGATATCAACACCAAAATGTTGCGTTTCATTTAGGCATATGAGAAGTTGACTTCGGTTGACTGAAGCTGAAAGTTGGGCCATGAGATGGGTTCTTCAATTGGGATTCAATTTGAGCTTCTCTTTTGATCTGCAATTAGAACTTATGATGGACTAATACAAATAATAACATATTCCACATTAGTCATCACAGTTCATATAGTAAAGTAAGTTATTCTAAACTTGACTCAAAACACTAATGACACACTAACCATAGTCACCTATTTTCAGCAGATTCAAGCAATGCTTGAACTTGCTACAGAGAACCACTTTAGTCCCCATATCAGCTAGATTTTCTTCGGTGGATATCTTTTCCACCTCAACAATACCTTCAGAGATTTTATCTCTAATAAAATGGTATTTGACCTCTATATGCTTAGTTCTCTCATGGAAAACGGGATTTTTACACAAGTGCAAGGCATTTTGGCTCTCAGTGAAAATGACAGCCTTACCCCTAAATAAACCTATCTCACCTAGAAGCCCTTAAAGCCAAATGGCTTCCTTTGTGGCTTCAGTTACAACTATGTATTCTGCCTCAGTTGTGGAAAGTGCCATAACTGATTGTAGTTGGCTTTTCCAACTAATATAACAACCATCAATAGTAAAGGAATATGAGGTGGTAGACCTCCTCTTATCTCGGTCACCTACATAGTTAGAGTCCACATACCCAACTAAGTCTAACACACTACTAGAGCAATCATAATTCAGCCCAACAGAATTGGTAAAGTTGATGTACCGCCATTTCATGGCATTCCAATGGCCTTTCCTTGGATTGGCCATATACCTAGATAACACACTAATGACTTGAGCTAAATCAGGCCTAGTGCTTATCATAGCATACATCATAGACCCTACAGCACTAGAATATGGTATATTTTCCATGTATCTACTCTCCTCTAAGGATCTAGGTGACAGGGCATCGGATAACAAAAAATTAGCACATAGAGGGATATTAGTAGGTTTGCAATTTCTCATTGAAAACCTATCTACCAGCTTATTCAAATAACTAGGTTGCTTCAAACACAACCTATTATCATCCCTAAACCTAACAATTTCCATGCCCAAAATCAGTTTTGCATTACCCAAGTCTTTCATATCAAATTCAGACTTTAACTTCTTCTTTAACTCTATAATCCTAGACATTTACTTACTAGCAATCAACATATCATCAACATATAAAAGCAAGAAGACAGTAATATCGATATTTTCACTGCTGAAATAAAAACATGCATCAAACTTGCTTTTAATGAAACCTATGCTAGTAATAAAGCTATCAAACTTTTTATTCCATTGTCTAGAGGCTTGCTTAAGCCCATATAAAGACTTTTTCAGGAGACACACATGGGAGGGTTTAGAATTTGATTCAAAACCCTCCGTTTGGGACATATAGATTGTCTCATCTAAGTCCCAATGCAAAAAAGCTATTTTGACATCTAATTATTCTAACTTTAAACCAAAATAGCTAACCAAAGCTAAAACTATCCTAATGGTTTTATATTTGACAACCGGAGAGAATATCTCATTGTAATCAATTCCCTTTCTGTGTGTAAAGCATTTGGCTACTAATCTAGCATTATACCTAGGGGGTATATTTTTCTCTACACTTTCCTTAATCTTATAAACCCATTTACAAGCAATAATTTTCTGTTTTTCTGGTTTAACTACAAGGAACCAAGTTCTGTTTTTCAGAATAAAATCCATCTCTTCTCTCATAGGGCTAACCCATTTCAGCTTATCAAGAGAATTGACAGCTTCCTCATAAGTCCTAGGTTTAGCATTTTTAATTTCTTGGCTAGTGCACAACGCAAAGGAAATTACATCTGTGTATGCATACTTACTATTAGGTTTGATAACTCTTCTAACCCTATCCCTAACCAGCTCGTAATTAGCTAGAGAATCATTTATCTCTGGCTGATTCTGACTCTCTCCCACCTGATCATCCGGGTTAGAATGGGCAACTCTATCATCCTCAATAGGACTAGGCTGAACCGAGACTTGACCAAGTGGTGGACTGCCAAATTCCACCTGAATCTTGTCGCCATTATCCTTTAAAAGACTTGGATCGGATTCAGAAGATTGGTCATTGCCTTTACAAGGCATTTTAGTCTCATCAAAAATCACATCTCTACTAATTATAACCTTAAAACCTATTTGGTTCCTAAGCCAAATTCTATATCATTTAACACCTAGGGAATATCCTAAGAACACACCTTTTAGAGACCTATGTTCTAATTTCCCTTCCGATTGGTGAGCATAGGTAGCACACCTAAACACCCTTTAATGGTTCAAACTAGGGGGCCTCCCAGTCCATTTTTCCTCGTGTGTAATTAGACATATAGCAGTAGAGGGAGACCTATTTATTAGGTATGTGGTTGTTGTGGCAACCTCACCCCAGAATTTCTAACTCAAACCAGAACTGATTAATAGGCACCTAACCTTATCTAGGATAGTCCTATTCATCCTTTCAGCTATTCCATTTTGTTGAAGTGTATATCTAACTATCATATGTCTTAAAATTCCCTTATTACTGCAGAATTCATTGAATTCTTCCTTAACAAACTCAAGACCATTATTGGTTCTAATGGTTTTGACTTTCTTAGAACTTTGGTTTTCAACCAACTTCTTCCAAGCCTTGAAACTATCAAATGCTTGATCCTTGGACTTTAAAAGTTAAATCCACACTTTCCTAGAGTAGTCATCTATCAAGGAAAGGAAGTAATTGCTTCCACCATTAGTGGGAACCTTGACTGGTCCCTAAAGATCTGAGTGAACATACTCAAGAACCTCTTTAGTGTTGTGTTGGGCAGTAGTAAAACTAAGCCTATATTGTTTTCCTAGGACACAATTCTCACAGAAATCTAACTTAGTTACTTGGTCTCCACCTAAGAGATTTTTCTTACTCAACTCACACAACCCTCTCTCACTCATATGACTGAGTCTCATATGCCATGAGACCCCTTTATCACTGTTTTTAGATGCCACATTAGCAACAGAAACAGTGGTTGTCTCACCCTTCAAGACATATAGACAATTTCTCTTTTCACCCTTAAGTATAACTAGGGAACCTCTAGACACTTTTAGGACACCCTTTTCAGCTTTATAACAATAGCCTTATTCATCTAAAACACAAAGAGAAATCAAGTTTCTCTTCAAGTTAGGCACATACCTAACATCCTTAAGAACCCTCACTAACCCATCATACATCCTAATAGCAACTGACTCTATTCCTTCCACTAAACACTGTTGATTATTTCCCATCAACACACTACCTCCACTGAGTCCTTTGAACTCCGTGAACCACTCTCTTCTAGGGCACATATGGAAGGAACAACTCGAATTTAAGATCCACATAGATTTTGTTTCCTCAGTGCTAACAGCTAGGACCTCACTAGGTTCAAATGATTTAGATGCTACAGCTGCATTACCATCATTGTGAGACTTTTCTTGATTCTTTCTTTTAAGCTCATAATAGTATTTTCTAATATGCCCATCTTTCCCACAGTAATAACCCTTTCTAGTGCCATTTCTATTCATAGACTGAGACATATTATGGTTGGGTATCTTACTCCTACCTTTTCCTTTACTAGAGTTTGAATTACTGTTATTATTCTCATTCCTAACAGGCTGTCTTCCCCTAACAAATAAATTCTCACCACTGTCCTTCTTTTCCATTTTCAGCTCTAGGTCCTTGGACTTAAGAGCTGAAATACACTCTTCAAGTGACAAAGAAGTCCTACCATATTTAATGGCAGCCTTGACATAGGTAGTGAATTTAGGAGAATAATGGCCTCATTCTCGTCACTCAACTTCTCATCAATACTAGTATTAGCCAACTCAATAGTCATTTTCTTAAAATCATCTAAGTTTTGACCTAGGCCTTTACTAGCATTCATTTTAAAGGCAAATAGTCTTTCTTTAAGATAAATCTTATTAGTGAGAGATTTAGTTAGATACAAGCTTTCAAGCTTCTTCCAAACATCACAAGCAGTTTTTTTCATCATTAACTTCCCTATGAACATTATCAAACAGATTCAATATAATAGTGCCTAAGGCCATTTCAAGCATGTCATTTTTTCTGTTCTTCAGTTAATGATTAAGGTAATTTTTCAGGGCCTTTAATGGCTTTGAGGATTTTCTTTTGGGAGAGAAGGGCATTCACCTTTCTTCTCCATATGCCAAAATCCCCAGAGCCATCGAATTTTTCTATGTCAAATTTCATGCTAAAACACGAATCAAACGAATTACTGAAATTACCAAAGTGAGATGAAATTACCTCCCTGCAACTGCTATCAGGTATCTTACTGTTGGTACCTACTTCTCCAGTTGAGACTTCAAGGTTTGAAGCCTCATCAATTGGAGGGATCTGGTCCTCTTCTCCCATCGTTGGCACTACTCCACCAAGGCTCTGATACCACTGTTGTGTTTCAGGTCAACCACAAACCCTTACATAACTCACCGTTCGTACTCTAAAAATCTGCAAGAAACTCTTACGGCAACAATAATTGATATAATCTATATCAATCAATTACAATAAGCAATATGAGAATATTGCTTTATACTAAGAACAAAATATGTGCAGTGCCAATATAAATTGCTATAACCTGTTAATCTAAGATTTGCTATGATAAAATATAAACAAGAATTACAGGAGACTAATAACAAAATTCCGGACAAACTAATTTTGGTTATATCACAAGAATTCACAAATATTCAATAAGAAGAAAAATATGAACCTAGAGATAGATTTATATCAACTCAACCTAATCAATCATGCTCATAACAGATTAATCAACCTAAAAGATACCAAAAGTAATCTATAAATAATGCCTTATAAAACGAGCAAAAGAATAGCAATACTCCAATAAACAACCTAAGCAATATTAACTGATCAGTGATGCAATAAGGAACAGTAGAAACTAAAATCAACAAGAATCAGGCAAATAGAAACAGAAGAAGAGAAGAAGAAGAAACACATGGCTTTTTTTTTTCGTGGTTGGGTCACTGAAGAGGACCTACATCCACGTTGAGTCAAGCAAAAGACTCACTCCACTATATGAGTATTCTGTGTTACAGATCAAGGATCTACCCAAGAGAACCCATAAAACCCATGCTTAAAACCCCAACTTGTTACCACTAACAGCCAACCCTAATCTCACACTTTCAGTGATCGATTACAAACAAAAATCACACTCTCTCAATACTGATTACATAAGCAAGCATGATCTACACAACAGATACTCAGATTTGTACAAAAGGATCACAAACCTCTCAAGAACACTGAAAGACAACTGAGAGAATTTCAGAGAGAGTAAGCTTTCAGAAAAACCTAAAAACTATCACGAATGAATTGTATAGTTCTCTCTCCATCGCTTTACTTATATATCCTTATCATTCCACATCAGCAGCAATCTCTCACAGCCAATCATAGCACGCCAAATCAGCTGTCCAGATATCTTCAACTGATTAGATATCAACACCAAAATGTTGCTTTCATTTAGGCATATGAGAAGTTGACTTCGGTTGACTGAAGCTGAAAGTTGGGCCATGAGATGGGTTCTTCAACTGGGCTTTAATTTGGGCTTCTCTTTTGATCTGCAATTAGAACTTATGATGGACTAACACAAATAACAACAATGTGTTAATAACTTAAGGGAGTTTATAAATAAATTGTATTAAAATTAAAACATTCATTTAAATAATGGTACTATTGGCATTAAGATGAGTGTGTTATAGTAATGTTTTAATTTTAAATTTTAGACATGGGTGTACTTATAAATATAGGTGTGCTTATTATATTTATAGGTGTCAGTATCCGCACCCTTAAGTGAAAAGTCAAGATTTTTTACTTTTTATTTTAAGTTGTTTTGGGGTATTTTAAAGTTGTTTGACCATTTAAAAAAACAAACAAAACAACTTAATCTGTTCACTTCAGACCCGTTAAATGTTAAGTGGAAAAAAAAAAAAAAAAAAAAAAAAAAAAACCGACCCCTAAGTTTTGGCGAAACGTCATTTGTTTATTTGACGTATGAATTTAATAGATTAATAGTCTTCGGTCCTCAACTTTTCGAAAATACATTAAAATGATCCTTTGACTAAAAAAGTAACGGCCAAACATAATAGATGTTGTAAAAAAAAATACTATTTCACTGTATTTTCAAAATAAATAAATAGAAAATCTTGAAATAGACGGTGGATATCAAATAAAATTTAAAAGAAATGTTTTTTCTTAAAAAAACAAAAAACAAAAAATTAATATATATATATATATATACGGTCTCGTTCACATCAGTGCACCATAATGTAAATACATAAGGACATTGAATGTGAGCCACTCATTATGGAGAAGTTTTGATAAGTGCATACATACTAAGTCAAAGCATGGAAAATGAGTGGCTCACATTCAATGTCCTCATATATTTACATCAGTGCGCACTGACATGAACATATATATATATATATATATATATATATATATATTAAATTGATCTCCAATCGTCCATCACAATAATGTTGGAGCTCAATTCTAAATTAAAACAATTTTTTTTTGATAAAAAAATATCTCAATTTGAAGCGGTGAGAAGGAGATTTATCAAGCCATATATATATATATATATAGTTTTTCTATTGTCAGTTTGTCCTGATATAAAATATATCAGGACGAAGAATGTGAATCATTAGATTTACATACTTTGACTCAAAGTGTATGTAGATTTACATACTTTGATTCAAAGTGTATGCATTTGTTAAAACTTTTCCATAATCCATGGTTCATATTCTTCGTCCTGATATATTTTATATCAGAGCGAACTGACAGTAGAAGGAATATATATATATACAAATTTTCTATTGTCAGTTCGCCTTGACAATAAATATATCAGGACAAAGAATGTGGACCACTAGATTTACATACTTTGACTCAAAGTGTATGCACTTGTCAAAACTTCTCCATGATCTATGGTCCACATTCTTCGTCTTGATATATTTATTGTCATGATGAATTGACAATAGAAAGACTGTATATATATATATATATATTTATATAAACAAATAAACAACTCTCAAAGAACAAAAAATAGATCTCTAGGGTAGATTTATTGCCACAACTAAGCTCTAGAAGAGACGGCCATTGAAGCCAGGTTATGGTCTAAGATATTCCCAAAATGTTTGGAGAGTGATTCTGACCAACCCGTGACTCGAAAATTAAATTCGGTTTCCAACCAGCACTTGGAATGGTTCAACAGTCTCGGGAAATGTATAAAAAACTTTAAATTCTCAAAATACCCCCAAATCATAAAATGATCCAGAAACGTTCGGAAACATTCAAAACCACATAGACAAGTCTCTGAATTGTTCGAAACTCATCTATGAACAAATCCACACATAGTTGGACCTGTAAAGTACGGAAATTAAATTTCCATAATGAGATTACCAACTGACAAATTAAAAAAAATACCAAATATAGAAATTTACAAACACGTAAAACATACAACAAAATGCACAACCACATTCAAGACTGTCATTCTTTAATTCTAATTCCTAGAACATGTTTCTAAATGTATGAACATGCAAAGTAAATGACTGTGCTACATAGAATTTTGCACAACGATATAGAGACACAAATATATGATATGTGTGTGTGTGCACCTATGCATTACAAGAGGATTAAGGTCTCATTTTTTCCTTAACTTGACAATGAAGCATCACCTCTTGAAGACTTGTTTGCATGAAAAATTGCCTTCCATCCTTGAAGCTTGAACTATCATGAACAAACCTATCAACTAATCATTACAAACACAAGATGTTTTGATGCGGAATTATGCCAATACAAAAACTAAACTTAACAGTCACCCCCTCCCCCGAGAAAAACCCCGAATTTATGTAATATTGTGCTTTAAAAAAAAAAGGTTTTTTTTTTTAGGTGCAAATGTTCATATTTTATTTCATGCGGATATTGAATTCTTTATGTAGCCTATTAATTAATTTAATGTATATAGAATATATATATATATATATATATATAATTTCAAGTCAGTGCGCACTGATATAACTTCATGAGAATATTAAATGTGAGCCACTAGTTTTAAATGCTTTGACTCAAGTGTGTATGCACTTGTCAAAGCTTTTCTATAATGAGTGGCTCACATTCAATATCCTTATTAAGTTATATCAATGTGCACTGACCAGAACGGGACCGATATATATATATATATATATATATAATCTTGTTCTGGTCAATGCGCACTGATGTAACTACATCAGTACCAATGCATGTGGACTACTGATTATGGAGAAGTTTTGACAAATGCATATACTTTGAGTCAAAGTATGTAAAACTAAAATAGATAGTTACGAATTATAAAATTTAAAAGAGTAAGAAAAGAGTGTATAAATAAATAAAATAAAAATGGTGGTTAATAAAAATTGCATGAAAAGTTAAAGAAGATGAAAATATAAAAAATATAATATGAGTATTCGTAATGAATAAATGTCATATAAAATCTAAAAATTTATTTAATAAATCGGCCATGCTATTAATGTGATTTAATATGACATGTTGACATGGTAAATCATGTATACGAAATTTGGATCAATATGTCAATTAATAGAAACTACTAATTATATATATATATTTCTATCAATTTAAAATTTCACTGAATATAAAGGATATAGAAACTAGAAAGTAGCAGATTTTGGTGAAATATTTCCATACACTTTTCATTGAATAATTGAATCAATATATACAACACTAATCAGAGTTCTAAACGACTAAGCAACCTAAAGAGATAGAGTATCTCCTGAGCAAGGAATAAAGTTTAAATACAAGTAAACAACCTAAACCAATATTTACAGAGATTTAGTCTATCACAAATACATGACATCTAACATGCCCCCTCAAGATAAGCCACGGCTAGAGAGGCCAATCTTGGACTTTAGCGATTGAAATGTAGAACGGGGGAGTGACTTTGTGAGAGCATCCGCATGCTGATATTTGGAGGACACATGTGCCACTCGTAGTGAACAAGATTGAACTTGGTCCCTAATAAAATGAAAATCTATGGCAACATGTTTCATTCTAAAGTGAAAGATAGGATTGGAGTAGGGATGGAAATGGGGCGGGTCAGGGGTCGGGGAATGCTTATTCATACCCATCCCACCCCCACCACAACCCCCCCCCCCCCCCCCCCCCCCACACTAAAACCATCCCCATCCCCGTCCCCGTCCCTATCCCCGCAATAAGAGAAACGGGACTGGGGGCAGGGATTCCCCTTTGGAGGGGCCTTCCCCCTACCCGCCCCATTCCCCGTCTAATATAACTATACATTTAAAAAATACAACTTAAAACAAAGAAAAAAGTATAAATTCATATTTAGTCTAAAATCAAAGATTTTATAAAGCAAACCAACTTCTAAAGTTTAGTTTAAAAAAAAAAAAAAAAAAAAACTATTTATGTTTAAGAAATTAATGTTAAATGATTTTAAAAATCAGAATATTATATTATATTATATATATATATATATATATATATATATATATATATATATTTATATATTGTGGAGAATCTTGTCTATTTTCCAAAAGGAATCATAAAACATTTAAAATTACAAATTAAACTAATACTTTCAGTTTGTTGAGCAGCTTCATTAATTTCATATATATTCTCAAAAAATCTTGCAACAAATTGGGATGATAGCCATCTAATGCTCTTCTATAAAAGAACAAACAGCTCGGAACCAGTTCTCTAATTGAGTGTTTCTTTTATAAAAGAAATGTATATTGAAGAAATAGTATAGTCTTCTGCTTAAACCTCTTCCCCTTTATTATTATTATTATTATTATTATTATTATTATATATATATATATATATATATATTTATATATCGGGGCAGGTATGGGGCAGGGAGTGCTTCCCCCGTCCCCGCCCCGCTTCACTTTCGGGGACAAGACTTTGTCCCCATCCTCGTCCCCATCCCCGAATATTATCTCCCATCCCTGCCCCATTCGGGGCGAGGCCCTGACCCCACAAGGAATACTGCCATCTCTAGATTGGAGCATAGCTAAGTTGCACTGACATTATCACAGAAAATGAGTGGAGCTGTCGGCAATGTAAGACCGAGATCAGTAAGAAGAAAACACACCCAATTTAATTCAGCAGCAGTGGAGGCAACCGTGCGATACTCAGCCTCTATAGATGAACGAGCAATAGTATTTTGTTTCTTTGAAATCCAAGAGATAGGATTTCGGCCTAGATATACAATGTAGGCACTTGTGGAAGAGTAGTCATCTTTGTTTCTAGGCCAGTCCGCATCGGAAAAGGCATGAAGGGTGACTGGAGTGTAACGATATAGGAGAATGCCTTCATCCACGGTTCCACAAAGATACCGCAGCACCCTTTTTACGAGCTCCCAATGATCAATGGTCGGTTGATGCATGAATTGGGACAGTTTATTGACCGCATAGGAGATGTCTGGATGAGTAAGCGATAAGTATTGAAGGCTGCCCACTGCATTGCGGTAGGCTGTGGGATCGCCAAGAGGTGTGCCCGAGTGTAGGCTGATTGGAGGACTTGTTGGCAGGGGGTCTGAACTGGCTTGGCACCTGCCATGTTGGTACGAGTGAGGAGATCCAAGATGTAGCGTCGTTGGGACAGCAAGATTCCATGTTTGTGTGGAACCACCTCCATACCAAGAAAGTAAGAAAGATCACCAAATCCTTCAAGGAGAATCTCTAAGCGAGCGTGTCAACAAATTGTTCAACTTGAGCTGGACTGTTACCTGTAAGAATGATATCATCAACATAAATAAGTAGGTATAAGATAGTACCACCAGTTTTGAGGACAAACAGTGAAGTGTCAGCATATGAGTTCTTGAAGCCAGACGTGATGAGGAATTGTCGCAGTTAATGGTACCATGCATGTGGAGCTTGCTTGAGTCCATAAAATGCTTTATGAAGTTTGCAAACATTCGTAGGATGGTCAGAATCAGTGCAGCCTAGAGGCTGAGCCATGTACACGGTTTTAGCAAGTCGGCCTTGCAGAAAGGCATTATTGATGTCCAATTGGCATAGGGACCAACCATGACTGGTGGAAATGCTGAGGACAAGTTTTACTATAATAGGTTTGATAACCAAACTGAAGGTTTCGAAGTAGTCTATCCTAGGCCTTTGATTGAATCCTTTCGCAACCAGACGAGCTTTAAATTTGTCAACAGAGCCATCAGATTTTCTTTTTATTCGAAAGGTCCACTTGCAGCCAACAACATTAGTGGACATATCTGGAGGAACGAGCTCCCAGGTTCCATTTTTAACAAGCGCATCACATTCTTCTGACATGGCCTTACGCCAATTTGAATCTTTTAGAGCCCGTGTTACTGATGTGGGTTTGAAGTCCGCTGAGGCTATAGTTAGGTGTGAAGATTAAGCTTTTAGGAAGGTTTGTGTATATTGTTATTGGCCTAAGTGATCATTGGAGGCATTGACTGCTGTAACGATACCAGGCATGGAGGAGAGGCTGATTTTGGTGGACTGCTGGTAGGAGATGACAGACCAGGTGCAGGTCTGATCACGCCTGAGCTGTTCATCGCTGCAGTAGCAGTTGGTGACGGTGCGGATGCAGCATGAGCTAGTGAGGAGGCAGAGAAGTCAGGTGGAGACACTGCAGTGGCTAGTGGTAATGAAGGCTGATCGGCTGTAGCTTGTTGATACGCGTTGGAGTCGACACATGGTGGCAGTTCTGGTGAGTAAACAGTAAGTGGCGGAGCCGGCTGACTTGGACAAGGAATATCGGTGGCAAGGGATAGGGGAGACCAGATGCCTAACGTGGACAGATTTGATCTCCGTGATGTGGTACTTAGTGATTTGTAAGGGAAGATAGACTTAACAAACTGAACATGACGGGAGACATATATTCTATAGGTAGACAGATCAAAGCACAAGTAAGCACTTTATGACAATGAGTATCCTAGGAAGACACAAGAGGCGGAACGTGGATTGAGTTTGTGAGAAGAGTACGGTCGAAGCCAAGGGTAGCACAAACAACTAAAGATTTTGAGTTTTGAGTAGTTAGGAGGTTTGCAAAAAAAATAAAATTCATAGGGAGATGAGAGTGTAAGAGTTGCAGTTGGCATTCGATTTATCAAGTAAACCGCAGTGGCAAAGGCATGAGACCAAAAAATCAATGGGAGGGAGGCATGGGCCATTAATGTGAGGCCAGTTTCAACAATGTGACGATGACGTCTTTCTGCGTACCCATTGTGTTCAGGTGTATGGGGTGGGGTTGTATGGTGAGAAATACCTGTTGTTGCAAGGTAGTCTTTAAGAGACAGATATTCCCCTCCATTGTTAGAGTAAAGTGTGATAATTTTGTGTTTAAAGTGGTTCTCCACAATGGCTCTAAATTTAATAAAAGTTTCTTTTACCTATAATTTTTTCTTTAATGGATAAAACCAGATGTATTTGGTGAAATGATCAACAAATATAACGTAATACTTAAAGCCATTATGAGAAGCAATTGGTGAGGTCCAAACATCAGAGAATATAATTTCCAGAGTATGAGATGAGACAAGATATGAATTAGAAAAAGATAAGTTACAACTTTTATTGCAAAGACAGGCATGACATAGTAATTCCTTTGACATGGGGGCTGATAGACCTAAGCTAAAATTGGAAATAATGTGCTGTAAAACTGGATAAGCTGGGTGACCTAATCTGCGGTGCCAATTGACTGATGTGGTTCTGTTGCTGGAGAAGGTTAGGATTGGTGACGACACGGACTTGACAGTCAGCCACTCATAGACACCATCCTTGGTTGTGTCTCTCAGAAGAATTTCCCCCGTATGAAGATCCTTCACATGAAAACAAGATGATAAGAATTCAACTGAAACATTGTTAGTGATGCAAAATTGTGAAATAGAAATTAAATTCTTTTTCATATCCGGTACACAGAGAACATCATTTAATGTAAAAGTTTTGGTATAGGTGTGAAGAGATGTGGAACCAGTGTGCGTGATGGAAAGACCTGTACCATCACCAATCATGACATCGTATGAGCCGTTGTACGGTGCATGTAAGGATAGATTTCCCAAGTCAGTTGCGACATTATGCGAAGCACCACTGTTTAGTAACCTTGGCTGATTGGGTGAAGCGACATTGGTGGCAAAGTAAGCCCGGGGCTGCCAACGTGGTGGTGAATGAGTAGGAGAAGATGTGGAGCTTGAAGATTGAATTGGTACCATCTGGAATGAGGGGCAGCATTTGGTCGAGTGACCTTGAGTGCCACATACCTGACACCGACCAAAGTAGGGACGTAAGGCTGCACGATTTAGAGCGCCTGAAGCCTGGGTGGAAGGAGGGCAGTTGGTGGTGTTGGGCGAGTGTTGGTAGGTGCCTGTGGACGCCAATTGGTGTTGGTGTTCTGTGAGCGCCAATGATTGTTTGACTTATTTTTGGGTTGGCTGTGGCTGGAAACGAACCTAAGTCCTTCTTGTTACTGAGAACTGTGGCTTCGAATGTTAGGAGTTTCTCATGAAGCTCATCAAAGGTGATGGGGGTGTCCCGGGCTTGAACAGTGTGAACTTGTTCCTTGTAGTCATCATCAAGTTCATCCATAATTCTTTCTGTGAGATCTTCATCGTCCATTGGTGCACTAAGTAGAGCAAGTTCATCTGCACGGGCTTTCCCCAGAGTGAAGAAAATCAGTAATAGTTAGTGTACCTTTTGTGGAATTTTTGAGAAGAGTTTTAACTTGTTTTATACGCCCACGAGATGGTTTGGCATAAGTATTGGCAAGTGTGTTCCATGCTTCCATAGATGTCTTGGCTCGGGCTGTTAGGATTATGCTCAATAGCAAGAGTGTAATGTTGTAATTAACAATCTTTTTCATATTAATAAAGTGATTTCTGGTTTAACAAATCGTATAGCATTTATAGTTTAATATTATAATTGTCAAAGTAAATAATCATAAGGTCTAAAGACTATGAAAAAAGAAGAATTGTTCGTACATCTGGATATGTATGTGGTAGACACAATTCTTTAGTTAGTCTTGAATAATGTTCACAACTTAAGTTAAAGGTTGGGCACCTTTATCTTGTTAAAGTTGTAGAATTCTTTTGCTAGCATTTGAATGGGATCAAATGAGATATGATGAGTCTAAAATCATCGGAGTGTCTTTGAGCAAAAGGATCTAGTGCACTGGGTGCATTGAACTGGATCACAATGAAATACTTTATCTATAACCGTCAGTAGATAAAAGTCTTTTCATTATCAGGACAATCAGAGAGTCTATCTTAATCCTGAGATAAATGATGGACTTATGGTTGCAAGTGATATCATTTGAGTTATCAATGAGTACGATTATATCGCATAGTCTATCCTCGATAGTTTGGTGATATTCATTTGTTAATCGATAGAGGACTTCATTTATAGATATGGACATCGTGGCTCCATTTAATTAAATGAGAGTATAATATCATCATATGGATGTTTTGAGGTAATTGGATATTAAATCTCAACGTTGAGTTTTCGATAGTGTCTATTGAAAACATGGCTTCTGGACAAGTCAAAATATCCAAGTTCAAAACGTGGTCATATGAGTAAATATGGTAACTTGGAGAGTTATAGGCGGTCTATGAACTCTTGGCGATTACTGATATTAATCACGAGGATACACTATCTCCTATATGATTGTCTAGGGTATGAATGCGGAGCATCTTCCTTTTCTATCTTTATTTAAGAGTTCAGTTTTAGCTCTTTAGTGGAATGAGTTAAAATTAATGGATCGGACCTAAGTGAATCATTTGTTGATTGTGATTAGGTTATGTCTATTGAAGCTTAAATTTAGATGGCCCGCCAAGATCCCCAATCCACACGGACTTGCATGGATCACTTGATATATTCTACCGGACCAATTTAAGGGTCCATCTAGAATTGCATTTAATATATTAAGAATATAATTTGCACATTATTTTAGTAATGGACTGCTCAGTTATATTAATATATTAATTAAAGACATGTGGGCTTGTTTCTTTTAGTAAGAATGGGTCTGGTTCACATGTGGGCTTTTTATTTAAAGTCTAATGGATTAAATGAATTAAGAAAATAATATTTTGGCCCATTTACTCTAAGTGGGGTGGCAAGGGTTATTTTAACCTAATATATTATTTTGTTTCATTGTTTTAATTAAATAAGAATTAATTAATTTATTAATTAATTGTTTAGTTAAAGAAACAAATCTTTTCTAATCAGGAAATATATTTCCTAAAAGTAAAAGTAAAAGACTTGTTTGATAAGGAAATAAATAATTAGTTTTATTTATTTAATCAAATAAGAAGTCTTTTTATTTAGTCAAAATAAAAGAATAAAAGATCTATGAGTTGGATTAGGGTTTGATGTCTTAAAAACTAGATGGAAATTAGGGTGCAACATAAGCCTATGGTGGGCATGTGTTTGCGGCAACCCTAGTTATTTCTAGGTTAGGATTTCGGCAACCCTAATAATAAAAGAAAAGAAGAAGCAAACTTAGGCCACATATATATTGGCAAGTATAGAATTCGGCCACCATGTGTGTTCTTGATACAAATTTCTTCTTCTTCTCAATTCATAGAAAGATTTTATTCTACTAAAACAAAAAGGAGTGTTAGATTATTCTTTGATGGTATACTATTTGCTTATTCATCAATAAGCTTGTGTGTACGACATCGATCTAGGTTCACGCGAGTTTCGATCATTAGATTGAGAACTCAAAAGTGACCGGAATAATCTTAGTCATTATTTTGATTGTTTTTGTGACTAACAAAGAAAAGAAAAGTTTGTTTTGTCCATTCACAGATTTGCAATTCAAAGAAAAGGGAGACCATGCTCCTAGGTGATCCACGTTCGTGCTAGGATTGAAGATCTTGCAGATTACCATCGACGTAAGTCAATCGGATCACGCGACAAAAGGTATTCTACTTTTTGTTATTGTATATGTATGTTTAATTAATTAAAGGGTTTAAGGTTCATAAAAGGAAAAATGTTTAAAAGTCACTAAATCTAATCTTTAGTATCGCTTCCGCTGCGTGCACTTCTTTGGTATTTTTCCCTACACGGGCAACAAAGGAGATGATTGTGGGTGAGAGGGAACCGATTATGGCATTGAGAATGAGTTGATCTTGACGGAACTAGATGTTGTAGGCAGGATTCGAAGAGGTCACTGTATCTACGATGAGTGTGGTTGGTGGACAGGGTTTGGAGCCATCTATGTATCCAACAAGATCGTATCCATAGAAGAGGGTTTGAAATTGCAGTTTCCAGGATATGTAGTTGGTGGTGGTGAGCTTTAACGGCGCTTATGCAGTGATATTGATGGTGATTAGGTGGAATTCATTCGTGCGGAGGGCCGTAGAACTGATCGGAATGACGTTTATGATGGACGGATCAGATGGAGCAGCAGCGGTGATGTTTGGGTTTGGTTCGATGGTCATGGTTGTGAGCAGGTTGTTGTTTGTGGTCATAGTGATTGCTTTTCTAAGGAGAAACTAAGAAAGAAGAAAATTTGTTTGAGGGAGAAAGTATCGACAACTCTGATACCATATAGAAAGTAGCAGATTTTGGTGAAATATTTCCACACACTTTTCATTGAATAATTGAATCAATATAAACAACACTACTTAGAGTTCTAAACGACTAAGCAACCTAAAGAGATAGAGGATCTCCTAATCAAGGAATAAAGTTTAAATACAAGTAAACAACCTAAACCAATATTTACAGAGATTTAGTCTATCACAAATACATGACATCTAACAAAGGATTCAATTGAAACAAAATTTATTTAAATGTAAATATAATTTGGATGGAAACTAGAGATGCACTTTTGGGGAATGGGGATGGATATAGGTCCCCCCATCCCCATCCCCATCCCCACTTCCTAGACCCTTCCCCCATCCGCACCCCCCATTTCCCCATTTGGGGAAAATGGGGATGGGGAATTTTGGGGGGACCTATATCCATCCCCATCCCCATCCCAAATTCCTCATTTTTCCCCATTTTTCCTTATTTCCTCATTTCCCCCGCTTCTCCCTATTTCCTCATTTCCCCCGTTTCCTCCGTTCTCCAATTTCCCCGTTTGACTAAAAATTATAAATTAAACTAAAAAAACAAACATTTCAATAATAATAATAATAATAAAACAAATTAAAAAGTAAATGTGTATATATACTTAGGGAGTTAGGGTTTTCAAAGAATAAAAAAAAAAAAAAAAAAAATTAAAAAAATATATTATAATTATATTTATATATGTTTGGGGGGAATGTGGAAATGGGGATGGGGGACCTCCCTCCCTCTATCCCTATCCCCATTTTAATATAATTGTAATTATGGGGAAAATGGAGAAATGGGGATGGGGAAGGGTCCCCCCCATCCCCATCCTCATTTCAATTTGGGGATGATTTTCATCCCCCCCTCCCAAAAAAAAAAAATCTCCAAATGAGGATGGGTACATGGGGAATTGGGGTCCCGGAAGAAAATGTGCATCTCTAATGGAAACATAATTAAGCATAGGTATAATTATTAATTATAGAGGTTTTGGTTGGATAAATAAATAGTTAATGAAAATTGAAAATGCATAGAAATTCGATTTGATGGAGTTTAATTAGAACACGTGTTAGAAGAGCAAAAACACGTAAGCAAATAGTGGGGCCGAATACCAATCATGAAGAAGTGTGAGGTAGGACGTAGGACCCAGACAGCACTGAAATCGTCGGTGGAATGATCCCTGTTTTAATTAATTAACAAGGACCACGAGACATGAATTGATCGTATGGTGCTGACCCACTGACCACTGTCAAGACCGTTGATCGTCATTTTAACAGACATTTATTTTTCTTATTATTATTAACTCCACGTCATTATAATTATTTTTTATTTTGTAAAATAAATGGTGTTGTGGTCGGTGGGCGTTTAAATGTAGGTGTGATTTGGAAAAATGCCCGCGTGAGTCAACGTTGGCGGGAGAAAATAGCGGGTCATTTTGTATTTGGATTTGGATCATGGAATCAGTCCAAGGCTGCTACAAATACGAATCCTACCCATGATTAGTTACTCTATTAGTCTATTGCTTTTTAGTTTTTAGCTCCCATAATTCTAGAATAGGGCTTTACCAATTTCTTAACATAATTTATTGCTACTTTCAGGGATTATATTCATGCAATTTATTACAATTCAATGCTCCTTTTATATGTTGTTGAGTTTTATTAGCAATTAGGGTGTAGCTGAATCGGTTGACAGACGAGTTTAAAATTTAGGCAAATGACTCCTATGGTAGAGTCTCAAATCCTAACAACAACAAAAAGCTTTAAAAAAATGGGGAATGCTATCTACCTTTCCCATTTGCCTTTCCCATTTACCTTTCCCATTCATTGTTTGACACGTGTACACTTTTTCATTTAATAAAAAGCTCTCACTTTTTGCTTCAAATCTTGTTTACGTCTTTACCCCTTATTAATGAAATGATAAAAGCAACCATCAAGGGTAAATACGTAAATAAGCTTTGTAGCAAAAAGTGAGAGCTTTTAATTAAATGAAAAAGTGTACACGTGTCAAACAATGAGTGGGAAAGGTAAATGAGAAAGGCAAATGGGAAAGGTAGATAGCATTCCCCTAAAAAAATACCTCGTTTTTGAAAAAAAAAAAAAAGTTGGAGATATATAGTCATATAGAAAGAAAAATGTTAATATATGCCCGATGGACAAAGTTTTTTTTAATTATTTTTTTTTACAATATCTATTAATTTGAGGGTTTTTTATTTTATATTTTATTATTATTATTTTTTTTTTTAACTTTCGTCATTGGTAGGATAAGAGCCACTAAACCGATAGTCATTTGTCAAAGCCCTAAACTCGTCCACCTACTAATTGAGCTACGCCCATGCTTAAAATTGTAAAAAGTAAGAAAAAATGTTATATAGGATTTAGTTATAGCTCAAAGTCTATTTTAAATACATTAATGTTAGTATGATATAATTAATCGAAACAGAATTATTTTTATGATGATGCTTAGTAACTTTACAGTTTACACCATGGAGTGAGGCATTGAGCTCAAGAAATTTCAATTATTTTTCTATATAAAACTATATTCAAATTGAAATCTCATATGTACAATTATAACATATCTTATCAATTTTGTTATTTGGGACTCATATTCAATACCATTATAATGTCTAACCTTATTCATGAATCGTGCTACAAAAGTCATAATCTAATACTTTGTTTAAAAAAAAAGAAGAAGTCATAACCTAATAAATATGGAATATAGTAACAATTTGTTTTTGCTCCAACTGAAAGATTAAATACATATAATTACACATCCACCTTTAGCAAATTGGTTCTGCCATTAAATCGTAAAATGTGGGGGAGACTGTTCATTCTACGATGGGAGTTGAATTTTAAGCTCTATTTATAGCGGTTGATCTAATTAGGTTTTGGTAGATTTCTGGCTACTCAATATTAGGTTTTTTATTTTTTTTGAAATATAATTACAGATTTCAGATAAGGGTAGAACTTATGATTGCATTACAATTCCTGACATATATACCAACTAGGCAACTACTAGTACCAAATATATTTATCAAAAGAAAATAAATAAAACAGTGAAAAATAATAATAAAAAAGAGATCCGACCTGCCGGATTCGAACCAGCGACCTAAGGATGGCCAAAGGGTGGAACCCACTACAGTCCTCCGCTCTACCAACTGAGCTAAGGTCGGTTTGTGTGGCTGCTGGGATTCGAGCCCAGGTCTCCACGGCCACAACGTGGAATTCTTACCACTAAACTACAGCCACTTGTTGTTTCATTCTGCAATAGAAAATTTATTATACTTTAAGTCTAATACAAATTGCGATTATTGATTTGCTCAGTCCTCGACCACGTGCATCATACGTTGGAATTTGATTAAACAAAGTAACTAGATCATTCATTATTTCTTTCGCCAATTTCAATAATCACACTTTAATGATGTTGATGATTGCTGATAAAGCTACAATTTTTTAAGAACCCAAATGTCAGTTTAACATTAAACCTTATTGCTAAGATTGTTGCAAGCAAATCATTACAACTTTAAATTTTTGTGCAAATTGAGGTAACCTAACCCACAGCCATTTCAATCATCACCACCAAGTCCAACCCATATATATATATATATATATATATTATAATATATAGAGGAAAGGGGTTATTAGTCAAAATTAAGGCCTCTCACTGTTTTGTCCACCATTATCATTTTATTGTTTTTGTCACTAATGGGCTGTGAGGACATAA